>QNUK01000315.1:117500-140000 GCA_013621035.1 Clarias magur | reverse complement strand
TGTTATTCCTGCTGTTATACCCCTATCTCACCTTTGTGGTTGGACTCGCGGTGAGAAGCGGTGTTAGGCATCGTGAAAAGTAAAATGCGGAAAGATGAAAACGTAATCACAGCACCAAAACTTGCGATGAATCACAACGAATCGTGCTTTTTAAATTTATTTTCAAGCTATACAAAGAAAACACAAGAAAAGAGAACACAACCCCCCCCACACCCCCACCCAACAACAGACAAATACAAGGATTCCATAATAATCAGATGTCCATAAAAAAAAAAAATAATAATAATAATAATCACATATGTAAGTAATCTTCCCCACAACCTTCCTTTACAGTACAATATTATCAGCGTTCAAGCCCTCAGCAAAAGTTAAGAAAGGCAGCCAAATATTATAAAAGGTGTCAGTAGAACCACTAAGTGTATATTTAATTTTCTCCAGCTTAAGATGGTACATTCAATTTTATTTATATAGCGCTTTTAACAATTGACATTGTCGCAAAGCAGCTTTACACAATAAAAAGAAGTAAGTTTGTATGCAATGTGTATGAATCAAAATGATCAGATTGTCCCTGATGAGCAAGCCGAGGGCGACGGTGGCAAGGAAAAACTCCCTGAGATGGTAATAGGAAGAAACCTTGAGAGGAACCAGACTCAACAGGGAACCCATCCTCATCTGGGTGATAACGGAGAGCAGAGAATGATCAGCATAATAATGTGTACTGGAAGTTCAGTGGAACAGGAGATGTGTTAAAATTTAAATTAAAAGGAGTCCAGTTTGTTCCCGGAGGCTCAGGTAGACTGTAGGAGATTCCAGTCCTGAGCTATCGAACAGCTGAAGTCACAGGTCCCCAGAGCATCAATCGATGATAGGACAGTCTTCATGGAAACCATCCCCAGCCACCAAGCGCATCCAGGCAGACCACACGGGGCATCCATGTGACGGGATCTCCAACCAGAAGCAGGACTCCAGGACGGGTTAGACGGCTCCAGAGGGCAGAGGGGTCTGGATCACTGGCAACTCAGGAGCGAACATGTATAGCTCGACAGAGAGACAGAGAGAGGGAAAGGAGAGAGGGAGAGAGAGAGAGAGCAGAAAAGGAGAGAACAGAAAATAAGGAGAGATGGCAGTTAGGTCTGGTCACAGTCAACATGTATACATCCCTTCCCTTATCCAGTGGCTAAATGTAGGTGGATCAGGGTCTTTCCATTTAGTCAGTATCAGTCTCCGAGCCAAAAGGGAACAGAAAGCCAATATTTTAATTTTCCTTTGGTTCAAACTAGTGTTTTCTGGGGCCACACCAAACAATGCAATAAATGGAGATGGCTCTACTATCTCTCCAAATAGTTCAGAAAAGGTCTCGAAAATATCAGTCCAGAACATGTAGAATCTTGGACAAGTCCAGAACAGATGCAGCAGAGTTGCCGGAGCCTGCCTGCATCTATCACACGTGGTATCTACATCGGCTTTGATCTTAGAAAGTCTGACTTTTGACCAATGTAGACGATGCACAATATTAAACTGTATTACAGCATGTCTAAGGCAAATGGATGAAGAGAAAATTCCTTGTATTACTTTGTGCCAGATTTCCTCTGAAATTGGTTCATCCAAATCCGTCTCCCATTTATTTCTGAGTAAATCTAACGCTGCTGAATCAAACATACTGAGTAATTCATAAATCCTGCGTATAGTTTGTTTTTGTACTTATTTACATTCAAATATTGCATCTAATAAAGAAAGTGGAGGGCATGATGGGAAATTATTAGAATTCAATGCCACAAAGTTCCGAAGCTGCAAGTATCTATAAAAATGTGATTTGGGAATATCGTATTTCTGTACCAACTGTTCGAAGGATGCAAAATTTCCATCAATATAAAGCTGAGACAGTGAGACCAAACCCTTTCTAGCCCAAACTTCAAAAGCGTTATCTATCATTGATGGAACAAACCTGTCATTTATAGCGATTGGGGCAGCCTGTGGTAAGTCTTTAAGGGAAAACGATAGTCTGACCTGATTCCAGATTTTAACTGAATGTATAACAACTGGATTAGAGGTCAAACTAGAGATTGGTTGAACAAATGGTATTTTGGAACACAAAGGAAGAAGTCTCTTGAAAGGAAGAAGTCTCTTGTCCAGAAAAAAAATTATCTATACGGAAAAAAAAGTTTCATGAACGGAGGAGAAGGAGGAATATTCTCTGGAAGTAGGATTACGAAACCGCCAAACGTCAGCTGCACCATATGATTTAAGAAAAAGTTGAATTGGGCCTTCGAGTGGTGCAGTGGTAAAAGTTCTCGCCCTATCATCCGGAGATCGCTAGTTCGAATCCCGGGTGGTGCTGTAACCTCTCGCAGCCGGAGGTCTAGAGAGAGCTGATTGGCCGAGCTCTCTCAGAGGGGAGGGATGAGAGGTACATAGTGCTCCCACATTAATCACGGCTCTACAGCCAGTCAGGGGCGTCTGTGAGCTCACGCAGCGGAGGGAGCGGATAGCGCTGTCCTCGGTGTGTGTGACTCCGCCCCCAACGGTGCGCGAGCGAGCAGTTCGAAAAGATGCGGTCGGCTGGTGTCACATGGTTCGGAGGAAACACATGATAGTCTTCGGCCCTCTCGGCTGAGTGGTAGTAGTAGCCTTAATGTGGAGCCCCCTAGTGACGGGGAGGAATTGGACACGACTAAATTAGGGAGAAAAATCGGGGGAAAAAATGTTTTAATTGAACGTGCTGATTTAGAAAGGGGAGCTTTTTTGGACGAACTACGGTCTAAAACGGGGGAGAGTGCACAATTCATGTCGTCACCAAGAATAAGGTGGTGTGATGTCCTATTTGGTAACCGAGAGAAAAGATTGGAGAAAAATGCAGGGTTATCCCAGTTTGGTGCATAAATATTGGCCAGGATGACTGGGAGGGAATAAAGCTGCCCACCACAATAACATATCGCCCTGAGGAATCAGCCTCTACACTAGTCATAGTGAATGGCGTATTTCTCTTCATAAGTATGGCCACACCTCTAGCTTTGGAATGAAAATTGGAGTGATATATCTGTTCCGCCCCACTCTCTCTAAGCCGGAAATGATCAGTTGTACGTAAATGAGTCTCCTGAAGAAATGTCATGTCTGCATCAAGTTGTTTTAAATGTGCAAATATCTTTTTACGTTTCACTGGATGGTTAAGTGGCTTAACATTCCAGCTCACGGAATTGACTGAACAGCCATCCAGCCCATTGGAATTTTTATAACCGTCATCTTAAAGGGAAGTGTTTATATATATGAAATCTATAAAAGCAACATGACAAGTCGAAATTAACATGGACATCTGACAGAATTGGTCTGGTAGAAAAGAAAAAACGATAAACCCCCCTCCCCCCTTATCACCTACAAGAACATGGCGAACTTGATATCTTTTGAAAACTAATCCACACATTAAGTGTTTGTGTTGGGAGCTCTACAGAGCCAACAGTTCATGCTCCCGCCAAACCCACCATACTAAAGTAACTCAAATAGCGCATTATGATATATTGTAAAATCTGCGGAATAACACAGTAATAATAATAGCAATAATAGTGGTAACAACATTAATAACAATAGGAAAAGAAGTAAATAAAATTAAGCCTAATGGCACCGGCAAAGGCAATAATATTAGACACTTCTCTTAAAATGCAACTAAGCAACTCAAGCTCACAATTGAGAAAGAGCAATATTATATAATTATTAAAAGATATAGTAAAAAATCAAAAATAAAATAAAGGAATAATAATAATAATAGTAAATTAAATAAATACAAAAAGAGAAGGAAACCTTAACTATGCATTTATAATAGAATCAGTGATGTTTTCATCAGCAGCGAGACTATTAAGTAAATATTGTCGTGTCAGAATTATCTGTGGAAAGTCTCCCGCTCATGACTGAACAGTACCTTCTACATCCTCTAGGAGGAGCTAAAAACAGTGCAGACACAAAGGTCACTGCTCCACTGAAGCGCGATCCAGGCTGGAAAACGGTATAGACGGATAGAAGTCAAGTGTTTCCAAGCCTCTGTGGGGATAATGTTCTTCTTAATATACCTCCTCGCTTCCTCTGCATCTGTAAACACCTTTTCTCTTCCGTCATGTGAGACACGTAAACGGGCTGGGTATAAGATGCCAAACCGGACTCCCTGACGGTTACGCAGTCATTTCCGAACCTCCGTGACCGCGGCCTTGGCGACGCCCGCAGTATAATCCGGAAAGATGGCGACTGATTCTCCGTTAGATCTCAGCGGAGCCCGAGCGCGCGCACGCCTCAACACCTCCACACAGTCTTGGTGATAGTGAAGTTTAGCCCTGATGACACGCGGCTTCCCATCCAACCTTCTCTGAGCCTGAATCCTATGCGAGTCCACGAGCACATCTCTCTCCATTTGTAATGTTTCTCTCAGCCGCCTCGAAACAAACGCAGTGGAGTTTGATCCATCCGTCTCAGCTACTCCCACAATCCTGATATCACATCTTCTTGTCCTTCCCTCCATGTCCTCGCATTTCCCTCTCAGCTCAGATATCTCTGTTTTTAAACCCGTCGCCACAGATCTTCTGCAGTGGAAAAGTATTCTAACAATTCTTACCTTTATCAGAAAGTAACGCAGTAATGTAACTGATCACTTTTTAATTACTGTAATTTTGTCATGTAATTAGTTACTTTAAAAAGTAACGTCCCCAACACTGACAACACACACACACACACACACACACACACACACACACACATATATATATATATACATTTATGTGTAAAAAAAAAAATAAAATAAAAAAAAGTAGAAAATGTAAACGTGTGTGTGCCTGTGTGTATGTGTGTACTGTATGTGTGTGTGTGTGTGTGTTGCAGGGAAGATGGCGTTTGTGCAGTTGGCTGATTTGTTGAATATTCAGGTGACCACACTGAAGTCTCACACACACCCACTGAATGGCTGGATACCTGCAGTGTATCAGTCCACTTTCAGCAAACTGATCCACAGTATGGTCCAGCACAGGTAACACACACACACACACACACACACACAGAATTCCAGATTTAACATGTTCCTGGCCACACAGAATGTTTTTGTGCTCCAGTTTAACTGTGTGTGTGTGTGTGTGTGTGTGTGTGTGTGTGTGTCAGGGTGTTTGTGTACGTGTATGATGTCATCATCCTGATTAACGCGGTGTTTATCGGGCTGGATGAGGAGAACCCAGCGGTGTCCATGGCGGAGTGGGTGTTCCTCACGCTCTACGTCCTGGAGATCCTGCTCAAACTCTACACCTTCGAACCACGCACCTTCTTCGCCAAACACCAATTCTGGAACTGGTCAGTGTGTGTGTGTGTGTGTGTGTGCGCATGCGTGCGTGTGTGTATATAAATATTTTCAATGTTGTGTGTTTTTGTTATTTTCAGGTTTGACACCATCATCATCGTCTCTGCTCTGCTGGCAACCATCATCAACGCTGCTCTGAAATCCTGTAGAGACACACACACACACACACACACACACACACACTCTCTCAGTATTCAAATGTAGTGCAGTGTGTGTGTGTGTAACTCCAGTCTGATGTGTTAGTGTAACTGAAACCTCCTACAGTTCTGTGTTTATCCCAAACCCTGAGGACAGAGTGTGTGTGTGTGTGTGTGTGTGTGTGTTCATTATAATGGAGTGATCAGGCTAATGTCACTAACTCTAACTCACTCACTCACACACACACACACACACACACACACACACACACACACACACACACACGCACACACACACACAGTAGTCATGAGTTTTCCTCTCTCCCTGTAGCTGGAGGTTACACGAGCCGTCAGATTCTGGATATCGTCTTCATCCTCAGAGTGCTCCGCCTCCTCCGCGTCGCCGACACCATTCCCAGGTGGGGGGTTTGTGGGGGGTTGGGGGGGGGACGACGACACATCGTTAGCACTGATAGCTGTGCAGTAATTCACCAGAGAAAATGGTTTTGTGTCTCATTTGAATTATTTCATTAAATTGACCATTTTTTTTTACTGTTTAATTCATTTAAAGTTTGCTTGTGTGTGTGTGTGTGTGTGTGTGTGTGTGTGTGTGTTCCTGGCAGGTTCCGTGCGATCATTAACACTCTGATTAAGATCGGTGCGCCCATGCTGACATTTGGGCAACTCATCCTGGTTCGTGTGTGTGTGTGTTGGTCAAGGCTGCATCTTGAAACACATCCGCTTTACACTCCTTCACTCTCTCATTCTCACTCTCTCATTCTCACTCCCTCACTCTCTCACTCCCTCCCTGCAGGTGGTGTATTATATCTTTGCGATGGTGGGGATGGAGCTGTTTAAAGGGAAGGTTCAGTATTTCGGCGTTGACTCGGGCAACCCTGCACATCAGTTCTGCGGGAACGTCCTGCTGAACGGCTCGGCCTTCGCCCGCAATAACTACTGCAAAAATAACTTCAACAATGTCGTGTCGTCCTTCGTCCTCCTTCTGGAGCTCACCGTCGTCAACCAGTGGCACGATATCCTGAAATAAACCTATAGATGCATTATTACATATTATTCCATATTATTTATGTATTGTGTGATTTATGTGGCATATTATGTATTTGTTACATCCTTGACTCCGCCCCTCACTTTTAACTGGAGGCTTCACCGCTGTCACTCATGTTTCAGCGCGGATATTCTTCATCCTCTTCCACATTGTGGTCGTCATCATCATCATTAAGTAAGATTCATGATGATGTCATCACCTCAAATGATGTACTTGAGAACTAGTTTAACCCAGGCTCTTCTCCCTGATCCTGTCTCGCCAGTATCTTTGTGGCGTTCATACTGGAGGCGTTCTTCATCGAGTACATGGTGGAGAAGAGCGAGCTTCAGACCGTGCTGGAGAAGAAGATCGAGGAACTCAACCTGTGTGTGGAAAAGTGAGTGTTCACTCCAGGGCTCTGTCCCAAATCCCAGTGTTTAGTTTTTCACAGGAATATTCAGTATTAAATCAGTGATTATTGCTTTATTGATGTGTGTGTGTGTGTAGGAACCATGTGGACAATAACCTGGTGGAGGCGATGGAGAGCCAGGACAATGATCTCGGCCCTGCTGAAGGAGGCAAAGCCAAACCCAACATCATGTTCCAGATCAGCTCCCCAAGTAACACACCTGTTCCATGTGTGGAGAACCTGTGCTCAGAAAGTGACTGTGTGTGTGACCATGTGTTTATGTTCTGCAGGGTACAGGACCATGGATGGCCTCCTCCATCGCATGTTTGAGACAGAGATGGACCTTAGCGCTGACGACGTTGAAGAGGAGGAAACAGAGAACAGGACCTTCTCGAATCCAGCTTTCAGTTCCTCATAAGGGAAAATGCAGACTTTCTCTCTAAACTTTAATTAACAAATTATAGCTGTAAGTGCATATTGCATTATCATCTCGCTGTAGGTTTGACGTTGGTCAGGACTGAGAGTGAGAGGCTGTGAGGAAGATGGATGTGCTGCTGTTGGGGAACAGTGAAACAGTATTTACTGAATGTATAAAAAGGGATTAAATTAACACATTGTATTCAAATATCATTTATATTACAATTAAATATGAATATGTTTAACATACGTAATATTGAGTTTGTGTGAAACTTTGTGTTGTATGATGAAACACTGGCTATATGCATTAGTTCAATGTGTGATGAACAGCCTAAAGATCTTTAATCGAAACTAGCGTTAATACGCGTCCTTGACGGTTAAAGAGTTTGTAGAAACAGTTAAAATGTTAAAGCTAAAAATAATCTGCTGATCTTTAATGTAATCAGTGATATCATTATTTCAGGTTGAAGCCCACGTACATGTATGTCTGTCTTTCTGTACAGCAGAAACGTATAGTTTCTGTAACTTTAAGTTTGCAATATTAATAGACAGAAATCACATTCTGTAAGGTTGAGTATCTTACTCCTTGTTTACACTAAGTTGTACTTCCTTCGTCGTCAGACAAACACACTCCCTGTTCGGTAATCAGAGAGTGAATCACAGATGAGAAATGGAAAAAGTAGATCGGATAAAGATGAAGTTTTGTCTTAAAACAGCTACTCTATTAGCAGTTTGCTAACCTGCTAGCTAAGTTTAGTGATAACACATTTGTCAATTTGTTTATATTAACATTGTAAGGCAAGTAAAGATGTTCCAGAAACACTTTTGGACTGTGTAAAGGTTTAAAGTGCCATGACTAGGAACACCTCAGCAATTGGGCTCCTGTTGACCAAAGAAAGAAGAAGAAAAAAGGAGGCAGATGTGTCCAGAGAGAGGGGGAAAAAGAAGGGTAGACGTGTAGAGGTAAAAGTAGGATTTTTTAATTTTGGCACTATGACTAGTAAAAGGTAGAGAGCTAGCAGATATGATGGAGTGGAGAAAGTTAGATATACTGTGTATACAAGAGACCAATTGGAAGGGAAGCAAGGCTAAGAACATTGGAGGTGGGTTTAAACTGCTTTATTATGGTGTAGATAATAAGAGAAATTGTGTACAGTAGGTCTAAAATCAAGAGAAGAGTTTGCCAAGAGTGTAGTGGAAGTGAGGAGCGTATCTGATAGAGTGATTAGTGTGAAACTGGAAGTGGAAGGGGTAGTGATAAATGTCATCAGTGCATACGCTTCACAGGTAGGATGTGAAATGAAGGAAACAAGATTTCTGGAGTGAGTTAGACAAAGTGGTAGTGAGTGTCCCCACATAAGAAGCACTGGTGATTGAAGCTGACCTTAATGGCCATGTTGGAAAAGGGAACAAAGGTGATAAGGAGGTGATGGGTAGGTATGGGGTCCAGGAGAGAAATGTAGAGTAGTGTAGATTTAGAAAGAAAAAAAAAAGGATGGAAATGGCAATGGTGAATACATATTTTGAGAAGAAGGCGGAATGAACACAGGGTGACATATAAGAGTGGTGGAAGATCTATTTAGGCGGACACTGTGCTCTGTAAATGATGCAATTTGATAGCATAGCTGGGCAACATAGTGGTCTTTAGGTTGTCTTTTGGGGTACAGAAGAAGAAAAAGAGAGTGAGGACTGAACCAGGTTTAGAAGGTGGAAGTTGAGAAAGTTAGATTTGTGTGTGAAATTCAGAGAAGAGGTGAGTGCATGTACTGGGTAGGGGTGAAGAGATGCTGGAGGACTGGTCAGCTACTGCAGAAATGGTAAAGGAGACAGATAGGAAGGTATTTGGTATGGACAGAGAAAGTAAGATGACTTAACCTGGAGATGGAACTTGGTACAGGAAAGCATCAAGAGAAATAGGCTTGCAAAAAAGAATTGGGATAGTAAGAGAGATGAGGAGAATAGACAGGAGTATAAGGAGATGTGATGTAAAGTGAATAGGGAGATGGCAAAGGCAAAAGACTAGGTGTATAGTGAGTTGTATGAGAAGCTAAATCAAAGGAAGAAAAAAAGGATTCATATTGACTGGCCAGACAAAAAGACCAAGCAGGGAAGAGAACAAGCAAAGAAAGTGCTTTGAGAATGAGAGAAAGAGAAGGTTGGAGGAACTGAAGGTAGTACAGGGAATTAGTAAGGTTAAAGTGAGGATTAAGAGTGGAAAGGCAGTTGGTCCGGTGAACATTCCAGTGCAAGCATGGAAGTGTTTAGGAGAGATCGCAATATAGTTGCTTACAAGATTAAACAAGGTCTTGGAGAGGATGCTTGATGAGTGGAGAAGTATAGAGAAGGACTCACATTGTGTGATTGTAAATCTAGAGAAATCTTATGACAGGATGCTCAGAGATGAACTGTGGTATTGCATGAGGAAGTCAAGAGTGGCAGAGAAGTATGTGAAGGTGGTGCAAGATATCAGAACAGCGTTACAGTGATGAGGTGTTCTGAAGGCACGACCGACTGGTTGATGGTGGAGGTGGGGGACTGCGATATCCAGTGATATGCTCTTTGTCCAGTGATCTTTCCTTAGACAAGTTTAGATAACTTAGACAAGAGTCCCCATGGACTATAATGTTTGCAGATGATGCTGTGAGAGTAAGGAGCAAGAGTAAGGAGCAGGATGAGATGAGTCTAGAGAGGTGGGGGGATGCACTGGAGAAATGAGGCATGAAGATCAGCAGGAGTAAAGCTGGTTACATGTGTGCAAATGTAGAGAGATTTGGAGGAAAGGTGCAATTACAAGGAGTAGAGGTAGGGAAAGTAGAGGAATTTAAATATTTAGGGTAAATTGTCCAAAGCAATGGGGAGTGTGGAAGAGAAGTGAAGAAGAGAGTGCAGGTAGGGTGGAATGAGTGGGGAAGAGTAGCAGGAGTGATCTGTGACCGGAAGGTATCGGTAGGAGAGAAAGAGAAAGTTTACAGGACAGTAGAAAGGCCAGCAATGTTGTACGATTTGGAGACGTCGCCGCTAAGACTCTGGAGGTGGCAGAGCTGAAAACGCTGAGATTTCCAGAGAGATAAAGTTAGAGAGCCCAGGTTAAGATGGTTTGGCAGAGGAGGGATGAGGAGAATGTTAGAGATGGAGCTGCCAGGAGGAGAAGAGGAAGGACCAAGAGGTTTGTAGTGATGAGAGAAGATGTAGAAGATAGAGTTAGATAGAGACAAATGGCCTGCTGTGGCGACCCCTAACGGGAGCAGCCGGAAGGGGAAGCAGAAGTAACCGCGCCACTGACCAATCACAGCGCGTCAGGCACCTCGAGGGGCGGGGCTTTGAGGAAAATGCCGCGCTCAGCACGAGAGGGAGCTCTGTATGCGCGCGCGCCTGATGCGGGGAGAGAGAGGTCCTCAGTGTGATGGTGCTGAGTGAGGATCTGCACACACACACACACACACTAAGCTCTGGGAGAAACCACCGAGTCTCCACAGGATCGAAGCGAGCAGAGGATGAGCAGGTGGGAATCAAAATCTCTCGATGAGCTTGTTAAGGTCCTGACGCGCGGTGTGTGACGTTCGCGAACCTGTGTGTGTGTGTGTGTGTGTGTGACGGCACTATCCCTGCGCTTCACACACACAGAGGTTTATCCTTACTGACTGATGATTATAAGAGTTATATAACGGGGTGTGTGAGTGTAAGGAAGCCTCATGTTAGTCTGAATTCTCCTGCAGTGTGTGATATCAGAGCAGCTGTAGAAACTAAATCAGCAGTGTGTGTGTGTGTGTGTGTGTGTGTGTCAGTGCGCTGCTGTCTGAGACATTAGATGAGAATAAAGAATAGAGACGCGGCTGTGTAAGGTTGCCATGTTGAATAACTGAGACGCGGATTAGTCATATACAAGAGCGTTCGGGTTTCGTGGCGGGATCACGATGATGAATCTGGCAACCCGGCAGTGTGGCGGCACGTGCACGGTGATTTTGGCGCCTTCTGGCGGCTGTAGGCGGGAAGCGCGCGCCGGAGCTGCAGTGCGGATAACCGGAGAAGGACGCGCGTTACCTCAGCGCTCCGATGAGGCGCTCATTAAACACACACTTTCACATTTCTCCTCAGTTACTTACGACATTTTCTACCTTCTGGATTCGAGGTAAACACCCCTGCTGTGTGTGATGTTGGTTATTGTTGAGAGTGTGACAGCACCGGGGTAACGCGCATTAAGGTGTACGGTGAAGGTTGATTTATGAGTAGACGTCAGTGTGGAGTTAGCATAGCCTCATGTTCGACTGAATTACTGACTGTCAGCACTTTAACTTCTGTTTGTCAGGTAATCCACAAACTAAATAAATGTGTAAATACTGCCGTCATCTTCAGGACAGGTGTGTTAAACATAACGTGTGTTTTCCTCTTTACTAGTGAATGAATTAAACTCATCAAGGCCTTGAATAGTGATCTTGTGTGTGTATTGTAGTGTGTGTGTGTGTGTGTGTGTGTTTATTTCTGTGAGGATTAAACTCCGGGGCCCTTTTGTGTTTCACACTCCATACGTCACACTTCATTCAGAAAGACTTTGATGATTTTGACCCTGTGACAGAGCTGCTGGAGGTCAGGGGAGCAGCGCGTCCCGATCGTGACCGTACAGAGGGAGCCGGCGCATGGTCACGTCCCAAATGAAGATTTCAAAGAGACGGAAAGGACAGAGCCGCTGTAGTCCGTTTGCCAGGTGAGCTCAGGTACAGGTACCCTCTCTCACCCACGTCTCACCCGCGGCACCATCACCCTGCACCGTGGGTGGGGCCGAGCCGTTACTCTGTCAGTGTCGGGTAGAACTGTGTAGATAAACCAACAGCACAGCCTACCCAGAATGCACTGCTGCACATTGGCCCAAACAGAGACCAGTGTGAAATGCAGACCCGGCCATAAACACGCACATCATCAGTGTGTTACAGCTGGTGCTGGTGATAATGTGTGATTTCTGATGTGTGTGTTTTTGTCGTGATCACGTTTAGACCAGACTGCTGTGTTCCGGATGACTGAGCTGCGATGTTGATCTGATGTGTGCAGGTGTTTATAGGCAGCTCCATGTTCACCTCAGAGTGAAACAGTGTGAAGAGCAAACACCTCAGACTGCACACACTGAGCACAGCTCTTACTCAACACTACTTACCCTTCTTAACACCACAGCCCCTCCCCCTCAACACCGCACCCCCTAGGAGTGCTCATGTTCACACTCCACTGAGAGTGTGTACAGTAAGTCTCCTACATACGAACATTCAAGTTACAAACTTTTAAAGATACAAACATGTTAAATTCAGTTGCGTTCAATCACCGAAGTTGGATCACATGTCTGATGTACATTGTCACATGCGTGCAGTGTGCATCTTCTGCAAGTGGTTGTGGTGTAGCGTACTGTGTGTAGTGTACTGTATAGAGTACATTAGTAAAGACAACAGAGTACCGGGGCGCAGTAAAAGCCCAGGATGTCCAGAAGTGAGTGTAAAATCAGCGGTGATGAAGTTGGTACTGCTAAGAAGCTCCAAGCAATAACGATGGAAACCAAAGTGGAAATAGTTAATGAACGAGGTGAAAACACCATCAGACCTCATTCATTATATACTGTGTGATTGTTCTAGAACATGGACAGTGTGTGTTGGACTTACGAATGAGTTCTGTTCTGAGATCGAAGGGGACTTACTGTAAATCTTTCTGCCACTCGTTCCAGTTTTGAGTGTGTTCCTGCTGAAAAATAATCTCTTGCACACTACATACATACAGTTTGTGTGCACTACTTAGTGGTCAGGGGACAAGAGACAGGCCGGATTGGAACACAGCCTTAGTGTATGTACTGTATTTTTATATGTATGTACAGTATGTTAAGTGAATGTATAAATGTAGCGGTTTGTTTCTGTGGCCTATGTTTACTGTTGAGCAGGTGTGTGTGTGTGTGTGTGTGTGTGGGTGCATTGTATTGTGTGTTGTTGGTGTTTCATTGTGGCTTGTGGTGTTTTTATTTATTTTGTGATGTGACTGTATGTTGTGTGTGTGTGTGTGTGTGTGTGAGCTCCGCCTTCTTGCTGTGTGCTGCTGCTTTGTGTTTGTGTATTTGTGTGTATTGTGTTTCTGTGGCTTTAATGACTTTTGACCTCTGCTTTTCACCTTGTGTGTGTGTGTGTGTGTGTGTGTGTGTGTGGGACGGTGAGTGACCCCTGGGCGGTGTGATGAAGGGAGGAGTGTTACTCGGCTCACCGTGTTGAGGCTGTGGGTGTGTGCATCACCTCTCTTCTCCTGTGTGTTTGGCTTGTAGGCCGTCAGAGGAGGGCTGTGGCGTCGACTAGCTCGCTCGTGTTTGTGAGATTTGGGAAGAGATTAATCATGATGGTGAGAGTTTCTTTTTGACAGCGCACGCCCCTCCCCCTTTAACGCTGCCGGGCCTGAGCTCAGTGTGGCTGCTGCAGCTTCCCTCTCTGCCTTCAGGAGCTGATGAATGGATGGCTGACCCTCCTTACCACGTCGCACCCTTTAACCTCAAAATATCACGCTCTCCGGCGTTCTTATATCAGACTCGTCAGAACATCGGCGTTCCAGACGAGCGCCAGCATCTAGGTGACGTTCGTCCCATTAACAACAACGCTGCATGAGATGCACAGACCCGTCCGAGGAACAGGTGTAGATGTGAGTTTACCTGTTAACTGGTTGGAGAGATTCGCGCGCACCATCATGCTAACAGTTCGATAGGTAGCTAACGTATGGAAATGCTAGCGAGACACAACGAGATGACTCTCACTAATGCTGTTCTGCATGTTTCTGACTGAGTGGGAGGAATTTCTGACTGTGTGTACATACGCATACTGGTGTCATGTTTCCTGTTTCCTGTAGGTGTGTATGAGCACTGTGCAGCTGGACTAGCCTGGGCTGGCTAGAGCTTATGCTAAGCTAATGTATTGTGCATGGCCTTGCATGCAGTAGAGCATGGGTCATAGTCTCAGCCTGTTTAATGTGTTACACTCTTTGTGTGTGAGTGTGTGTGTGAGAGCGCGCGCGTGCTCCTGGTGGAGGTCATGAGGTCACACAGGTAAGAAACTCTGTGGAGCTCTGAGGGGGCGGTGTTCAGAGTCAGCAGAGAGCCGTGTAACACCGCGAGGAGCAAATTCACACCGAATAAGAGACTGTTGCACAGAGCTACACGTCAGTGTCATGTTTTTATATAACTTACTGAACACTTCATTTAAATACCTGCTGGCAGAGTGATCACAGATCTGATACTTTAGTCACATTAGCATTAGCTCTCATCTGATCTGCATTAAACACAGTGACTGCGTGTGTGTCTGCGTGTGTGTATTATGGCTGAATCTGTGCGTCAGCATCTCACACTCACTGACACACTGAGAGCAGTAGCACAGAGTGATGCTCATTCAGGTTAAATGCTGACGTGTGTTTGCGTGTGTGTTTTCGTGTGTGTGTGTGTGTGGTGCAGATTAATGGGTCGTTTAAGCTGGGGGCGGCCCGAGTGTTGTCCGGGTGGCAGTGTTTAGCTCCCGCGCTGCAGGAAAACGACAACATGAACGGAGCCACAGAGACGCAGGATATCCTCCCTCCTAACTGCATGGTGAAGGATCGCTGGAAAGTGGTAGGTACACACACGCGCGCACACACACACACACATACACACACACACACTTAAAACAGCAGTCTACTCAAATTATATAACACTCTTATTTACTTTACGAGTTGTACACTTCAGCAGACACACACAGTGTGATTATGTTGTTGCACTGTAATATTACGTCTTAAAGAAACACACTACGTTACACGTGAGCACCAAGTGGGCCATGGGTGTGTCCAGCATGTAAATCCGGCCTGCGACACCTTTAAAGAAGAAACTACATAAAGAAATGCCGTGTTCTGTATCTCTGAGTCTCTGCAGCTGTTGAGTTGAATCCAGTAGAGGGCGCTGTCTGCAATTGAAACTGTGCTAAAGCACTGACATTGACTCTTCCTCACAGAGATTCAGTGACACACTAGAGGTCATTTAGACTGAACCAATGTGAACGCATCAAAGGAGAGAAAAGTGCACTGGAAATGTTAAATGTTTAAGAACGCACTTCAAAATAATTATTTAATAACGAGCATCGGCACAAACGTTACTGAGATGACCAAAGGGAGAAACAACGGAAGGAAACAGGGGTATGACCTTCACATCCCAGGGGCAACAAGGCACATTTCAAAATTCTGCAAGACACACAGAGACAACTTGGCAAACACGCCCGAGGGCAGGAAGGCATCTTTATTACATTTTTACAAAAAGTTAAGAAACACTGAGAGGGTCTAGTGACCTTATGACCTCACCTCTCATCATGTCGATTATGGAAAATATCTCTCATTGTACAGACTCAGTGACTGAAATTAACAAGCTACAAAAACAACAACAACAACATATTTTGTTGTGTGAAGTAAAACAGAAAAAGGCCTGATATTGTAGAGGAGTTCAGCTTTTTCCTCGTCTCAGTAAGACATTTTATTTTGGCTTTAGTAACTTTTTATTGGATTTTATGAGTATTAGTTTATATAACTAATTATTTATTATCTGTCGTATATTATATTAGAATTAATAAAGTATTTTCTCTATCTATTGGGAGAGCTGCACCTTGAGGTTGTTGTAAGTACAGCGCATTACAGCCCAGCTCATTGGTCAGCTCATATAAAATGCTGGCAGCACGTTGTGGCAGACCGAGTGCGTGGTACCCGCGGAGCCGGAAATAGCTGTGATTTTATTTGCCGTTAAAAATGTATTGTGGTAATTCCAATAATATTTAACAGCGGGCACCTGGTTACTAAACGAAAAGGGCACGAGGAATTAACAAAAAGTTCTTATATCCAGGTCAGGGAGAGAAGATTCATTACTGATTCATTAAAGATAACCCAAGATGGCGCCAGTGAGGTCGGCTGCCGTCACGACTGCTCCGACCTATTTTACTTTGTTTTTGTCTTTTAAGTTAATTTTCAGTACCTTTTAAATTTTATTTAAATTCATCATCATTGAGTGCATTAAGTACGATAGAGATTCTCTTATTTCTATTGGTTTACAATGTACACGCAATTCGAAGTTTTTAACTCCGGTTCCGAGCTGGCCGAGTGAGATCCTGAGGGAGAAGAAAGGACGCAACTCGAAGCGGCGGCTCGGAGGGAAACGAGCCGGCGTCAGGAACAGGCTGAGGGCCCGTGCACACCGCACACCTCTGTCCAGCATCCTGCTCGCCAACGTCCAGTCACTGGAGAACAAACTCGATGACCTCAGGGCCAGGGTAAAATTCCAGAGAGACATTCAGGACTGCAATCCAGTGGTGCCGGGCCGCGCCATCCAGCCGGCTGAGTTCTTCTCAGTCCACCCCTTGGACAGAACACGGGACTCGGGGAAGACAAGGGGAGGCAGCGTGTGTTTAATGGTGAACAACAGCTGGTGCAACAGCGCGAGCGTTATTCCTCTTACACGCTCCTGCACACACAAACTGGAACTATTGACCATCAAATGTCGTCTTTTTTTATCTTTCTCTGGAGTTTACATCGGTCATAATCAGCACCGTTTATATCCCACCTCAAGCGGAAACGGACACTGCCTTATGCGAGCTGCATGAGGCTCTCGCACAGCGCCAAGGGTAACACCGGAACGCTGCAGTGCCGAACACATCACCTGCCCCACCAGGGGCGAAAGGACACTGGACCGTTACACAACGGTCAAGGACAGCTCCAAGGCACAATCTCGCACCCGTTTGGGAAATCTGACCATGCCGCCATCTTCCTCAAACCAAAATACAAACAAAGGCTCAAACAGGAATTTCTGGTTAGAAGGAGGTCGCTTGCTGGACGGACCAATCGGTGGCCGTTCTACAGGACGCACTTGATAACTCAGACTGGGACATGTTCCGAAACAGCTCCGATGACATCAACATGTTTACGGAATTGGTTGTGGGATTCATCTGGACACTTGCGGATGATACTGTACAGAAAACGACCATCAGAAGGTTCCCCAATCAGAAGCCAAGATCTTGCACAGCTGCCTATAACGTGGGACTTGCGTCGGGGGACATAGACCAGTACAAGGCTGCCCAATACAAAGTCCGGAAGGCAGTGAAAGAGGCAAAGCAGCACTATGGGAGGAAACTAAAGTCACAGCTCCAACAGAGTGACTCTAGGAGCTCGTGGCAGGGATTAAGGACAATGACGGACTATAAAGCATCAACATCCGGTGTGACAAACACGGACATGACTCTGACAGACGAGCTGAACACATTCTATGCTCGCTTCGAGGCTGCAGCTAAAGACGCTAGCAGCTGCAGATAGGAAGACACTGCCAGCATCGGAAACGCGTTCATCATCTCTGAGCATGACGTGAAGAGAGCCTTCAGGAGAGTGAACACCAGGAAAGCAGCAGGACCAGATGGAATCTCAGGTTGAGTCCCAGTATTCCACCTCTCTTTATCTCAGTCAGGGATCCCCCACATGCGTTAAGGAGTCCATTATTGTTCCTGTTCCGAAGAAACCTAATGCTGCTTCCCTCAGTGATTATCGTCCTGTAGCCCTCACATCAGTAGTGATGAAGTGCTTTGAGCGGCTGGTCAGAGACTTCATCATTTCTTCACTACCGGACACACTACGTTTCGCTTACCATTCAAACCGCTCTACAGAAGATGCCAACACTCATCCTCTTCCACACATCACTTGCCCACCTGGACACTAGAAGGGGGAATTATGTTAAAATGCTCTTTGTCGACTACAGCTCAGCATTTAATACCATAATTCCCTCCACACTCACCAACAAGCTGGAGCACCTGGGACTCTGCCCATCTCTGTGTCAGTGGATCTCCAACTTCCTAACTGGCAGACCACAAGCAGTAAGGATGGGTGGACATGTATCGGGCCTCCCTCACCCTGAGCACTCAGTTCCATGCTGTACTCTTTGTACACGTATGCCTGCGTGGCCACTACCAAGTCCACCACCATCATCAAGTTTGCTGATGACACCCGTTGTGGTGGGCCTGATCTGATACGACCTACCTGGAGGAGATTGGGAATCTGGAGAACTGTTGCCAGAGGAGCAACCTCCTTATAAAGGTCAGTAAGTTGATACTGTGAGTTGATGGTGGATTTCAGCACTAAGTAGGAAAGGAACTACCAGACTCCCATGATCAACGAGAGCCCAGTGGAGAGAGTGAACATCTTCCTATACCTCAGTGTCAACATCATGCAGGACCTGTCACATCAACACCATGGTGAAAAAGCGTCTCTACCGCCTCAGATGCCCTCCGAGGTGTTCAAGAACTTTTACTCCTGCACCATAGAGAGCAGCCTGACGGGAAACATCACAACCTGGTTCAGGAACAGCACCATGCAGGACAGGAGAGCTCTACAGAGGGTGGTGAGATCAGCTGAGTGTATCATCTGCACCGAGCTCCCTGACCTGCACTCGATCTACAGCAAGCGGTGCTGGACCAAGGCCAGGAAGATGGTGAAGGACCTCAGTAACCCCAACAACTGACTGTTTGTTTTCTCTGTTGCAGTCAGGAAAGCGCTTCCTCTCGCTGAAGACCAACACAGAGAGACTGAGGAGGAGCTTCTTCCCAGAGGCGATACGGTCTCTCAACCAGATCAGTACACTGGAGTAAAATATCTCTGCATTTTTGCACAATGCACAGTTATGAACACTAC
Source organism: Clarias magur (assembly GCA_013621035.1). Lineage (NCBI taxonomy): Eukaryota > Metazoa > Chordata > Actinopteri > Siluriformes > Clariidae > Clarias > Clarias magur. The sequence goes on along the minus strand of QNUK01000315.1, from coordinate 120,987 downwards.
ACAAGACCAATCATCTGCATTTTTGCATACCATAAAGTAATGCACACTTATGGACATTACTCATCTGTTCACTCATGCACAGTTGCACATACCTCGGTACGCTGTAGACCGGACACTCATGGACACTGCACATTTGCGCATACTGCACATCTGCACACTACTTGGACGTTTCCATTTATTTCCATTTTTATTTCCATTTAAATTTATTGCTACATTTGTTCAGATAAGTTTTTATATTTCTTATGTATTTTTTGAAAGTTTTTATATTTAGTATTTAGTTATTATGTTTCTATAGCTAAACATACTCTTATTTTATTCCACTACTTATTTCTTGTTAATTGTTTTTACATTTTTAAGGTCACGGGCGGTCGTATAAGCATTTCACTGCATATCATACTGTGTATGTGACAAATAACATTTTAATTTACTGAATGAATATGCTTTATTTTTGTTTATTTCTTTATAAATGTAATTAATAAGTGAATTTCAGTGTATTTCTTTATAATATATACAAATATTGTACATGATAAATATTTCTAAATATAAATACATGCAAATATGAACACTGGGCAATTATAAATCAGCTCGTGCCTGTGTGTGTGTGTGTGTGTGTAAGTGTGCGTTGTTACTCAGTGGTGCAGTCTGAGCATTATAATCAGTCTACATTAGTCCATTAGTGTGTTTCATCAGTTCTGTGTTAAAGAGCTACAGCAGGGTCTAAAAGCTGATACTGTAATCTCACTGTAATCTCAGAGAACAAAAAGCTGTAAAACTTTAAAATGCTGTTTTTTTTTTTTTGTTTTGTTTTTTTGTCACAGCTTCACACAAAAGTGTTTGTACAGAATGAAATGAAACTCTGCCAGTCCTTCAGTATCTGTGTAAATTTAAACCTGCTCCAAAATCTAATTGTTGAGTAGAAGTGAGGTTATGAGCAGTTTACGACCTGCATTAATCACCTGAAGTTTTTGTGCATTGAAAATAATAACAATAATAATTGATAATAATGTAAACATTTTTAATAAAAGCTGTTTATCTGCAGAAGGATGTGCTCCAGTTGAGCATCAGTATTTAATGTAGTTGTAAAGCTTTTCGCAGGGGCAGGCCAGAATACAGACACAAGAAACACCAGATTTAGGAAAAAAATAAGTGCTCTTTTATTTTTACAATATATATGTCTTTATAGCAAAGGTTGGGGGAAGTTACGTCTTGAAGAGCAAGAGGGGAACTAGCAGGGAGATCTCCTAGAACAGCTGGTCTTGTACGCTCGACGAGCTGGGCATAAGGAGTTAGCAAGCCTGAGATGCAGTCCCCTTCCTGGTGAGCTATCCTGGGTTGCAGGCTTCCTTGGCTCTGTAAAAGACAAAGGGGAAAAGAAAGCATGTGAGTCTCGCGTCCAGTATCTCCCCCTCACCTGCCTTGGATGGACGCATCCCTTTTGTGGGTGCTGTTGACACCAGTGTGGTAAGTTCTCTGCTGCCTTTGGCCACAAGGAGTTGAGGCATCCTGCCCCTTGTGTGCGTGAGGTGGAGCTGACCATGGTGCTGAACTTATGACGAGTTTTCCTCTGCTTGGTTGAGCGTGAGGGTGGCAGATAGTAAGAGGCGGTGGCTCTGGGCCCGCCGCCACATAGTGTTCAGCTTTATTAACCTCCCTCTTTTTTCTACTTGAGGTAAACTGTATTATAACTCCAAAGTCAGGAGACAGCTGTGTCCAGAACAGGACAGAGTTTATCTCAGGAACATTAACACACTGACTGTGGACACAGACTATTGGTTAGCTCTGTGCGTGTGCGTGTGCGTGTGTGTGTGTGTGTGTGTGTGTGTGCGTTTGCTTGTTCTCCCCATGCTTGGAGTGTTCCCTCTGTGTACTCCAGCTTCCTCCCACAGTCCAAAGAGGTACCGGTCCACTAACACAGGACACGGGTAGTTCACTCCAGTCACATGCTACTTAGAACAATTGTGTATATACACACACACACACACACACACACACGTCAGTGACCCCCAACACTCTTCTTTTATCACATGACACTGACTGTGTCCTAAATCACATCCTCCTGTATTCCAGACTGTGCCTCAGTGAGCGGTCCTGACCTGGCGGACTATTTTTAGGACTGTATGTGATGATGGGATTTGATTCGGGACACAGCCACACACTAACTGGGACACATTTTTGGTGGTGTTTTTGACAAGGGGAAGAAACACCACCTCCTAATCCTCACATCTGACCATTCACCTGCTGAAGAATAAGAGGATGAATCCATCAGTTCAGAGGAGTCTGATTAGAGACAATCTGATCATTCTGGTTCATACACATGATCTCACACACTTCCATAATTCTCCGTTTGTAAAGCTGATTTACGACAGTCATCAGTGTTTAAACACACTATATAAACAAAAATGAGTAGTGACTGAGTGTGTGTGTGTGTGTGTGTGTGTTCTGTAGTTGAAGAAGATTGGTGGTGGAGGGTTCGGAGAGATCTACGAGGCTCTTGATCTGCTGACGAAGGAGAACGTGGCTCTGAAGGTGGAGTCGGCGCAGCAGCCCAAACAGGTGCTCAAGATGGAGGTGGCAGTGCTGAAGAAACTGCAGGGTGAGCACGCACGCGCGCACACACAAACAAACAAACCACAACACCCCACAACACAGTGTGTGCACTAACAGGACCCGTTCACTCTGGTTGTGTGTGCACTCTCTCAGGTAAGAACCACGTGTGTAAGTTCATCGGCTGTGGGAGAAACGACAAGTTCAACTACGTGGTGATGCAGCTCCAGGTGAGAAGTGTGTGAGAGTGAGAGTGTGTGTGTGAGCGAGAGTGTATGTGTGAGAGTGTGTGTGAGGGCCTCCAAGTGGCGCAGTGGTTAAAGCGCTCGCCCTATCATCCGGAGATCGCTAGTTCGAATCCCGGGTGGTGCTGTAACCTCTCGCAGCCGGAGGTCTAGAGAGAGCTGATTGGCCGAGCTCTCCCAGAGGGGAGGGACGAGAGGTACTTAGTGCTCCCACATTAATCACGGCTCTACAGCCAGTCAGGGGCGTCTGTGAGCTCACGCAGCGGAGGGAGCGGATAGCGCCGTCCTCGGTGTGTGTTACTCCGCGATTCGAAAAGATGCGGTCGGCTGGCGTCACGTGGTTCGGAGGAAACACGTGATAGTCTTCGGCCCTCTCGGCTGAGTGGTAGTAGTAGCCTTAATGTGGAGCCCCCTAGTGACGGGGAGGAATTGGACACGACTAAATTAGGGAGAAAATCGGGGAAAAAAAAAAAAAAAAGAGAGAGAGTGTGTGAGACAGTGAGGGTGTGAGACAGTGAGGGTGTGAGACAGTGAGGGTGTGTGTGAGAGAGGGTGTGTGTGAGAGAGGGTGTGTGTGAGAGAGGGTGTGTGAGTGAGAGTGTGTGTGAGTGAGAGTGTGAGTGAGAGTGTGAGTGTGAGTGAGAGTGTGAGTGAGAGTGAGAGTGAGTGAGTGAGAGTGAGTGAGTGAGAGTGAGTGT
>QNUK01000315.1:112500-115000 GCA_013621035.1 Clarias magur | reverse complement strand
GCATTACAGCCACACATTCTGATTTTAAAGCCGTTTCTAAGATGCAAAAACTAAAAAAAATTATTTCGAATGACTTTTAAGTATGAAAAAAATGTTCTTGCTGGTTTCTTCTTCTCTTGGTTTTTTATCGCTTTGCAGCTCGCTCACGTCAATACAGCGCTAACTGTTAGCGTCTCCTTCCGCTTTGTGGGTGACGTAAGCGCTTCTTCTTCGGCGGTGTTTACTGGCCGCTTGCACCCGGAAGCGCGCTGCGTTACGCCAAACACATAATACACACACAAAAGCATAACACAAGCTTTTACAATTAATTAAAAGAAGCTTCGAGGCAGAAGATTTTGCTCTGATAATTTTTTGTAATGGAATTACTCGAGTTACTCGAGGAATCGCTTCAGCTCTAGTGTGTATTGAACCTTCCTGCTTAGTGTTGTTTCTGTGTGTGTGACTTTTTGTATCTTCACACTCTTTAATCTGTAGTATTTCTTGCTGCAGTGCGAGTGCATGAGATATGCATGATGTAATCACTCCCAATGACATCACTTTATTTTCTGTATTATTCAGTTATTATTATTATCATTATTATGATTTTATATTGATTTGTCTGGTTTATTGTAAATGTTTTATTTCTGTTGCAATGTTTGCTTTTCTTTTGTTTTGTGTTTCACAGTATTTTGGAGTGTTAATTTCAGACATGCATGTGCAGCCCACACACTCGGCCTGCTGCAGTCCATTGTGAGTTTGTCTGTTTCTTTTTGTTCTCACATCTCTCTACACTCTCTGGCCCCGCCCCGAGAGGTCACAGGGTCACAGGGTCATACTGTCTCTGTGTTAGATAGTGTTTCCTCATTAATGTCATTATTATATCAAATCAAGTCAAGTCAAGTCTATTTTATTTATATAGCGCTTTTAACAATTGACATTGTCGCAAAGCAGCTTTACACAATAAAAAGAAGTAAGTTTGTATGCAATGTGTATGAATCAAAATGATCAGATTGTCCCTGATGAGCAAGCCGAGGGCGACGGTGGCAAGGAAAAACTCCCTGAGATGGTAATAGGAAGAAACCTTGAGAGGAACCAGACTCAACAGGGAACCCATCCTCATCTGGGTGATAACGGATAGCAGGGATTGATCAGCATAATAATGTGTACTGGAAGTTCAGTGTAACAGGAGATGTGTTAAAGTTTAAATTAAAAGGAGTCCAGTTTGTTCCTGGAGGCTCAGGTAGACTGTAGGAGATTCCAGTCCTGAGCTATCGAACAACTGAAGTCACAGGTCCCCAGAGCATCAATCGATGATAGGACAGTCTTCATGGAACCATCCCCAGCCACAAAGCGCATCCAGGCAGACCACACGGGGCATCCATGTGACGGGATCTCCAACCAGAAGCAGGACTCCAGGACGGGTTAGACGGCTCCAGAGGGCAGAGGGGTCTGGATCACTGGCAACTCAGGAGCGAACATGTATAGCTCGACAGAGAGACAGAGAGAGGGAAAGGAGAGAGGGAGAGAGAGGAGAGAGCAGAAAAGGAAGAACAGAAAATAAGGAGAGATGGCAGTTAGGTCTGGTCACAGTCAACATGTATAAGGTGAATGTATATTAGTGCAAAGTGCAAGCAGGGACTCCGGCAGGACTATCTATAACAGCATAACTAAAAGGGAGAGCCAGAAGGAAACACAAACATGAGGGGAACTGAGATGTAAAGCAACCAATCACCTCACCGTCAACAAACCTGAGTGAACAATGAGAGTGGGGAGGACAGCATCTAAACATACCAGTTCACCAGAATACTCTACGTCCATGAGTCCCCCAGATCTGCTCCTTTACATAAGGCTCATCTATTTACAAACATGCTGCGCTAAATAAATAGGTTTTTAGCCGAGACTTAAACACTGAGACTGTGTCTGAGTCCCGAACATTAACAGGAAGACTATTCCATAACTTTGGGGTTTTGTAAGAAAAAGCTCCGTCCCCTGCTGTAGTTTTAATAATACGTGGTACTGACAGGCAGCCTGCATCCTTTGATGGAAGTAGGCGTGGCGGATCGTAAGACACTAACAGTTCACTCAGATACTGCGGCGCGAGAACATTTAGTGCTTTAAAGGTCAAAAGTAGTATCTTAAAATGGATGTGAAATTTCACAGGGAGCCAATGCAGTGTAGATAAGATAGGGGTGATGTGCTCGTATCTTCTGGTTCTAGTGAGGACTCTCGCTGCTGCATTCTGAACTAACTGAAGCTTGTTTATACACCTAGTAGAACAACCAGACAGTAAGGCGTTACAATAATCCAACCTAGAGGTGATAAAAGCATCAACTAGTTTTTCTGCATCATTTAGTGACAATATGTTTCTTATCTTGGCAATATTTCTAAGGTGAAAGAAAGCTATCCTGGTGATATTATCTACATGAGCTTCAAACGAAAGGCTGGAATCTATAATCACACCGAGGTCTTTAACTGTTGCACTTGATGGAACAGAAAGGCCATCTAAAGTTACAGTGTGATC
>QNUK01000315.1:90000-107500 GCA_013621035.1 Clarias magur | reverse complement strand
CCAGAGACTGACACAGGAACACATGAGGGTCCAGCAAAACCCAGAAGTGGGTGTCACTTACCTGTCACAGGTCTAAATGCAGTCTGTTTCTCAGAAAGCTGAGGAGTTTCCTTTCGAGTTTTAAACTGGCCGTTAATTGTGTTTCTCAGCGAACGTGGCAGCGCGACTCGTCCTTTATTAGATATTGTGATCTGATGAGTTTAATACTCATGTCTGTGTTTGATGTTCTTCAGGTCACGGATGGATGCTCTCGGCTCTCCATCCCGCCATCTTTACTCCTCACAGCCGGCCCAGATGCTGTCCATCGACGGTTGCCGTGGAGACCGCTGCCGCAACGATGGCTCCGAGGCGCACAGCAACGCCTTCATCCGGTCAGTGCCGCTGGCTGAGGAGGAGGACTTCGACAGCAAGGAGTGGGTCATGATTGACAAAGAGGCGGAGCTCAGGGACTTTCAGCACCGCCCACTAGGGGCGGAGCCCACTACATCGGGGACAACGGACGATGAGCCGGAGGAGCTTCGCCCGCTGGAAGAACAGGCTACACGGCCCAGACTGAACGCCAGAGGCGTGGCCGAGGGGGAGATGGCACGGCGGAGTGGGCGTGGCCTACCGACAGACAGTCCATCACCTTGTCACTCGGGACGAGCCAGACGGAGAGAGTCAGAGCCAAACACACCTCACAGACAGGTACGAGAACACACACACTCGCTCAGGACAGCTTGTGTCTGGTATTACAGCATTAATTGTGGTGTTTGACCAGCACGATGTATAAAATCTCTCCACACACAGCACTGCATGCTGATTAATGTAAATAAAGGCAATGAATGTCATGAAGACCTGAGACTCCTGATAGAGAACGAGCCGACTCGTGCTGTAGTTATCAGGATAGTGTTCACACTCGGGGTGTGTTCTGCTTTATTCCTGCTTAGCTGTTAGAGCTGTGTGCGTGTGTCTGTGTGGTGTGTCTCTGATGCTTCAGGAGTAAATATTCTGTACACCCTCACTACTGTTTGAAATGTGACATCACAGAGTTCAAGGGACCTTCTGTCTTTAGATCAACCTGCCGCTCTATAAAACCCCACTGAGTAGGGCTGGGCGATCAGCGATTCGGCGAAAACTGAGATCATCATTTGTCTTTTCTATTGATCGATACTGATATTTATCACGATATACAATATGATAATGTTGTCAGATTAAGGACTATAATGATAATGACTAAAGTCTATAGAAATAGAGTTTGTTAGTTAAAGTGTAGAACAAGGACGAGGAGGTGGTTGAACGAGGAAGTCTAGGAGTGTATACCGAGAAAGAGGTTAGCTAAGAAGAAGTGGGACACTAAGGGGACTGAAGAGAGTAGACAGTAGTACAGAGAGATGCAGCGTAAGGTGAAGATAGAGGTGGAAAAAGCCAAACAATTAAATTCAATTTTATTTGTATAGCGCTTTTAACAATAATAATGAAAAAAATTATGGCAATGTGTGTGAATCAGAATGATCAGATGGTCCCTGATGAACGAGCCGAGGGCGACGGTGCTGAGGGAAAAACTCCCTGAGATGGTGATAGGAAGAAACCTTGAGAGGAACCAGACTCACCAGAGAACCCATCCTCACCTGGGTGATAACGGAGAGCAGGGATTGATCTGCACTCATACTGTGCTTTAGGAGGCTGGAAGTTCAGTAGAACAGGAGACGTGTTGAAATTAAATTAAATGGAGTCCAGTTTGTTCCTGGAGGCTCACTATCGAGTGACTGCAGTCACGAGTCCTCAGAGAACAGCTGTCTGCATCAGCCGAGGACAGGACCGTTTTTAGAGGAGAGATAGTGAGCATATTGGTAGAAAGATACTGAGGTTGGACCTGTCAGGCAGAAGGTCTAGACGAAGACCAAACAGGAGATTTACGGATGCAGTGAGAGAGGACATGAAGTTGGAGTGAGAGAAGAAGATGCAGAGGATAGGGTAAGATGCAGATGATCTGCTGTGGTGACCCCTGAAAGGAACAGCTGAAAGACCAAGAAGAGGGAAAGTGCAAACCTTTTTTTTCTCAAGGTGAGGAGAAAGAATAACCGCATAATCTGTCTGCTTAAATTAAATTAAATGCTTTAATGTAAACTCATCAGTGAAGTGTATTTCATGTGGGAGACCAAATAAAAATTATTCTCCTATTAAGCCAAAGATAAAGTAATTTATTCACAATGTCAGCTCATGAATTGGTTATCGTGGAGCAAAACGTTCCACCTTAAAAGCTGCCTGTAGCGTCTCAGCAGAGCACCGAGTATAAATGCACCGCTAGCTAACCTTAACTAATAAAAACAAAAAGGCAGTAAACCAGACAAAAACTTCATCATGTACCCGTAACCCCATTTCATGCTAACAGATAGGTTAGTTTCTACCAGTGCTAGATAAATAACTAGCATTGGTGATGGTGGTTATGCAGGCAGTTTAGATATTGATACCTTGATTTTGATAGCGGTTCCTGAGCTATTGAATTTTTCTGCATTGCAGTTTGATCTGAATTTTAAAAAATCCTTAGAGCATTAACAATGTTTGAAAATTTTGCCACTACAATTTATTGTGGTTGTATATTTCAAATGAAAATGTAATTCAAGCATTTAAAATTCAAAGCAAAAATATTCAAGTTACCAAATTGCAATTCAAAAATATTTTCAAGTGTTAAAAATACAATCTTCATTATTTTTCAGTCTTACAAATTCAGGTTGCTAAAATTCAGGTAATAAAATTCAGGTCGCTAAAATTCAGATCTTCACATCCTGACGCCGGCGAAAGCAAGAGAGAGAGATAAAGTGAAAGAGAGAGCGGCATGCATCAGTTCAGCATGCGCGATCAGTTGTGCATAAAACACAAACCCCTCTCTCTCCCATAAAACCTCAGTAAGGGCGAAAGCCCCGAGAGGATAAAAGTTTTGTTTTATTTTCCCTGTCCGTTCTCGCGTAGACAGCGAAACTCTGTTTTGTGTTTTCTTGTCGTTTCACTTAAATTCCTTAATTATTAATCCCACTCTGTCTCCAAACGGGAAGGTCTTCCCATGCGTATCACAAGCACTCTCACATCCTCCTATTTCGTTCACCCTCTCTATAGCCCAGCATAAGGGCTTTTATCAATAAAAAACATTGCGTGGTGCAGCTCTCCATACCACACCACGTAACAGAATGATCGCAGAAGAGCCCGTGGGCTTGGAGCGTGTGCAGGAAACAGTTGTGGGTCAAGCGAGAGTACTTGATAAGCACAAGGAAGCTTTAACCGCATTAATTTCGGAGAAGTGTGAGATTAATAAGCACCTCAAGCAAGTTTTTGGGCAGCTCGAGGCGCGCACCACTTCCGGGTTTCCATCTGGCCACGAAACTCCGGAATCGACTCGCGCCCCCGGATCAGTGGCTCAACTACCCCATCTGGTGGCCGAAACTTGAATACCAGCCCCAGAGCCATATGCGGGCGAGCCAGAGAGGTGCAATGCCTTTATCCTGCAGTGCTCACTCATATTCGAGCTGCAACCTTCCCATTTTCCAACTGAAAGGGTGAAGGTTGCATTTATGGTGTCTCTGCTCACAGGCAGAGCACTAGAGTGGGCTACTACAGTGTGGCAGCATCTCCTCTCTGATCCCGCCAACCTAAGTGCCTTTGTTGGCACTTTTCACCATCCGCATATGGCAAGTAGTGTAGTGTCGCCCCTCCTTTTCATTTGTCAAGAGGGGCGATCACTTGCAGACTACATAGTCGAGTTTCGTACCCGGCCTGCCAGTTCGGGGTGGAATGACGCAGCTCTTATGGCTGCGTACACTCAAGGGCTCGCCGAGCGGCTAAAGGATGAGATCCTCCACAGGCTACATGATCCTCCACAGGCTAGCCATCCGGGTGAATAACCGCCTCCGTGAGTGTCAGGCCAGACGTTCTGGCAGCTCCAGGCGGGAAACCTCTTCTCCACCCCACAAAAGCCGCTTCATGTGCCTGGCCGATCGCTCCCCCGCCTATAGGCGCGAAGTCTCACCTCTGCCCATGGAGACAGAGCCTGAGGCTTCATATCCCGTCCCTGATTTTGAGCCTGAAGATCATGAGCTGGAAGACATGGGAGAGCCCATGCAGATAGGCGTCACCTGGCTTGCACCTCAGAGTAGCAGCCCACGGGAGTTTGTATGAAATGTGAATGTGTATGAATAAGAATGATCAGATTGTCCCTGATGAACAAGTCGAGGACGGCGGTGCTGAGGGAAAAACTCCCTGAGATGGCAGTATGTTAGGAGGCTGGAAGTTCACTATAACAGTTAATGTCTAAGTTAATATGGAGTCCAGTTTGTTATTGGAGGCTCAGGTAGACTGTAGGAAACTCCAGCCCTAAACTATTGAGTCCTCACAGAACAGCCGAAGCCAGGATGGTTTTCATGGTAAAGTGGAACTGTCCCTAGTCACTACACGCATCCATGCGACGAGATCTCCAAACAGGACGAGACAGACAGGTCCAGAGGGCAGAGGGGTGTGGATCCCTGACAGCTCAGGAGCGGCATGTGTAGCTCAATAGAGAGACAGGGAGAGTTAAAGAGAGAAAAGAGGAGAGAGCAGAAGAGAAGAAGTGTTGTAAGTAAGGTGTGAGGTGTAAACTGGATCTTGTTGGGTCTTGGACGAACAAGAGGTTGAGCCTCTCCCTTGGAGAACACTTTATTTCCATCCCAGTAGCCCTAACGGACAGTTAAAAGGGGTACTGGGGAAGGAGGCACTGGGACTGGTGGTTGGCCACCCTGAGGGCAGCTTAGGGTTCACAGACATTATTTTCTGTTCTGGTACCCAGGTTACCAGAAATTAGATTCGCTCAGAGTGACGTCCGAGCCGTAGAGTGACTGGGGCCATCTGCAGTGTCACGAACCCTGATGTAATTGGCTTGCCGGCCAGAAAGACCAACGGAATGCCGGAAGGGAGCGGGCTAACTGTAGTCTCCCGTAAATGACTGACTTTTTCCATCGCCCCCATATAGCACCATATTCCTCCGCTTGGGCTTACCAGGTCTCGGCCAGGGGAGCCACTGGCTAGGCGCTCTGAGCGGCATTTGTGGGGCGGAGGAGAGCATCTGGAGCTGCACGAAGGCAGTTGTCTAGCCGGATGGCTAGCCTGTATAACTCATCCAGATCCTGTGGAGGATCACGTGAGGCTAGCTCAACCTCCTGGTGCTCTGAGAGTCCTTGTATACATGTGGTCATATGGGCTGTCATTCCAACCTGAGCTGGTGGCCCGGGCAATAAGCTCGAGCTGTGTAGTCACCTACCGATCAACAGCCCCTTGATGAATGGAAAGGACAGGCAACACTACACTGCTTGATGCATGCGGATGATGGAAAGCAGCCCTAAGTGTGTCAACCTAGTAGTTGAGCATAGGAGAAGTGTGCTCCAAGAGATGGTGCTACCATACTGCAATGGCCAACTCAAGTACTCTGCTTGTGTTCAGAGACATCATAAATGCAGTCTTTGTCTGTTCAGATGGAAACTGCGAAGGTTGCAGCTCGAATGTAAAGTGGCAATTTTCTGGCTCGCCTGCATATGGCTGGTGAGTGGGTAGTCGAGGTCTGGCCACCAGATGGGGTAATTGAGCCACTGTTCTGGGGACGTGAGTCAAAACATGGAAGTAGCTTGTGCCTCGATCCTGCGCCAAGGTATATTTATAAAAGCACATACGCAGGGCTTCTGAGGGGGTCAGTGAAATAGGAGTGTGTGAGAGTGTTTATGACACACACGGGAAAACTTTCCTGTTTAGAGATAACATGGGATTATTAATTAAAACTGAAAAGAAAACCAAAAGAAAACTGAGAGCACAAAATAACGTGGTCTCCTCGAGACCTGACGGGGCTCTGTAAACTAAAAATAAAATTTCCCCATCCTCTCGGGACGAGTCCTTACCAAGGATTTATGTAGGATTTATATGTGTTTTAACACTTAAACTCAGATCAAGCCTGCACGCCAATCACACTGCATGCTTCTCTTTCTCGTCATGGAAGACTTCGGCTTGGTATTTTGATATAATAAACTGGTGCACCAATAAACCAATATTTACAAATATACACGTGGACAAAATTGTTGGTACCCTTCGGTCAATGAAAGAAAAACTCACAATGGTCACATAAATAACTTTAATCTGACAAATGTAATAATTTAAAAAAATTCTATGAATGTTAACCAATGAAAGTCAGACATTGCTTTTCAACCATACTTCAACAGAATTATTTTTTAAAAAATGGAACAGGCCTGGACAAAAATGATGGTACCCCTAGAAAATACTGAAAATAATGTGACCAAAGGTACATGTTAATTCAAGGTGTGTCGACTAATTAGCATCACAAGTGTCTACAATCTTGTAATCAGTCAGTGGGCGTATATATAGGGCTCCAGGTAGTCACTGTGTTGTTTGGTGACATGGTATGTAACACACTCAACATGGACCAGAGGAAGCGAAGGAAAGAGTTGTCTCAGGAGATTCGAAAGAAAATTATAGACAAGCATGTTAAAGGTAAAGGTTATAAGACCATTTCCAAGCAGCTAGATGTTCCTGTGACTACAGTTGCACATATTATTCAGAAATTTAAGATCCATGGGACTGTAGCCAATCTCCCTGGACGTGGCCGCACGAGGAAAATTCATGACAAATCAAAGAGACGGATAATCCCAATGGTAACAAAAGAGCCCAGAAAGACTTCTAAAGAGATCCAAGGTGAACATCATGCTCAAGGAACATCAGTGTCAGATCGCACCATCCGTCGTTGTTTCAGCCAAAGTGGACTACATGGGAGACGACCAAGGAGGACACCATTGTTGAAAACAAATCATAAAAAAGCCAGACTGGAATATGCCAAACTACATGTTGACAAGCCACAAAGCTTCTGGGAGAATGTCCTATGGACAGATGAGACAAAAATGGAACTTTTTGCCAAGGCACATCAGCTCACAGCCATGTTCACAGACGGACAAATGAAGCATATGAAAAAAAGAACACTGTCCCTACTGTGAAACATGGAGGAGGCTCTGTTATGTTCTGGGGCTGCTTTGCTGCATCTGGCACAGGGTGTCTTGAATCTGTGCAGGGTACAATGAAATCTCAAGACTATCAAGGGATTCTAGAGAGAAATGTGCTGGCCAGTGTCAGAAAGCTGGGTCTCAGTCGCAGGTCATGGGTCTTGCAACAGGACAATGACCCAAAACACACAGCTAAAAACACCCAAGAATGGCTAAGAGGAAAACATTGGACTATTCTAAAGTGGCCTTCTATGAGCCCTGACCTCAATCCTATTGAGCATCTTTGGAAGGAGCTGAAACATGCTGTCTGGAAAAGGCCCCCTTCAAACTGGAAACAACTGGAGCAGCTTGCTCATGAGGAGTGGGCCGAAATACCTGCAGAGAGGTGCAGAAGTCTCATTGACAGTTACAGGAATCGTTTGATTGCAGTGATTGCCTCAAAAGGTTGTGCAACAAACTATTAAGTTAGGGGTACCATCATTTCCTGTTCCATGAGTTTATTTTTTTAAATAATTCCGTTGAAGCATGGTTGAAAAGCAATGTCTGACTTTCATTGGGTAACATTCATAGAATTTTTTAAATTATTACTTTTTTGTCAGATTAAAGTTATTTATGTGACCATTATGAGTTTTTCTTTCATTGACCGAAGGGTACCAGCAATTTTGTCCACGTGTGTGTATACAAAAGGCAAAAGTGTGTGAGTGAATGGAATGGGAGTCCAAAGTTCTGTTTATTGCAAACGTGGTCGTGTAGAGTGAGGGAGAATTGAATTAGCCTCACTGGTATCAGGAACACAGCAACGATGGCTACTCAGTGAAGTTGTCCGATGGGTGAAATTCCAGAAAAACAGATAATCCGCAACGGAACAGTATTTATAATTTGCCACAGTTCTCCTATGCAAATTCCACGGGACAATGGCATCACCCACAGCGCACTGAACCACTCTATCATTCTCTTCAGTTCCTCCCGGGTGTGCTTTTAAACAGTGTCAGGTGACCACATGTGTCACTGGGATTCCCCTCACAAACTTCCCGGGAAGAAACCCAGAACCAATACACGCATCATGAGGCAGTTAAAACATGCCTGGCTATATTACATGGCACAGCTTGTATTTATCAACAATCAGCTTAATCAAGCCCTTATAAAAGAAAACCTCTATGAAGTTATAAAAACACTACAAGTTCAGTGGGTGTGCCCTGGTATACAGTGGGTGTACCATTTCTGCCAAATGGTGGCTCTAAAATGTCATCACACTGCATAGGAGAATCGTTTAAATTACATCTCGGATGTTATTCATCACATACACAACCATACACAGTGTGATTGCAGGGAAATGCGCCTTCCAATGGCCAGAAAAATAAAATACAGCGTAAGGTAAGTTAAATCAACTCCATACTAAAATAAAATAATGAATGTGTGCTCTGTGAGAGACTGGCATGCCAGCCAGGGTGTACCCCGATTTCTCCAAGTCTCCTGGCAAAGGCCAAACCTGTCCCGACCCTGAGCTGAATAAGGACCATAGAGAATGGAGTGAGAGTGAGTGAGTAAATTACACAAGAAAACAGTTTCAGTGAAATAGGATTTTTTTTTTTAATAGTCTTCAAATGTAAAATGAGAATAAAATATATAGAAAGAAAATTGTTCTATACAAATGAAAATATAAAAACTCTAACTATATAAAGACCTCTAATAATATACAAATCGTACAGTAATAGTGTGTGTAAGGATGGGTGGCAGCAGCAGTTCTGATTGATTAAAAAAGTATAGCACTCATCACTAATGACTAACATCGTGATAATCAGACCTCTCCCTGTCTCATGCTCTGTCTCTCTGTCTTGCTGCCCCTTTTACACAACCTGTTTAAATGAGATTAGATTCAACTTTGTCACTGCACATTTGGGTACAAGGCAATGAAATACAGTTAGCATCTAACCAGAAGTGCATTTTCACAGTACAGAATGACCTGCATATATAAACAGCATATAGTGAGGTAGACGAGTTACAATGGGTGCAAATGATTATAGGTGGCGCAATAAGAAGGGTATTGTATACCACGAATAAAGAATTTACATATATAAACAGTATACAGTAAGGGAGGTAAATACAATGAGTGCAAATGAGCACATTAATTGGAAATTGGAACTTTAAATAAAAGTGGATGCAATAAGGAAGGTATACTAGGAATTGTATATTATGATAAAGAATTTGCATGTAAACAGTATACAGAGAAAGAGTTATGTACAATGAGTGCAATGATTTGCAATGGTTTAAATCATTTGCATATGTAAATTGCATGTGTATGTAAACTGTACACAGAACGGTTATATCCAGAAAGGGTTATATACACTGAGTGGAATAAAGGAAGATATGTGCATGGTACAATAATATGCATATTAAAATGTACACAGAGAAGGGTAATGTACAATGGATGCAATGGTTATAGATGAAGAAACACTGTATTCCATGTTTATGGTTTTGAAGTAGAGAAGGTTATATACATTTATGCAACTTGTTATTGAGAGTGGAATGTGGTAGGACATTTTATACAATATACAATATGTGTAACAATTACGAATAGTGCAGTCCTGCGTGTTTAAGTTTATGTACAGTAGTGAGAGCAGCAATTTGGGTAGTGCAAGGTAAGGTAATGTATCCAGTCAATGTGTATGTGGTGCGGTGGACGCAAGGGAACAGCTGTGGGGAAAAATCTTGTCTTTGTCTGCAAGCTCCCGTAGCGCCTGCCAGAAGGCAAAAGGGCAATGAGTCCTTTGTGATATTGCGTGCTCTGCTGAGACACTGCTTCCTGTAAATTTCCTCAAACTTAGTAAGTGAAACTCCGGCAATGCGTAGGAGAGTTTTCACCACTCTCTGCAGCGCTTTCCGACGCAGTGCAGTTCACATACCAGACTATGTCAGGGTGCTCTCAATGGTGCAACGATAGACGTTCACCAGGATGTCTGAAGGTGAGCTAGTCCTTCTTCAGAACTCTCAGGAAGTAGAGGCGTCGTTGAGCCTTCTTGGCCAGACTAGAGCTGTTGGTAGTCCAGGAGAGAGTTCCTCGGAGATGTGGATGCCCAGGAATTTGAAGCTGGTGACACGGTCCATCAATGGAGAGATCTAAGTCAGGACTACTGCACTGTCATTGCACTGCTTGACATTCTGTATGAAGGACACAGGGGGCGGAGTTGGGGGTGGTTGATGTGATCGCAGTGGAGAATTCATAAAGTAAACAGCAGTTAAAAGACAGGAACCAAAAGAAATAAGTATTACAGATCGAAAGACTATACAGTGAGGTCCAGGATCTTCTCACACTCCAAGGAAAGTGCTGTTTGGTAAGTGAGGTAAATGTGCACTAATGCATGTGTTGTATGTAGATTATAGTAGATGCTGATGCTGTGATAATGATGCCTCCTCAACCTGTGGAGCGGTGTCCCAATGACTGCTTAAAACATAGACTGAGACGGCTTAATGCTGGACCAGTGACGTCCGGGTGATTTATCGTATAGCAGCCAAGGAGTCGCGTGGCTGGTGCTTGAACCGGTGCTTTGCGGTGCTCGAACAGGTCTGGGTAATTGAATAATATAATCGGATAAAGATAAACTTCTAAACTGAGTCAGTGTGCAGAGTGCGGTTGTGCAGGAGTCTTAGGAGAGTAAAGCGTTGTCAGCCTTCATGGTTGAGCAGAAGCAGCAGTTGTTGGGATGGTGCCGACGAGCTGGGCTGCCTGAGGCAGAAGGCGAGGTTGTGGAGGAGATGGTTGTGCTGCGGTGAATAGTCCTCTGGAGACGGGTTTCCTGTTTTTTACGTGAAGTGTTGCCTTGGCATCCAGCCTGGGCCAATGAAAACGATCTTGTATATGGATGGTGTATTTTGATGGTATTATTTACTCCGAGATTGTGAGTGGGTGTCGGCGATGTCTGCAAAAGGCAAGCAAAGAGACAAACCTAGTGACTTTCATGTTCTGAACATCACACTCACCGGACTAGTTCCCCAGTCCCCTTTTATAGTCGTGTTTTGACACCAGGACAATGGATGAAAATGGGAAGCAGGATTACGGCGCACTGCCATTTTCGTGGTGTTGAATCTGTGTAATAAGCAGTACCCGACATCACAGTATGTTTACATGCAACTGTGCTTGGAGCTCAACCATTAAATGGGACTCCTGTCCATGTCCTTATATACACTCATACCAGTGGAATCAATTTATTGACCAAAATATAGTGGAACCTTGGATTACGAGCATAATTTGTTCCAGAAGCTGGTTCTTATTTCAAAACACTCGTAAACCAAATTGTATTTTTCCATAAGAAACAATGGAAAAACAAATATATACAAAATATAAAGTAAAAATAAAACAAATTAAACTGCACTTTACCTTGAAACACAAAAAAAAAGTAAAAATAAATCCCGACAGATAAGTGTTTCCGTTTGGAACCATGCATTTGTGTGTGTGTGTGGAATTAACCCGTCCACTCGCCTCGTCTTACACAGTAAAACTCCTCCCCCCACCCCGCTTTCTAAACAAACACACACACAACGGAAACACTCGACTGAGCGCATAATAACAGAATCACTGCTGTAAAGTAAAAATAAAACAAATTAACCTGCACTTTACATTTGAAAAGAATCATGACAGAGCAGTGTTTCTGTGTAGAGCAGAGAGTGGTTGTGTGTGTGTGTGTCAAATGACGTGCGCGCACTAAACTGTCGGCTGATAGAGAGACAGAGAGAAAATGGATCTTATAGAGACTTTCTTTTACTTTACACGCGCGCACACACGTGCGTTATAATAAACGCGCACTGTACGCACACACACACAAACACAAAATAAAATATTTTTACACAGTGTTCTAATAAACAGTACACGCGTGCACGGATGCTGATTATACCAGTGAGAGACGCGCACTAAGACCCAGCAGGGGAGACGATTACCCACAATTCCGCAGGACAAGAGAGAGAAAAAATATTGGCTCAGTTGTGATCATGTGACGCTCTGCGTCAAAACAAGAAGCGCATTTTCTTGCGGAACACTCGCAAATCGCGTTACTTGCAATCCGAGGTTCCATTGTATGTCTGACTCTGCTACAGTAGGTGGCGCTTGGTCCCTTTCAGCTTGTTAGTATTGTATTTCTAGTAAAACAATTACATCACACACCAAACAATTGGCAAATTTAAATCAAACCTAGGTCTGTTAGCTAGAAGCAGACTAGTAGGCGATGAAGCGATGAGAACATGGAGAACTTTACAGCGCCGTACATTTCACACGTGCTGAACGCTTTACTTTTGGTAAAAATTAGATGCAGACTCTCCTGGAGCAAGAATTGTAGAGCGTTCTCAGAGCACCTCTGCCAGTTCCTGTGTCCCAAACTCTGAGATGATTTAATACGTTTCAGCCAGACGAACACGTTTATATATATTTTTGGGGGGGATTTTTCCCCGATTTTCTCCCTAATTTAGTCATGTCCAATTCCTCCCCGTCACTAGGGGGCTCCCACATTAAGGCTACTACTACCACTCAGCCGGGAGGGTCGAAGACTATCACGTGTTTCCTCCGAACCACGTGACGCCAGCCGACCGCATCTTTTCGAACTGCTGGAGCACTAAGTACCTCTCATCCCTCCCCTCTGAGAGAGCTCGGCCAATCAGCTCTCTCTAGACCTCCGGCTGCGAGAGGTTACAGCACCACCCGGGATTCGAACTCGCGATCTCCGGATGATAGGGCGAGCGCTTTAACCACTGCGTCACTCGGAGGCCCCGAACACGTTTATATTTATTGTAAAGGTTTTTACTTTTTTTCAGATTAACACGTCATCATGTGAACCTACTGATCATCTGTCTTCCTCTTTGACACTCTTTAGTTTCCTCGTCTCTTTCTCTCTTACTTTCTCTCTCTCTTTTGCGTTCTATTTTTCTTTCTGTTTTTTTCTGGTGTGTGTGTGTGTGTGTGTGTGTGTGTGTGTGTGTTTGAGAGAGAGAGAGACCCAGACTCACTTGTTATTTTATTACACAGAGCTTTTATTTCCATCTTTTCACAAAAACATTTAAAACTCTCACGGGACAGTGTGAAAGAGAGCGCGGAGAGAGAGAGAGAGCGTGATGGATGAAGTTCCTGGTCACTAACATTATTGATGTTATGAATGTATTATTAATGTGATTGTTCTTGTCTTTTTTCTGGAGTGTGTTAAAAGTTTTAACAGTAATTGTGTTGTACTATATCTGTATTCTGACAAATCCCACCTCCTGCACTGTGATTAGCCCCGCCTCCTGTGTCAGGATTGGCTCTCTGATTGGACAGTTTGAGAAATTAATCTGTGGAACCTGGAGGAAGGAATCCTGCTAAATGTTTGTCCACTGTGTTGCTATAGTAACCACAGTCCTGTTGAAGACTTTCAACCCTCAGTTTGGCTGTACCCAGCTAATCCTGTTCAGCTCAGGATACACACACGCGCACATGCATGCACACACACACTCACTCACTCTCTCACACACACACACACACACACACTTTTTTTGCATCATTTTACTGGGTTATGGTTCATGTTTTTGGACCAGTTTATATATTTTGTTTACACCTTTTTATAATCATTAGGACATCTGCAGGTCCTGACTAATCCTCATTTATCTGACTCGCAGCGTACATCATCACCATGATTAAAACCCAGTGCTGTTGTGTGTGTGCGCGGGCACATGCGTGCGTGTGTGAGGTGGAGGTCAATCAGAACATACAAACTGTCACTGCCCCCTGGAGTCAGTGTGAGGGCGGAGTCAGTCTGGGAGGGGGAGGGGTGACTTACCGTTACAATCCCTAGGTTGATTATTTTCTATAACGGCACAATTACTAATGTTTTATTCATCTTTGGTGCAGCAATTTACCAAATGTTTTATTTTATTATTTATTGGGAGAAGTTTAATATCAGTGATGTTTTTTAATCCATTTATTGTTATCATTAAACAATATTAGAGTGTAACAAGTGCATTAATCTAACTGATAATGCTGTAACATCGTGCTGTTATAGAAAATTAACCAACCCCCCTCTGGCCAATAACAATCCAGGATTCAACAGCACTTTGGTGATAAATCTGAATATTAAAGTATCACATACAGATTAAAGAGACCTGCAGTCACCCTGAAGACTCGACCCTGGCATCATTTTATGTTTTTCCCCCAGCAGTCTCTTTTCTTCTTGTGTAACCGCGACTTTTTATCACTCAAACGTTGGCCGTTATTTCCCTGAAGAGAAACATGAGCACGTGGATCAGCACACGAGGAGAAAACGGGTGTTTGGGGTAAGCACAGTTTAGGATCGTCACCTTCTCTCTGTATCCTCATCCTCATCCTCATCATCATCATTCCACCGTTCCTGCTTTGTTTATTTTATTCATTTTTTCCCATCTTCAATCTTGTGTGTAGGTGTGTGTGTGTGTGTGTGTGTGTGTGTGTGTGTGTGTGTGTGTGTGTAGTCACAGTGACGGTTCTCACACAGTATTGATCAGTAAGCCTGAGAAATAGAGAAGCCAGCTGCATCCCTCAGACTCATTGTGTTGTACGTGTTCAGGTTTGAGACGGAGCGTTAATCCTGATAATCATCTCCACTAGGAGAGAGGGAGAGAGAGAGAGAGAGAGAGAGAGCTCCTCTCTGTACTGAGTGTTTGTCTTTCCTTACTGCATGTGTTTCTGACGTGTCACCTCCAGACATGTGCCGATCGTTTCTTTAATATCTTCGTATCACTGCGCGTGTGCCTGATTGGTCACGTGACCCAAACGTACACTGAAAAGTTGGTCCAGAGTTTCCCAAAAATGTCAGATATTACTGAGAGCGCAGACAGTGCGCAGACAGTGCGCAGACAGTGCGCAGACAGTGCGCAGACAGTGCGCAGACAGAGCCGCCACTCGAGCGTTGCTTTTCTCGTGTAGCTGAGCTGCAACTTCTGCAAAATCGTCAAACAAAAACAGTGAAAGTTTCTCTTATGACGCTGTAGAGAAGTGAGGAACTCTCAAACTTCAGTCCAAACGGTCTTCTGTCATCGTCTCTCCAGTTTTTTTTCTCACACATTTTAACCCTACATGAGATTAGTTTCTGAAACAAATAGAAGAGACTTTCGTGGGCGCGGTTTCACCTTCTCCCGTCGTGTCCCTTCACTCATTTGGTTAATATAAAGAGTAAGGGGCTGGGATGTACAGTCAGGTCCATGAGTATTTGCACCCCCACGAACCCCCATCCCCCATGGGATTTGAACTGAAACGATCAGTATTTGACAGAAGGGTCGAAATTAAATTCAGAGGCTTTAATTTAAGGGTGTTGGGTGTTTAGGAATTACAGGACTTTGTTTAAAAACAAACCAAAAAAAATCCATTATGGAGGATGAGATCGGAGCACATATACACACACACACACACACACACCCACGCTGAGATTTCAGAGGAGACAGACGGCAGTGATGATGTTCTCGGGCCTGATTGGCTTCCGTATCTGATTGACCACCCCGTCCAGCGGACTCGGCCACGGTTCCCGAGCACAGAACACTTGTTTCCTCACTGATCAACATGAACCAAACCGTCGAGTCGAGTGTTCAGAATCGATCCCGGGGCCCGGTGTGAAAACGATCTCTAGGTTTATTTATGGCAAGTGAGGGAGATGAAGGGTCTGAAATTTATTCCAATGCAGTTGCGTCTGCATTTGGTGTTTATTTTCATGCGAACTCTCGACATGCAGTCCAAACAGGTGCTGATGCAGGAGAAGGACGCCAACATTAGGAGGCCAGATCAACACTCTGGTATAGATTACTGCAAGATAACGAAAGTGTTCAAGAAAAAACCCTTTACAGCATTTAGCCAAGTCAAGAACACTGTGGATGAGGTAGGAGTCCATCATCAGAGACTACAGTCAGGACTGAGGACACACACACACACTCTGAAGCAGGAAGCGCTGATTAGAGTTTACTGAACCTCGGGAAATGGATGGAGTTTATAAAATCATTAGAGCTGATTGTCTTAAAAATCAACTTAAAAAAACAACAAAAAAAGGAAAAATACTGTCTAAATACTTACGGTTCTGACTAATCGAGTTCTACGTGGTGCTGAAGTGTACCCTGCTTAGGCTGCCTCCTCTGAGAAGGAACACTAGACCGCCCATGTTTATTGCGGTAGGGTTGAACTGATTCTCGGCACATGGCTGGACGTCTTACACTCCTCTCTCATAACCTGTCCATTTGAACCTCTCTGTCTGTCTCTGTCTGTCTCTGTCTGTTGTAGGTGGATGAGGACAGACCCCCGTCTCCTCGTCCCAATCAGCTTCGCCGTCTCGCCTCCTACGTCTTTTCGTCCTCCACTCTGGAGACGGAGGAGTATCCACACTCATCTTTCATCCAGCGCAGTCGCTCTGCCGAGAGCAGCCCGGCTCACCTTAACCAGCGGCTCCGTCCCGGGATGCCCCGCCCACATTCTGCCATGCTCCGCCCACAACGCCACTCGGTCCTCTCTCCGCGTGCTCACATTCAGCACATTCTCGCCAAACTGATGCACAAAAACAGCTGAGAGCGCGCGCACACACTTTGTCCTCTCACACACCACACACACACACACACACACACACACACACACACCTGCATTACGTACACCTCACACACACACTTATTTTACACATGCACGTGCCTCACACACATCTGCGCTTTACACACGTGTCAGCCAAGTCATGAAGATGTGTTCTCCTAATGATGCAACAAACTCATGGAAGTGTATGTGTGTGTGTGTGTGTGTGTGTGTTTTAAAAGGAAATTCATGATCAATGTATGCTGTGTACACTTTCCTCATTCTGGTGTTTCTTTTTCTCAGTGTTTATTTATGACATTGTTTAATTATCAGTTGATCTGAAGTATCTTTGGTGTGTGTGTATGTGTGTGTGTGTGTGTGTGTGTGTGTGTGTGTGTGCGCAGCAGGAGCATGAATTCTGCATGTTCTCTTGGCTGATGAATTAAGAGGTGACGATACCTGAGCTGCTGCTGTTATACACTTATTTTATTATCTTGTGTACAAGTTCAAAAACACACACTCGGCTTTTTATCAGATTTTTTGCATTTTAGCATTAAGGAGTTTTAAACGGGTGTTACATTGTAGCACTGACTTTAAAGCCACAGGTAAAATCACTGACTGTTAAAGGTGCAGTAAGTGACATTACTGACCTTTAAAGGTGCGCTGGGTGAGAATTGTGACTGGCGCGGTGATGCCGAGGCGTAGCAGGTGTTCTTCAGGTTGCACTGGTACTTTAGTCTGTGCACATGGTGTCCGTGTACGGATTTGATCACACACACGTCTTAAATGTACACGATTCTGTGCTGTGTGCTGTTCTTCAAGGTGCGTGTGTGTGTGTGTGTGTGTGTGTGTGGACTCATTGTAAACTCATCTAGTGTTTAATAATATAAACCTGAGTTTTGATATAACGGTGCTCTGCTTCATTAAAGTCAGATATGCAAATGAGATGCTTACGCGTGATATC
>QNUK01000315.1:17500-85000 GCA_013621035.1 Clarias magur | reverse complement strand
ATTCTGCAGCTGGAACAGACGTTCTTCAGAGTGAAAAGGAAGCTGTCGACTTCCAGACATGTCTCCTGGAGAAGAACCAACAACCTTCAACAAAATGTGGCGATGCAGGTAATGGTGGAATCATCAGCTCATCACAACAGAACACTGCTGCTCCGACATCTCCTCCTGTGATCAGCACACAAAAGCACCAACCAGCACATGAACCATTAGAGACCCAGGCTGAGGAAAATGATCATAGGACACCTGTGTTAGGAGTCAAGAAAGAGTCTAACCAACCAGCTTCTTCTACATGTCCTTCTTTGACCAAGAGCCATCAAAAAAAAGAAACTTGTAAAAACCAGCATGGTGCTCCAGATGATATTGGGATCTCCAGTGTAGCCAGACAAAAACATAATCCCTCAGCTAATGTACTGGTTTCCTCTGGTTCTCCTGCATCTCCTCCTTTCACCAAAGTTGAGAGAACCTTCATCCACATTGCTGAGACCACACATCTGAACATCATGTCATCCCAACTGCCTCAGGTTCAACGGGGGGACCATGAACTTCCTGAGAACCTTCAGTGTGAGGTGGAGCCTCAAACCAAAAATGCCATATTAGCAGAAGCAGGAGGTGGCTGGCCTAAGACTTCATCACACAATCCAGCAGAAATTGTTCAAGGACACTGTGTTGTTAATGGACCTGTGCAGAGCCGGGCGTCTGCTATGGTTGTTTTACCCGAGATACCAAAAGACGTATTTTTGTGCCGGGCAGAAGGAGACAAAGGTAAAAGCACAAGATCTTCTCATTTGACAAGCAGGAGTCGAATCCCCGTCTTGGTACCAGAGGATAGTGCAGATCCGTCGCTGTCCCGGGATCAAATCTGGAAACGATCCAAGCAGCAGGAGTTTGCTCGATTGGTGCTGGATAGGCAGAGACAGATGCTAAACTCCAGGACATCTTCATCGCTTTCATCTGGAGACGAGCCCAGGAGAGCCTCAGAGACAATGTCCACCACTGAGGAGGATACGCACCAATCAGACGACTCGATTGGGAAGGTCAAAAAGGAAGTAAGGGAGCGAGGGTGTGAGGGGTGGAGCAGTAGGATCCCTCGACCCCTTACACCCGTCAAACGAGCTCCGACTAAGCTTCTGTTCACCATTGCAGCTAAACCCACTGTGAGGACTGAAACCACAACACACACTGCACACACTGGGTATGTTTATTATTATCAATATTATTATTGGTAGTAGTAGTCGTAGTAGTATAGTCGTAGTAATCATGAAAGTTTTAATAGTTCTTGTTCACATCCTTTCGGACAAGAGGCAGGGGGCTTTTCTTCTAGTGCGATCGCTCTATGATGTGATGTGATCTGTTCCAGATTGTGTGATCTTCAGAAGTTTGTAGAAGTTGAGCTTTCCAGGGATCCAGTCAGTGTATTCTCTGTGTAGTCCGTGTATATATACAAACATAAAGTTGGAGAGCTCCTTGGTGACTGAAGGTTTTGTACTTGGATGCAACTAATACATGGTGAGCATGCACATCCTGTCCTTCCTGTTTTGCTGCTCCTGCTGATGATATTAACACCATCGCTCTCCTGCTTCTTGTGGTCTTATGGTTGTTACTCCTGTAGGACAGAGGCGTTCACCCTTTGCCGGTACAGAGCAGCGTGAGATGATGTGGTGGACAGTCTGACCATACTTTTCCGGGGTCTGCAGTGTTGATTTACACCGTTGATGCAGGGGTGGTGGGATCTGAACACAAGAGTCGTCAGGAGTTTCCAGTCTGACTTTGTTAAAGTGCATCCACAGCTTCCTTTCCTCCAGTCGTCATTTTTTGCAGGATGCAACTTGCTCTTTTTAAAAAAAAATTATTATTATTATGGCAGCGAGAATCTCATATATGTTTAAGACAGGTGATGGGATCAGTTATTTGTGGGATTCTTGGTCATTTCCATCTGTGGGAGAAGCTCCCTGTAGGCCGCTGTTGGAAAATGAGCAGGCTCTTGATCCAGAAATGGACTTTTCTCTCTATGTCTGTGTGGTTACTTCCAGTTCCTGGTTCTGGCAGTGGTCTCGCTGATGTTGATGTCATTCCACTCCTGGTTCTCTGTACCTTCATATTGATCCTGTTGTTGTTGGATCCAAGCTGCTCCCACATTGAGGATTCTCTCATTCCCCCAGATCTTTCTCCATAACACTACGACCTCTTGGACAGTGGTTCATGCGGCTTTAGCCGGCTTGTCTTTTCAAGCTGGTTGCTTCGATTTTTGTCTCCTCTGTCTTTCTTTAGATGCTTGGATGATGTTTGTGGCAGATGCTTGTACAAGGTGTTTTATCTTGCTGAGTTTGATTGGCCTTAAAGGCTTCATGCACCTACCTGATGGTTTGTTTGTAGTATCAGTCTCATGGGAGCTTAGTGACAGGTGGATGTTACCCAGTGGGTGTCAACTGAGATGTCTGTTATCATTTCTGTTGTTTCTTTCTTCATCCCTCTATCATGTGTTGCTCTCTGCATGGTTGGCGATGGTTGTATCTCCTCATTGTTCTGCTTCATGCTGTATGTGGATCTGGTACTCTTACAGTACCCATGATTTTCCACACTGCAAAATTCCCAGTGTTGATTTAACTCCCCAAGTGCTTATATATGACCTAATGGTCGTGAATGTACTCTGAAAGTGTTAAATCTACACTCTGGGTGTTCATTCAAGACTAAGGATTTTGCTGTGCAGGTTCTCAGATCCCATGGGAGACCTGGCTTACCTGTATTGCCCAGTCTGTGCCACTATACGGTGTGATTGTTTTTTTACAGACACATAGTCCTTGTTGTTTGAATTTGGCACTAGATTTCTGAGCAGGGCTTCACTTTTAAGGTGAGAAGTGTGTATAGTATGTACTGTAGTGAACTGAAAACTTAACTCACTTTGTAATCGTATTGTGTGTGTGTGATGATTATATTTATATATGTTTATTTCAGGTCGAGGTGTGTGCAGTCCGGAGGCAGTGTAAGGTCTAAATCTGCTCTGTCCCGGCCAGCGAGTCCCCGAACCCCGCTGCGCTGCATCTTTACCACCTCACGCAGCTTAAACTCCACCCACAGGACACTTAGCCCCTCCCCCCACCGCATGAGTGGCAGGACTCTCACACGCTCAAAGACACGCACCACCGCACAAACCACCACGCACAACTCCGCACACACCACCACACGCAACTCTGTACACATCACACACGCCATCACACAAAACACCCCAAATAGCGTTGCACACAACGTCGCACACACCATCACTCGCCACGCTGCACACGATGATGCACACAACACTGTACACACCACCACACACAACGTCCCACACAATGCGGCATTCAGTGTTTTACAAATTGCACATAATACTGCCCATGTCACACACAATGAGACACAAGACGTCACAAATAATGTTGCACGCAACGCCGCTCACAGTTACACACACGATTCCACACATAATGTCACTCACAACATCTCGCACAACACCACACACACCACGACACTCAACCTTATACACAACACCTCACACAACCATAATAGAAGCCAAGCTTCTTCATCTGTTAAACACATGGACACTAAAGTAAAGCAGAAACACAACACAACTACAGCGAGATAATAGTGAGGAGAATAAAGGGTCATTCTGAGTAAGCTCTTCATCTTGGTCAGGGTTGCAGTGTCTTTCCCAGAAGTGCTGAGCACACAGTGGGAGAAATGGGATGCCAGTCCAGTCCAGTCCAGTGTCCAGGGCAGAGCACTGCTCAGTCATACATAAAAGGCCATTTTGCGCAAACAATCCCCTTGCATGTGTTTGGAGATGGGAGGACATTGTAGAACCTACATGGACATGGAGAGAAATCCACACGAACAGAACCCTGAGCTCAGGATGGAAACTGGATCTGTGAGGAGACGCCGCCACCCACCCAACCTCATCCCACCCCCACCCCGCCCCTAAGTGACGATAATAATTAGCCCTAATTACTGCAATTATAATTGTTGTAAAGTACGGTCATAGATACTGTAGCCCCGCCCTCTTGTTTCCTATTGGCCGTTGAGGTTTGTAAATTAGTGACTGGTTTCATGATAAAATGTGGGTCAATTTGCAAGATGTGAATCTTGTTTTAAATATTATTTAATATAATTTAATAATTTCATATAACAGTATGTATATAATATAGTGTGTGTTTGTGTGTGAGAGAGAGCCTTGACATGATGTGTGTTTCAATATCAGTTACTGAGCTTCCAGCGTTTCTGTCTTAATGATAATCGCATGACGTCACATTTACACTAAACCTCTGTGTGTGTTCTAATAATTATTACAGTTTCAGGATGTTCAGACTTTCCCCTTGATGAGACAGCAGAGCGACTGGACAGAAATAAATCACATCATGTAACATAAACAAACACCAAAATTACTTACATTAAAGTTCTCTGAAATAACGAGTGTATATGGGTACAATTTATTAACCACACACACACACACACACACACACACACACACACAGTTCAGATATTAGCACTTTGCCCCAGTCCTCAGCAGTCCATTCGCCATACTTTTTGCAGAAGATCAATCTGTCCCTGATGTTGTTTTTGGAGAGAAGTGGCTTCTTTGCTGCCCTTCTTGACACCAGGCCATCTTCCAAAAGTGTTCGCATCACTGCTGCCATTCCTGAGCAGCTCTGCACTGGTGGCTCTCCGATCCCGCAGCTGAATCCTCTTTAGGAGACGATCCTGGCGCTCGCTGGACTTTCTTGGACGCCCTGAAGCCTTCTTAACAAGAATTGAACCTCTTTCCTTGAAGTTCTTGATGATCCTATAAATTGGTGATTTAGGTGCAATCTTAGTAGCCACAATATCCTTACCTGTGAAGCCATTTTTATACAACACATTGTTGGCTGCATGCGTTTCTTTGCAGGTCACCAGGTTAACAATGAAAGAACAATGATTTCAAGCATCACCCTCCTTTTAACATGTCAAGTCTGCCATTCTAACCCAATCAGCCTGACATAATGATCTCCAGCCTTGTGCTCGTCAACATTCTCACCTGAGTTAACAAGACGATTACTGAAATGATCTCAGCAGCTCCTTTAATGACGGCAATGAAATGCAGTGGAAAGTTTTTTTTGGGATTAAGTTAATTTTCATGGTAAAGAAGGACTATGCAATTCATCTGATCATCTTCATAACATTCTGGAGTTTATGCAAATTGCTATTATAAAAACTTAAGCAGCAACTTTTCCAATTTCCAATATTTATGTCATTCTCAAAACTTTTGGCCACGACTGTAGGTCATGTCTGCACTCCCACTCCAGGCCTGCAGGTGGCGCGCGCACGCACGCACACACACACGCGCGCGCGCGCGCTTACAGCCGCCCTCTCGCAAGCAAAGATCCGAGTGGTGACGTAAGTTCCTGTGAGGAGTGCTGCGGAGTGATCAGGGAGTGTGTGTACAGTGTGTGTACAGTGTGTGTGTGAGAGATTATGAGCAGTAACAGCATGGCGGACCCGCGGAGACACAACAAGATCTTCCGGTAAGAACCGACAACCTCATAATAACCGCGCTGTACATTAGCATCGGCTAACAGAGCCGGCTAACAGCTAGTGTGTGTGTGTGTGTGTGTGTGTGTTCTCTCCAGCTACAAGCCTCCCAGCAGTGACTCTAATCCCACACTAGAGGATCCGACTCCAGACTACATGAACCTCCTGGGAATGATCTTCAGTATGTGTGGGCTCATGCTCAAGGTAACTCTCACACACACACACACACACACACACACACACACACACACACTAGTGATGGTGAGAGGCTTTAAGCGATAGTTTCACCAAAAGGTTCATTTCATGGAGCTTCATTTAAGGGCTCGTTTTACTGACCTCTAGTGGACAAAGTGTGTGTAGCAACTAGACCGCAGTTAATAATGTGGAC
This sequence comes from Clarias magur, assembly GCA_013621035.1. Classification (NCBI taxonomy): domain Eukaryota; kingdom Metazoa; phylum Chordata; class Actinopteri; order Siluriformes; family Clariidae; genus Clarias; species Clarias magur. The sequence goes on along the minus strand of QNUK01000315.1, from coordinate 79,083 downwards.
CTGCGAGTAGCGCTGCATTCATCACTGTGTGTGTGTGTGTGTGTGTGTGTGTGTGTGTGTGTGTGTGTGTGTTCTAAGGAAATGTTTTTGCAGATAATCACTATCTCTGAAAATTAAGTTAAGATCCGGAACAGAAAAAAAAGTGAAAGCAAAGTCCTTTTCTTTCTGTCTGTCTTTAGTTATAAAGACGAGTCGAGTTTCCGCGCCGCTCTTTGGGGTCTTTGAACAGAATCTATAAGTTCAGTGTTAAGGATTCAACACAAATGTTTACAACACAATAAAGAGAATTAATGGAGGAAGGGAAAAGGAGAGCGATTACAAAAACCTAGCTAGAGTAAGACGTGTGTAAGCTTGAGACCATTAAATATAAACCACAGGTTTGGTGTGTGTGAGAGAAAAAGTAAATGCAGTAAAGGTTTTAGGTTTCATCAATCTTTATTTATAAATCTCCAGTATGATGATTCATGATGTGCATGTGGCTTCACATAAACCCCTAAAAACACCAAATGAGTGGGTCACATGACTGACAAAGACAAGGCCTCTGCGGTCACATGACTGACAAAGACAAGGCCTCTGCGGTCACATGACTGACAAAGACAAGGCCTCTGCGGTCACATGACTGACAAAGACAAGGCCTCTGCGGTCACATGACTGACAAAGACAAGGCCTCTATGTATATGAATGTTATGAATATGCTATAATGTATATGAATATATAACCTATAGCAATTAATTTAGTATCTAAAGTTTTTCTTTTCCTGGAGTGTGTGTACATTTTGGCTGACCGTGTGTGTTTATATATGTTTGTGTAACATACTTGTCATGGATATTTCTGTGTGTGTGTGTGCAGTTGAAGTGGTGCGCGTGGATCGCAGTGTACTGCTCCTTCATCAGTTTTGCAAACTCTCGCAGCTCGGAGGACACCAAGCAGATGATGAGCAGCTTCATGTGAGTACACAGTGTGTGTGTGTGTGTGTGTGAGCGCTGGTGAAACCTGCGAGGGCGCCCTCTAGTGCATGTTGCTAAAAACTGGTTTCAGTTTACTAACGCCAATTAAAATTTATAAAATACTGTAAAGTTTTTTTTACAGTATTTTACAGTGAGACACACACACACACACACACACACACTTCAATGGAGAGAAATAAAGGTCATAATTTCATGACTATATTTTATTTATTTTTATGATTCAAGAGAAAAACATGGTGCTTGCTTCGTTATATTTTTTTCCATCCTTTTTATCTGTGCTTTCTGGTGTGTGCCGTGGACACATCCTACATACACACACGCGCCCTGGTGAAAATACACAACGTCTTCATGTGCTTGCTGAATATAAATTGCACGTGTGTGTTTCCTCAATCAGGCTCTCTATATCAGCGGTGGTGATGTCGTACCTGCAGAACCCTCAGCCCATGTCACCGCCATGGTAACCAAGGTCATGACCTCCGGGGGGGTCAAGATGATCAAATACACTTCTTCCAGCAAGCTCCTCCCTGTCTCCTGATTGGCTGAGGACTGATCACACTGTAGATAGTGGTGTGTGTGTGTGTGTGTGTGTGTGTGTGTAAGAGAAACACTGTTATTATAAAATAAAGGAGTTATAAACCTAAACACTGGTGCTGTGTTATTGAGATGCACACGCACACATTTCCAGTCACTCTATACAACTGGGAAGTTTGTTAAACACAAGACTAAAGCGAAGCAGAAACACGACACAAGTGCAGTGAGCTAATAATAATGAGGAGGAGGAGGAGGAGGAGGAGGAGGAGAAGTCGTCGTGCTCAGTGAGCTCTTCATCCTGGTCCTGGTGGCAGTGTCTGAGAACTCTCCACCACAAGGTGTGTTCATGTTGCTCAGTGAGAACACAAGTGTTGTGCGCTGTGGAACCGAGCCCGAGTGCGCTGGATGAGCTGGTCTCAGGAACACAACTGTACGCAAATTGTATATGATTTTCATTAAACTCTGAATTTTTCTACTGTGAGCACGAGATAATCAACCATTTAAACCATCTGTTGTCTCCTATTAACAAACTTGTGCTTGATTGGAAATGGTGTTTGTTTGTGCCTGTTACATGTTGATCAATGTTCCATGGTAGTAGAACACAAACCAAAGTGACCCTCCTCCAATACATTAATATTTCAGAATTCCTGTCATATGCGAGAGAGGGACAGTGATGTTTTCCAACTGGGGCGAAGTTACTAAGAAGATGAAGATGACATTATAGGTGCTTAGTTGATGTGAGTCTGGCAGGATGGGATTAACTGGGGGGGGTTTGGGTTTACCACTTCCATAAGCGCCCATAACAGCAGTGTCGTCCGTCTCCTCCGAAATCTCTGGGTGTGTAGCGCGCTCCGAACTCCTCCTCTGCCCCACACACCCACAGCTGATACAGTAGCAACATGTTGTTCTAAAATCTCAATACTATGAGGAGTAGCGCGAAGACCATCGAACGTCCTCATTCTTTTCTACTCTTGTGTTTAACGGCAGCTCACAAACCAACAAGGTAAACACTGCCACCTGCTGTATCAGACTGTAAATACCCAAATGTACCCGAGTACGGAGAATAATAACACTGTGAACGCTGGCTGGAGGGAGGCGGCGCCATCGTTCCTGGATGTGTAACAAAGCGGAGCCTCAGTAGCGACGGAATCCTGAGAGAAATGATTAAAGACGCCGGCTGTAATTTTCCCCCGAGTGTGTGTGTGTGTTTTCTCCCTGAAACCTGGAATCACATGCACATCACATGCACACCGATCTGTAAAGTGTTGTTTTGTCTCTGAGCTTTGCCGGTCTGAAGTCATACACACACACACACACACCTTCTGCTTCTTGTACTTCTCTCCTCAGTGAGCGTGCTCTCTATAATTTAAGCAGAGCTTCCCTGTGGAACTCAGAGACTTTAATCAGGAGATTACTTACGTCATATTAGAGACTCTCTGGCCACATACTCCCACAGAGCTGCTTATTATTCCAATGTTCTGTTTTATCTTTACAGTAAGCATTTAGCCCTTCTCCAGAGCGATGTCCATTTTTGATCTCATTATAACATCTGAGCAGGTGAGGGTTAAGAGCCTCGCTCAGGGGCCCGCAGTCCAACATCTTAACCACTGAGCTACCCCCCAGTGTGTGTGTGTGTGTGTGTGTGTGTGTGTGAGATGGGTTGTTCTTGAATGATTCGTTCATTTTAAAACGAATCTTAAGTGTGACTCTGGAAGAGTGAGTCATCTTGGGGAATGATTCGTTCAGTCGCCCATGTGGATTTCACAAGTTCTGTACAGAGTGCATCTGTTCCGAGTCTTTGTGTTCCCCCGAGTCAGGTTCATCACGTGACAGCTCCATTAGCTTAACCTACACAGTCTGAGCCGGAAAGTGAACTGATTCATTCATCTCTTGAGTCATTTGAATAGTTTGCTCTTTTGTCACATGACCACTTTGCGGATCAGAAATAATGTAAAACTCTATCAGTGTGTCATTTTTGGCAATTATAAGAGAATTATCAAAAGATGTATAATAAGCATTTTCCTAGAAATAAGGATAAATAATGAATTAATCTTTTCTTTTTTTAATATACTATTATGTTTTTGTCTTGTTTGTTGTGCTCAACATTTGTGTAAGTAGTAGATGTTTAGGGAAGTCACATGTAACATTTTGCTAAAATGGAAACAGAAACGGAAATGAGTCGTTACCTTTGAGACTTCTGGTCCGAATCGTTCGTTCTTTTGTCACGTGACTCCCATAGACGCTCTGCAGTGCAATAGATTCAACAGAACGAACGACTCGGACCAGAAGATATGATGCTGAGCTGCTCATTCTGTTGATTATGATATGTCCTTAACTGCACTGCAATATTTTAATTACTGGAACTATAGGCAAAATGTGTGTATGTAGACGTGTTGGGGGTCTGTTTACTGAAAATTGAACATTTCATTTTATTTCTGATCAAAAGAACAAAATGAACTAAATGACTCAAAAAAGATTTGTTTGTTTTGATGAACGATATTCAAAGAACCGAGTCACTAAAATGATTCAAACTTCCCATCACTAGGTCATAACTGTCTGCGAGGTTTAGGGTAAGAACTTGTCCCGCGGGAGGCGCTTCCAAGATGGCGGCCGAGATGGTAGATGATATTCAAGGCTAAGAAATAATAAATGATTTTCTCACCGTACATGTTATAATTAATTAGCGCAAACAGATGAAAATATTTTCTTTTGCTGTCGGTATCAATAAGTAAGTTTAAAATATATAAATAAATTTGTCAGCGTGAGTTTAATAAAATAGAATAAGTGTTTTTGCACAGCTGCAGAAATCAAAGATGGCGGACAAAAGACCACGAAAAGGTACAACATTCGCCCCAGAAAATAATAATCTATCGGATGATGTTCCGGAAGTGGTCAAAGCAGGTGATCTGCACTCCTACACGGACTCGGCTCCATGCACTCCGGTCGCCAAGAAAGGGAAAGTTGAACCAACACTCTCCGAGTTGCAAGACAACATTGTGAGGCTTGTATCTGAGAAAATAAAAGAGAATGCAGATAATCTTGCAAGCTTGATAAAGAAAAATGCAGACACCATCGAAGCCTTAAAGGAATCAACAGAGTTTCTTTTCAGTGAAGTTCAGGATATGAAAGCAGAAGTAACGACGGTTAAGGAGGCAAGTGATGATCAACAGAAATGAATAACCGGTTTGGAGGACAGGCTGAACGAAATGGAACGCTATCAGAGAAGATGGAACATGAGGCTGTACGGTCTGCCAGAGCAGGAGGGAGAAGACGTTAAACAGCGTCTGATTGACATCTGTAATGCAGTTCTTCAAGACTCCGGAGAGGGTCTGGGTTCCCAAGTCGACATTAGCCACAGGATCGGGCGGAGAGAAGACGGCAAAACTCGACCGGTGATGATTAGATTTACATCTAGATCAACTAAAGAGAGAGAGTCTGGAAAAGTGCCGAAAACTCAGAATTCCTCAAAATAAAGAAGTTAAAACTCGGTGAAGACTTGAGCACAAAAGACAAAGAGACGCGCATGAAACTGTGGCCACAAATCGAAGAGGCACGGAAACAAGGGGAAAAGCCTTCTTTGTTGGAGAGCATCATTGAGGGTAAAGAAATTAGACTGTAATGAGACTGTCTGTAGTGACATTAAAGAGAAGCAGCAGGGCTAATTTGTCTGCCTTTGACTGAAATGTTGTTTTCAGGAAAAAACAAATATAAATGATGTGCTATATTATACGTAAAATTTGAAAGAAAAAAAAAAGTTTGTTAAGAGGTCAGAGTTATAATCCCATGTTTGCCAGTTTACACTTAAAGGTGTAGAAAATCATTTTGTTTCTTTGTTCTATTATATACTTGAGGTTGTGAGTTAATTTTTGGTTTAATTACACGTTGTCTTTATCTTTGTATTCACTGAATGTGAGGGGTATACGAGAACAAGTTAAGAGGAAAGCTGTATTTTTGTTTTGCAAGTCCTTCAAGGCAGATTTCGATTTTTTACATGAGACACATGCTTTGACATCAGATTTTAATTTCTGGAAAAATCAATGGGGCGATAATATATGGATGTCTTGCGGAAGTAGTAAATCTGCTGGTGTTGCCATATTAAAGGGATGCTTTCAGGGAAAAAGCCTTAAGAATGTAGTTCATGAATCAGGAAGATGGAGAATATTAGTTGTTGAATATATGGAGAATATTATTATTTTAGGTAATGTATATGGCCATAATAATAGCTACAGAAACACTCTTCTTTTTGCAGAATTTGAAGAAAAAAATCAATGCTTTATTGGATTCTTTCACCAATGCTAAATTAATATTGGGGGGTGATTGGAATTGTATAAATGACCCAATTAAAGATTGTCACCCTCAAAGACCCTTAAGAGGCACCTATGGAGAATTCAATAATCTTTGTCTCAACTTGGACTGTTGTGATGTGTGGAGACTTAAAAATCCACTTCGATGCCAGTTCACTTGGAATAACAAAGACTTATCTAGGAGATCTAGGATTGACTTTTGGCTTATTTCATCTGATTTATTGGATAATGTGGAAGAAACTAAAATAGAACCCTCGGTTTTCTCGGATCACAATATAATCACTTTAACAATATGTATAAAGAATCAATCAACCAAATATAAACCAAATTATTGGAAATTTAACAGTGCACTTTTGAGCGATAAATTATTTAAACAAAATGTAATAAAAGTCGTAAATTTTGAAAAAACCAAGAAGGATAAAATATTTGGGAAATATTGGGACTATACAAAATTTCAGATTCGTAATGTAGCCATTAAAAGGGGAAAAGAATTATCCAAGGGAAAAAAATGGAGACAGGACAGAATACTTAAGGAAATAATCTCTGTTTATGAGAAGACTGAGCAAACTCAAGCTGATATCAAGAGGTTAATTGAATTACAATCAGAATTGGACAACATCTATGAAAATTTAGCACAGGGAGCTTTTGTTCGTGCTAGACAGAAATGGTTGGAACATGGTGAAAGAAACACCAAATACTTCCATAATTTAGAAAAAAGGAACTTTAGTCTAAATAGTATTCATAAACTTACAATTAATGAGCAGATATCCGAAGACCCTAAAAAAATTTCAAACTTTGTAGAAGAATTCTACAAAAAACTATACTCTGAATATAACGGTTCAAATTCTTTTCCTTTTTTCTCATATTAAAAATCGTGCCCAGAATATTGAAGAGACAGAGAAAGAACTTTGTGATCAAGATATAACTTAAGTAGAATTAAAAAAGAACATTAGTAAGTTAAAAGATAATAAATCCCCCGGGAATGATGGCTTACAGGTGAATTTTATAAGGTATTCCAAGATTATGTTTCTGAATTTTTACTATTGGTTTTAAGGGAAGCTATAGAAGCTTGTAGGCTTCCCCCATCTATGTGTCAAGGCCTAATTACATTGATACCAAAACCCAATAAAGACTGCTTGCTTCTTGACAACTGGAGACCTATAACTTAAATTAATAATGATGTAAAATTATTGTCTCAAATCTTTGCACAAAGAATAAAGTTATGTTTAGACACAATTATAGATGACAGTCAGTCAGGCTTTATGCAAGGACGACACATTAATTTTAGATTTAATAGATTACAAAGATTACATAGCTGATAATAGTTACATTTTATTTATAGATATATATGAAGCCTTTGATACTGTAAAACATACATTTTTATTTGATTTATTAGATTTCTTTGGCCTTGCCTTGCCTTGCCTTGACAGGATTGGACAGGATATCAAGGCACAGCCGTGGAGGAGAGGGTATCCAGTTTGGTGAGCTAAGGATTGCGTCGCTGCTTTTTGCAGATGATGTGGTCCTGATGTCATCGTCAGTCTGTGACCTGCAGCGCTTGCTGGATCGGTTTGCAGCTGAGTGTGAAACGGTGGGGATGAGGATCAGTACCTCGAAATCTGTGGCCAAGGTTCTCAGCAGGAAACCGATGGATTATCTACTTCAGGTAGGGAGTGAGTCATTACCCCAAGTGAAGGAGTTCAAGTATCTCGGGGTCTTGTTTACGAGTGATGGCATATTGGAACGTGAGATTGGCTGGAGAATCGGAGCAGAGGGGGCGGTATTGCAATTGTTTTACCGCACCGTTGTGACGAAAAGAGAGTTGATCCAAAAGGCAAAGCTCTCATTTTACCGGTCGATCTTCGTTCAAACCCTCACCTATGGCCATGAGCGTTGGGTCATGACCGAAAGGACAAGATCGCGAATACAAGCGGCCGAAATTAGGTTTCTCAGAAGGGTAGCTGACTTTTCTCTTAGAGATAGGATGAGAAGCTCAGTTATCCGTGAGAAGCTCGGAGTAGAGCCGCTACTCCTTTGCGTGGAAAGGAGTCAGTTGAGGTGGTTCGGGCATCTAGTAAGGATGTCACCAGGACGCCTTCCTAGGGAGGTGTTCTAGGCACGTCCAGCTGGGAGGAGACCACGGGGCAGACCAAGGACTAGATGGATTATATCTCCACACTGGCCTGGGAACGCCTCGGAATTCCCCAGTCAGAGTTATCAGATGTGGCTGGGGAAAGGGAAGTTTGGGGTTCCCTGCTGGAACTGCTACCCCCGCGACCCGATTTTGGATAAGTGGTTGAAGATGGATGGATGGAGATTTTTTTGGTTTTGGTCAATACTTTAAAAGGGCAATACAAACTTTATATAGTGACTGTAATAGTTCAGTTAAACTTCCATGGGGAACAACTCATAGATTTAGTTTCTCCCGGGGAATAAAACAGGGAGATCCAGCGGCGCCATTCTTGTTTCTTCTAGTTATGCAAACAATGGCATTACATCTATATAACGACACTTTTCAAGGTATTAGAATTAGAGACAGGGAAATTAAATGTTGTCAACTTGCTGATGATAAGCTATTTTTTTGAAAAATGTAACACAAGTTCAGAAGATTATAGAGTGTCTTAAAAATATTTTCTGAAGTGTCGGGTTTAGTTTTAAATATCAAAAAATTTAAAAATTAAAAAGAAATGTGATATGTGGCTTATGAGAGATTTATCGCTCAAAGGTTAGGGTTCTGTTATCCAAAACCGAAGGACTATCTCGTTTAGTTTATCCTGCTAAGGTTTTGGATGTACCGAAATCTTTTTCTAAAAAAATTGATTCAACATTATTTAATTTCATTTGGAAAAACAAACCTCACTATTTAAATACGAATATTTCTGTAATTCATATGATCAAGGAGGTTTAAATGTGATTGATTTTGACACTTCTAATATTATTTTTAAGTTAAACTGGATTAAACATTATATTAAATATAAAGATAAAATTTGGTATATAATTCCAAATCTCATTTTTGAAAGACTTGGTGGCATTGAGTTTCTTTTGAAATGTGACTTTGAAGTTAACAAACTTCCCATTCAGTCATCTAATTTTCACAGACAGACGCTTTTATTTTGGACTCTTATATATAAGCATCATTTTTCTCCTCATAAACAGCTAATATGGAATAACAAATATGTTAAATATAAAAACAAATCGATTTTCTAGGTTAAAATGATATTCTAACGATCTCGCAATTGATAAATAATGAAGGATTTGCTTACGTACTCTGAATTCTTAGAGAAATTTGGTCTTCCTTTAACCTCCATGTGAATTCAGTATCGTAGGTGACGCAATATCGGCAGGATTTGGGAGACTTCTGCAAGGCTTTAATGATTCCTTTAAGTATTCAATAATTAAAGAGATTTGTTTAAATGGTATTGATATTAAAGACAGAAAATGTAATAACAGATTTTTAAGACGTTTGATTCGCTGCCCTGCAACATTTCGTCATAAATACTTTTGGAATAGCCAATTTGAGAATATTGACTGGAGATTGATTTGGACGTATAACAATAAATACTGTGTTAATAACAAAGTTAGTGAAGTTTAAAATTATACACATCAGTTATCCAACTAACCAGTTTCTCAAGAGCTATAAAGCTGATCTTTCAGAATTCTGTTCTTTTTGTGGAATGTATGTGGAATCTGTATCGCATCTCTTTTTTGAATGTATATATGTAAACTTTTTTTGGATTGATGTTGAACCTTTATTTCCTACACTGACTGGGTCAAAGATTAATATAAGTAAAAGAGATGTTATATTTTATTATGATAAAAAAGATATGGAGAAGAGTCACATTTTCATGTTAAACTTTTAACATTACTAGGAAAATTCTATGTACACAAATGTAAGTGGTCATTAAGATGCCTAATATCTCCCACTACAAGGTGGAGCTGAACATTTATTTTGAAACATTACAAGGACTTTTAAGCCGGAAAGCAACCAGAACGATGAAAACATTTAAAGAACTTAATTCCTCCTTTCTATCAGAATTGTAAGTGTACCCCTCTTGTTCTTGTTGTTGTTGTTTTGTTGTTGTTGTCTTGTTGTTCTTCTTAAAAAACGAATAATAAAAATGGTTACTATTTAAAAAAAACTTGTCCCGCCCACCGAGTGATCTGATTGGTTGCCTGCCATGGCGATCTCTGATTGGCTCTGTGTGTGTGTGTGTGTCCTGAAACCTCGCCTGATAATAATACGGGTTAAACGTTACATTTATAGACATTTCCGCGCAAATTTTAAGGCATTTTGAAATCGGTTTAACAAAATCTCCATCTTTATCGGAGGGTAAAAAAAACCGCCCAGGGACGAGAGGTTTAAACCTGATGATCTCCCAGCAGTATGCGGAAATGGCCAGCAGGGGGAGACATCGTGCCGAGAAAAACACCGAGTTCAACATCTAAAGGTTTTACACAAACTACAGCGAATAAACGAGATTTAGTTTCATTTCCAGCGCTAAAGTGAGAGAAGTTTATAAAAATCACAAGACCGCTATTTTAACAAAAGCCAACAGAAACACATAATTAGAGAGAAAACTGTTTTTTTTTTGTTCTTGTTCATCGTTTCAATGAAAATATTATAACCAAGTGGAGATATAAAACATCCGCGCGCTGCTACACACAGACTTTACCTCAGGAACTTCACTGCTTCTCAGTATAAAGTGTGTGTGTGTGTGTGTGTGTGTGTGTGTGAGTGTGAGTGTGTGTGCAGGGGCTGATTTTATCCAACATCTAGGGCTTTTTGCGCTGTTTTTTTTTGGTTCTTATGTTCTGTAAAGCTGTCTCTCTGTCTCTCTCTCTCTGTCTCTCTCTGTCTCTCTCTCTCTGTCTCTCTCTGTCTCTCTCTCTGTCTCTCTCTCTGTCTCTCTCTCTCTGTCTCTCTCTGTCTCTCTCTTTCTCTCTCTCTGTCTCTCTCTTTCTCTGTCTCTCTCTCTNTGGACTATTATTATAAATTATTGTGGGAATTCTGCTTTTAATGTAAATGGGTACTGTATAAAAGATGTATCCTATAGATGTAACAATTTGTAAATAACTGGCAATATAAAATAAAATAAAAAATACAAAAACAAAAAAAGGAAAAAAAAAAAGGAGAAATCCTATATAAATCCTATATTAATTAAAATTGAGCGAGCCCCTGTGTGTGTGGGGGAAAAGGCCCGGTGGGGTGAGATGGCGGCGGGGCCGAGTGCCGGCGCCCAGCCGCTCTCACTCCGACCCGGCGCGCGCTGTGAGGCGAGTCCCGAGGTCACGGTGGAGCAGGTCCTGGTGGCCGCGGGCGCGCGAGTGGGATTCGCTAATATAATGTCGGCGTCGCGGATGAACAAGGCCGTAGTCGTGTTTCTAAAGGAAAAACATCTCGCGGACCAACTGATTGAACACGGAATCGCGGTAAGTGGAAGTTTCTTTCCCTTCACACCGCTGGCCTCCGCCGCGAGCGCCGTAACGATCTCTAACGTGCCGCCGTTCATAGCGAACGAGGATATCGAGCGAGCTCTCCCGCTTCGGGAAGTTAGCGAGCGGCATTAAAACGGTGCCGTTAAACTGCAGACACCCGGAGCTGAGGCACGTCGTGTCGTTCAGGCGCGTGCTGATGTTCCTGAAGGAACCCAGTCTAGAGATTTCCTTCAGAGTCGCGCACGAGGGGAAATCTTACATGTTGTACGCGAGCACCGGGAACATGAGGTGTTTGGAGTGTGGAGACTTAGGACACAAAAGGGTGCTCTGTCCACACAGGACACAGGACAGTGCAGAGGCAGGACCGAGCGGTGTGTGTGTGCGGGAGGAGAGGGCAGCACAGTCCGGGGCTCGTGCAGGGGGCGTGGCCAATGCTCGAGCTGCTGCTGCTGCTGCTGCAGAGTGTGTAACACAGAGCAGTGCTGGGATCAGTGGTGAGGTGGGGCAGACAGGGGGGGTCAGTCAGGGTGAACATGTGTGTGTAACACAGAGCAGTGCTGGGATCAGTGGTGAGGTGGAGCAGACAGGGGGGGTCAGTCAGGGTGAACATGTGTGTGTAACACAGAGCAGTGCTGGGATCAGTGGTGAGGTGGGGCAGACAGGGGGGGTCAGTCAGGGTGAACATGTGTGTGTAACTCAGAGCAGTTCTGGGATCAGTGGGGTGGCGGGGCAGACAGGGGGGGTCAGTCAGGGTGAACATGTGTGTGTAACTCAGAGCAGTGCTGGGATCAGTGGGGAGGGGGAGCAGACAGGGGGGGTCAGTCAGGGTGAACATGTGTGTGTAACTCAGAGCAGTTCTGGGATCAGTGGGGTGGCGGGGCAGGCAGGGGGGGTCAGTCAGGGTGAACATGTGTGTGTTACTGAGGGTAGTGCTGGGATTAATGGTGTGGAGGAGCAGGCAGGGGGGGTCAGTCAGACTCCAAGGATGGAGCACAGTGTAGATGAGGATGGTGTTGAGATGGAAACTCAGAGCAGTGATGTGATGGAGGGGAATGAAGGTGGAGCCGCACTGGTGGAAAGTAAGAATGTAACAACAGAAAACAATGGGGTGGAAATAGAACAAACGGGTCCAGCAGTAAGTAATACGGATAATAAAAGGAAAAAAAGAAATAATAGCAATGTCAAAAAAACTGAAATAAACACAACTAAAGAAAATGCAGATAGAACTCTGGAAAAGCCTGACAGTAAGAAAAACAATGAAAAAATGTTTCAAGAGAAGCCCAGAAGTGCCACAGAAGAAGCTAGCATGGATGGTGAACCTGATTTGGAGCTAACAGATACAGACATGGACGATGAGGATGATGAAGACAATGAGTCTGGAGAAGAAAAGGCAGAGAACAATGTTACTGCAAAGAAGAGAAAGAAGAACAGCATAACCACTGAAATGTACACACTAGAAGAAATCAATAACTTTGTCGATACAACATATCGAGACTCTATAGAAGTATCTGACTACTTCTCAGATACAGACAAATTTCTGGTCTCAATAGAAAAAGTACAAAAAACTACCACTTTAGCACAACTAAGCAAAAAAAAGTGGTTTCGCCTGGCGAAAATGGCGACGAAGCTACGAAAGGAGAAAAAAGAAAGACTCTTAGAAAAAACTTGAAAAATGAATAAGTCACATCACAGGGGTGTTTCCTTTCTGTCTACAGCTGTCTTCACATGCTTTTTTTCCCTCTTACCTCTCTTTTACATGGAAAAGCTAAGAGTAGGTACTTTAAACATTAACGGGGGCAGGGACAGAAAAAGACAGGCTGTAGTCATAGAACTCATTAAACAGAAAAATATAGACGTTGCTTTTCTACAAGAAACACATAGTGACAAAGAAAACATTATAGAATGGGGGATGAAGTGGGAAGACCCAATCTACTTTAGTCACGGGACAAATTTCAGTGCAGGGGTAGCAATCTTAATTTCAAAAAGAGTAAAAGCAAACGTTACTGAAAGCATTGAGGTAGAACAGGGCCGTGTTCTAATAGTACAAGCTGAAATCGAAGGGCTTAATTTCTCATTTATGAACATTTATGCCTCAAATAAAGGAAGTGAGAGGGTGAACACATTTTATAAAATAAGAGACGTAATCACACAACATGGTAGTAACCACATTGTAGTCATGGGCGGAGACTGGAACTGCACCTTAGACTTTACAGCAGATAGGAACACAGAAGAACCACATTTTCAATCTGCTGAGGTTCTGAACGACATAATCAAAACATGTGGACTCATAGATCCCTGGAGAGAAAAGAACCAGGGAATAAAACAATACACATGGATTAAAACCACCGACACAAGAATAAGTGCTGCAAGACTGGACAGATTTTACATCACAGAAATGGACAGAAACAAAATCTTGAAGAGCTCCATTCACCCCAGCGGGTTTTCAGATCATCACATGGTCACAATAGATTTTATATTGTCTGACAAAGCAAAACCTCGATTTTACTGGCGTTTTAACCTAAAACTTCTTCAAGATCAACATTTCTGTTTTAAATTTTTAATCTTTTGGGAAGAATGGAGAAGAAGAAAAGGGGACTTCGCATCCTTAGGCACATGGTGGGAGGTGGGGAAAGCACAAATTAAAACTTTTTGCCAGCAATATACAGCACACACAAACGCAATAAAAAAAGGTGCAGTTGAAGAATTAGAAAGGGAGATACGAGCCCTAGAGAATGCAGTACTGGAGAAAAATGAAAAGGAAAAAAGGAACTCCTTAGAAACAAAAAAGAAGACACTAAGCTCTTATCTACACGAGCAGGCCAAAGGAGCCCTTATAAAATCACAGATCTCCAATATCAAAGACATTGATGCCCCAACCACCTACTTTTTTAACCTGGAACGGAAAACCCGACGACAAAACCAAATGCTGTACTTAGAACGTCCTGATGGAAGCACAACTACATCTCGTGAAGAAATGAGAGCCATCGCAGTGGACTATTACAAGAACCTATACAACGAGGAGCCTACTGATCCAAAACACAGAGAGGAAATAACAAAGGAACTACCAAAGCTAACAGAGGAGCAAAAGGAGGCCTTAGACACGGACATTGAACTTCAGGAACTAACTACTGCAGTACAGCAGCTATCCACCGGACGAGCACCGGGCATTGATGGAATCCCAGCCGAATTTTATAAACAGTTTTGGGAAACGTTGGGAGCAGATTTGCACGAGGTTTTTAACTGGTCTATAAACAATGGAAGACTACCTACAAGCTGCACACGGGCGGTTTTATCTTTGCTCCCAAAAAAGGGGGACTTGGGCGTTTTAAAGAACTGGAGACCTTTTGCTCTTTTATGTACAGACTATAAAATATTATCGAAGGTTTTATCAAACAGACTAAAATAATACATAAGCGAAATAATACACACAAGTCAAACTTATTGCATACCTGGACGCACAATAATGGACAATATTTTTACTGTACGTGATATGATAGACTTGTGTAAAATGAATTCTTATGACCTTGGGTTTTTATCTATAGACCAAGAAAAAGCCTTTGATAGAGTGGACCACACCTATCTTTTTAATACATTAAATGCTTTTGGGATGGGAACAAAGTTTATAGCATGGATCAAACTTTTATACACAGATGCTTGTGTCATGCTTAAAGTTGGAGGAGGACTTAGTTGTCCCTTTAAAATACAACGAGGGATCAGACAAGGGTGCCCACTGTCAGGGCAACTATACAGCCTGGCGATTGAACCATTTTTATATCAGCTAAGGAGAAACATGAGCGGGTCATCAGAATGTGGCATTCCAAACAAAGTAGTGGCATCAGCTTACGCAGATGATATACTGGTTTTTATCACTAAACAGGAGGACATTTATGCCCTCTCCAGTAGTCTAAGAATGTACCAGGCTGCATCCTCTGCACGTGTTAACTGGGGCAAATGCGAAAGCTATATTGCAGGTCAGTGGGAAGGAAAGCAAGTTCCCAAACTTCCAGAAAAAATGCAATGGGGAAGAACAGGTATTAAATACCTGGGAGTCTACCTAGGGGACGAGGAATACTTGCAGAAAAACTGGCAGGGCTTGGTGGAGAAGGTAAGTGCAAAGTTGTCAAAATGGACTTGGGTCCTGCCCCAACTGTCCTACAGGGGGAGAGTACTGGTCGCCAACAATTTGGTTGCCTCGATGCTGTGGCATAAGTTCACAGCCCTGGAACCACCAGAAACAACAGTCAGAGAGATTCAGAGAAGGATAGTGGACTTCTTCTGGAATGGGCAGCACTGGACACGGGCACCAGTTCTCTACCTGCCAATACAGGAGGGAGGCCAGGGCCTGATCGACCTACCAAGCTGAATAAAAACCTTCCGTCTTCAGACCGCACAAAGGCTGCTTTACGAAAATGAGGCAACATGGACTCACATAGCATGTCTTCTACTTCACAAAATCGAAGATTTAAAATACGACAATGGCCGAATTCTGAATCTGGTTTGAAGTTGGGCTCCACCTCCTGACCAGCCCTGGTGTAAAAGGGTACGAGTGTCCTCAGAGAGAGCTGAAATTTGAACAGATGAACCGCAGGAGAAAGGTCCAGGAGCTGAAACAGACTGTAAACAAAGAACAGATATTTGGGTGAAACTCCTCACCGCCAAATTTAACAACAAAAATAAATAAACACTCTTCAGAACAGTGTGTGACTGATGGTTCTTATAGTTAGTAACCCAGTGTAATTTTCTATCTATTGACAAAATCTCCAAAGCATTTTTGTATAAAAGCTCCTGCTAAATGTAAATTTAACACACAATGTGGACGAGTCATTTAGAATCATAATCTCTGTGTGCATGTGAGTGTCTGTGTGTTCTAACAGACAGCAGTGGAGCTGATGAATAAAGAGGAGAAAGCTCTGGAGAAAGCTGATGTGAGTTAAACGGAATGAAATGGTGGAGTAAGGGATCGCAGGAGAGTCGCTGATCTGCAGCTACTTTCACACACTCCATCACATCTGACTTCTTCAGGAGTCACTCAGGGTATCGCCAAGACAGCATTCAGGAAAGACTGGGATTAGAATTAAGATTAGGACTGGTGTTAGGATTGAGATTAAGGTTTTAAAATGATCACGACAGAGAAAATTGAGTGTTTTTGTGTGTGTGTGTGTGTGTGTGTGTGTGTGTGTGTGTGTGTGTTCGCTCCTTCTAGTCAGAATAGTAGTCTGTACACAAGAAATGAACAGTCTTAATGTGTGAATAATGTTACAGCAGTTTTCCCTAACCTCTTTATCACTCACATACACACACACACACACACACACACACACACACACACACACACACACACACACACACACCATGTCACCCTGTGGGAGAGATGCAGTGTGTGTGAGAGAGAGAAAGAGTGTGTTCTGTGCCACTGAAAAGCCAGAGTCTCACAGGCAGATGTTCTCCTCTCTTTCCCGGTCCATGACGTTGGCTTCATGACCAGGTGAGTGTCAGGTGTGTGAATGTGGTGTCAATGTGTGTCTGTAAGAAACAGGAAATAGTGTGTAATCAGTGTACTGTTGTTGTACTGTCTTTAGTCAGTGATCTAACAGAGACAAACACTGCAAATAAAAACTTACAATCCTGTTCTCTCTCTCTCTCTCTCTCTCTCTCACACACACACACACACACACACACACACACACCTCAGACTGGACTCGGAGAAACTGTATGTTTTTCATTTGTGGCTCAAGCTTTACATACTCATATAATTCCTAGAAAGCAGTGCTAACATATGTGTGCCTGTGTACATCTGTGTGTGTGAGAGACAGAGTGACTGTGTGGCCAGCAGGGTTTCTTATCTGCAGTGTGTTTTTAGCAGCATGATTGTGACTGTGGCTATAAGTGGACACAGCAGAAGACAGTAATGAGGGCTTACTCTGTTTGTGTGTGTGTGTGTGTGTGTTTCTGTGTGTCTTTCCTGCACATCTTTCAAACTTTCACTTGCAGTTTTTCTCTCTGTTTTTTTTTTCTAATTATCTCTTCCTCTCACTAATGAAACAGTGAAAAGAGAAGAAACTCCACCCACCTGACAGGAAGTGAAATACCTGCCTCACCTGCAGCTTTATACAGTGTGATGGACAGCTGTCTGTTGCCAAGTGACCGTTTACTGCCCCCTGTCAGGAGGAGAGGGGCAATGGTGGACCATCGTGATGTCATCAAAGCACATCAATCACACAAACTACAGAGCACACCTCAGGCCAAACGCAGGGAGTTGGAGTAAGTATGGGAGAGGGGTGGGGCAATGTGGGCAGAATCCGGGGTGGTAAAAAAAAGTGCACTGATAAGAGGAGTGTGGGGTGGTGGAAGGAGTGTTGGGAGGTGTGTTGGGTTGTGGGAAGACTGTGGGAGGTTATCAAATGTGATGTCAAAAAGCTGTGTGTGTGTGTGTGTGGGGGGGGGGTAGACAGAATTTATGTGCAAGGCATCCAGCAGCCTCTGGCGTCCCTATGTTCCTCAGTTGTCATGGTGTAAATCCATCTGTAGATCCACAGGTGTTCCTCAGGGTTCTGTGTTTAATCCTCTTGGATTTTCTCCCAGGACTCTTGATGATGCTAATTAACATGATGATAGCTGTAACAGTGTTATGATGTCAGCATGTGTTGTAGAATGTAATTATAGATGTCAGCTCAGCAGAACAGAGACACTGAAGATCAGTAAAACTCCCACAACATCTGCCCCCACCAGCCTGGAGCAGTGTGAAGTGTAGGACACCTCAGTAGTGTGCTGGTTTATCATCTACGGTTCTCAGCATGGTCCTCATCTGGCTTGGACATGTTAAAATGTGTCACAGTCACTGAGGAGCTTTTTTTGTCCAGGCAACTCATGCCTCACTCCTTCCTCCTCACTTCTTCCATACTTCTCACACTTGTTTCCCATTTCAGACTCCTGTGTCCTTGTTCCTAGGGAACATAACACACAATGACGTCTCTGTCTCTTTACATCTTGCTGTCTGACTGAGTCTCCCTCGTGCGCTCTCTCTCTCTCTCTCTCTCTCTCTCTCAGTTCATTATGGTAATGATGATGACTCGGCTCTGTGCTGACGATGCAGCCGCTCAATTAGACTTAATGGACTTAATCATCACTCTTACACTGAGTGACACACACACACACACACACACACACACACACACACACACACACACACACACACACACACACAGTAGGAATAATTCCATGACTGTAATTGTAATGAGTAGTGTGTTATTTAATGTGTGTCACTGCTCTCACCTGGGCCACGCCCACCTGGGAGTGAGCAACACATGTAAGGTATGACTACACAGTGTGACTACTCAGAGCTTAGGCTTAGACAGAGAGACAAAGACAGACAGAAAGAGATAGCCGGATAGAGAAAGACAGAAGAAGAAAAAATGGAAAAAATAAATAAATTAACACTTATTATAAGTTATGCTTCCGTAAACTGGCAACAGGATCATGGGCACCCAAGGCTCAGCCCTTTCCCACAGGGACCAAAGGCCAGCCCGTCAGGTCAGATCCCAGAGAAAAGTCAATACACTGATAGAAAGGCACTAGAACACCCAGTGCTCCACAGCCCACCACACACGGGTCCAGCAGGCAAAGAACCCAAGGCCCCCGACCCGGTCAGCAAACTCCCCAGATCCCAATTCGATTGAGCCCCATGGGACAAACAAGTCCAATCCACAGAGGCTCCACCTCACAACCCAGAGCAACTAAAGGATTCGCCACCGATGTCCTGGTGCCAGACACCACTGCGCACCCCAGAGATCCTGCAGAGCCACACCCTAAGAAGCCAGAGATGCCCTGGTTACAAAAGGGGAAGCAAAACCTAGGTGGGTTTAATATTATGGATACATATATATCTTCCCCTCTCTCCCTTTTATTCCACCTCCAATTTCTTATTTCTTATTTCTTTAACCATTTCTTTTCAACCTTTTCTTTTCTTCACCATTTCATTATTTTTTCATATTTCTTCATTTCATTTTTTCTTCATGCTATATATACTGTATATCATCCATCTCGCATTTATCTCTTTTTCATTCATGTCTATATTTTTGCTCTCATTCTTTACCCTTATCCTCATGCTTCCTCCCTTTTCTCTCTTTCTATTTTTTCTATGTCTATTTTTCTCCACATCCCTACCCACCGATCTCTCCTTTCCCATCATATTCCTCTCACTCCTCTTTCTCCAGTCCTCCAGTCATGAGGGGTAAATATTCCGCAGCCACATGACTCAGATCAGATGACGAATTTTGTGTGTGTATGTGTGTGTGCTGTCACTCAACCTTTTCTCCTTTTGCCTGATTGGATGATTTCCAGTCTGCACCAGGCTCTTTTCTCAATGAAGACCTCAGAGTGTGTGATTTACGCTTTGCAACGTAGGCAAAGTATGCACACACACACACACACACACACACACACACACACACTGAGCAGTAGCCTCTTTTTCTCTCTGGTGCAGGGAAGCGTGACTCAGTGAATGTATTGATTATGAAATGCATAAAAGCAGATTTATATGGAGCGGGGGGGGGGGGGGGGTTGAGGGAGGGAAAGAGAGTGAGACAGAAAGAGAGATTTTAAGTAGTCATTTTATCACTGTCTTGTTTGCTTGTGCCTCCTGTCCTATTTAACACACACACCACTAGGCCAATGAACACCAGCTCTTATAAAAAAGCCTTCCTGTCACTTCCTGTCACTACACCTTTATGTTGTAGAGAAAAGGAGAAAAGTGGAACCTTAAATAAAATCCAGAATGGCACATGACTTTTATGTGGTTTCAGACACAGATGGTGGATCCAAACCTAAGTACTGCACTTTGTGCCTGGTAAATAAAATAAAAAAACTCCTGCAACATCTTCAGGAGCTGGAACAGATGTTCTGCCACATCCTGTGAGAAGGTGTATCAGTGGAACTCAGAGGCAGGGCCTGATTCTGCCAGTGCTTCCACTAGATTAAGATTCAACAATGAGTCAAGATCAGATATGGATTTTATAGTGCTTGACATGGATCTGCAGTGTTTCATGGAGAATATCTCATCAGGACTAACCCCCATGCTGTCAGGAAGAAGTCCATGCCAGCAAGGTGGCTTTTAGTAGGATGAGAACTTCAGGAGCTCTTCTAATGTAAGCAACAGTCACCGTCATCTGCTCTATATGCAGCAGCAGTTTTTCCAGATCCTATTACAGGTGTTTGATGGACATGGCAATGACTTAAAATAGTAGGGTGGATTTCAGCAGGAGCTTTCAGGTCATGTTTCTGGCTAAAAGATCATCATTGATGGAAGCGGTAGATATAATATATTGCAAAGGTATTCGCTTGCCTGCTTTCACATGCATATGAACTTGAAATTAACACATCCAATTTTTAATCCATACGATTTAATATGATGTCGCCAATCCTTTGCAGCGTCAACTTTTTAAGAGTGTGTTTATAGGGATTTTTGCTATAGTTGTGAGGTCAGACACTGATGTTGGACGAGAAGGCGTGGCTCGCAGTCTCCGCTCTAATTCATCTCAAAGGTGTTTTATCGGGTTGAGGTCAGGTGTGTCTGAGGTCAGAGGTGAGGTGAGGTGCAGGCCAGTTAAGTTCTTCCACATCAGACTTGCTCGTCCATGTCTGCAGTCATGTTGGAACAGGAAAGGGCTGTCACCAAACTGTTCCCATAAAGTTGGAAGCATGAAATTGTCCAAAATGTCTCGGTATGCTGACGCATTAAGAGTTCCTTTCACTCAAAGTAAGGTGCCGAGCGCAATGAAAACAACCCCACATCCGTTCCAACATGATTGTGCACCAGTGCACAAAGCAAGATCTATAAAGACAGGGAACTGCAAGTCAGGCCGTCTCGTCCAACATCAGTGTCTGAACTCAACTGGTCAAAAATTCCCATAAACACACTCCTAAACCCTGTGGAAAGCCTTCCAGAAGAGTTGTAGCTGTTATAGCTGCAAACGGGCGGGGCCAACATCATATTAAAACCTATGGATTAAGAATGGGATGTTACTCAAGTTCATATGCATGTGAAGGCAGACGAGCCAATACTTTTGGCAACATAATATATCTGATATACTAAAGGTAACCCTGCCATGTTTAAGTAGAGGAGCAGAGTAATGGGTTAGGGTTAGGGTCTCCCAGTGCCAAGGTGAAAAAGAATAAGGGTCCCTGTTCGTGTCTGGAAGAACAGCTCCATGGTGGTGACCTACAAGTGCCACCTTTGGAATTCTGCATGGTGACTTCTGTGTTTACATTCCTTGGTCCAAAAAAGTCTCAGATTCAGAAGTGTTAAACTATTGACCCCTTCAGCAGAAAGAAGATTCAAATGACTAAATATCCATCCATCATGCATAATGTCCACTGTACAAGCCTCTGGAGACAGTGTTATGATCTGGGGTCGCTTCAGTCGCTCAGGTCGAGACTCAGCAACGTTATGTGGAAATAAAATGAAGTCACATGACCACCTGAATGTACTGAATCACCAGCACATCACATCTATAGAGTTGTTCTTCCCTTATGACACGCGCCATATTACTGGACTGGAGTGTGAGAGACGGGTCTGGGAGCACGAGGACTCATTTACACACATGAACTCGACCCCACAATGTGTGTAATCAAAACTAAAGCCAGACAAGTAAAATAATAAAGTGTAATTGTTTTTTTTTTGTTTTTTTGCAAAGTGTGTGTGAGTGTGTTTGTTGCATTTTAGTAAAATCATCTTGCACCTCCTAAAATAAGCAGAACTAGTTTCCTCACCTGGACTCACACAGTGTGTGTAAACGAGGACGTTCAGTTTTAGCTCCACCTGCTCCAGAAACAACAGCAAAGCAGGCCATCTGTCTTTCTGTATCTCTCTTTATCTCTGTTTCTCTTACGTTCACTCCAGCTGTCCTCCAAATATCCTAAATATCTATTTCTTGAAATTAAATTTTCTGTGTGTGTGTGTTTTAACAAACTTGGTTTATTTGAGACTGAAAGCCCAGCACAGGTTCTGGACTTGAATTGAAAGATAAATTAAAAAGAGAGGCAGAAACAGAGAGAGAGAGAAGGAGAGAGAGTAATTAGCTGATTGGAGTTTTTTGGCTGGTAGCGCTGTTTTCCCGAGAGACTGAGTGTGTAGTAATTGATGAGCTGATTGATCGGGTGAGAGTGGGGAGGGGAGGGGAGGGGAGGGAATATGGAGAGAGAGAGTATGCACTGCTGCTCTCAGCTCTAATGGGATCCAGTGCTGGTGTAGAGTAAGCAGTCTACTGTGTAGAATCAGCACTTCACACACACACACACACACACACACACACACACACACACTGCAACACATATCAACACAAACAGAGTGTTGTGCTGTACTGTTTGTAAACACTAAAGGTCGCGTCCTGAACCGGGCCACGGACACTACTGTGCCTGCTGACCCGCCTGCTGAGTGTTTAGTCATTACACTTACAATCTTCTTTTAGTTTTATTTGATTCATTCCTAATTTGTGTTCTAATGTTAAAAAGCTTATTGAAATAAACCAGTTCTCCTGCTCAGGTGCTGAAACGTAAGCACTAATAATGATTAATGAGGTGCAGGTCTCAGTTGTGCTCTGATATGTGAAATTTGAACTTAAAGTAATCAATTCACAAGGTTATGGAAATCATATGATCACACATTAGGTCACAATCACATCACACTCATCTCATCACATCACACCCATCATATCACATTCATCACTATCAAACCCATAACAACAGACTCATCATAACCATCACACTCATCACAATCACATCACACTTATCATAATAATAATAATAATGCCTTTATTTGTCACATATACATTACAGCACAGTGAAATTCCTTCTTCGCATATCCCAGTGTAACTGGGGTCAGAGCGCAGGGTCAGCCATGGTACAGCGCCCCTGGAGCAGACAGGGTTAAGGGCCTCGCTCAAGGGCCCAACAGTGGCAACCTGGCTGAGCTGGGAATCAAACCGCTGATCTTCCGATCAGTAACTCAGTGCCTTAGCACTCTGAGCCACCACTGCCCTATCACATCATACACATCTCACAAAGCACACAATGTCACTTTTCACACCAGACACAATCACAACACTGCTTACGTTACATTTCTCACACGACCCTCAGCACTCATCATACTCATGAATCTCATATTCAACACATTAATCACTATCTTCACAGCACACTCATCAGACGCATTGCATCACACTAAACAAACCCATCACATCAACCCAGCACACTTATCACATTAAACACATTACACCAACTCATCACTCTTATCAACCATCACCATTTTCATAGCACACTTATGACACTCATCACATCAACTCATCACACTCATTCAATCGCACTCATCACACCCCTCACATTAATCCATCAAACCCATTATATCAACCCATCACACTTATCACACCACGCTTATCACATAAACTCATCACACTCCTCACACTACTTTCATCACATCAACCCACCACACTCAACCCATCACACTCATCAAACCCATTACATCAATCCATCACACTTTTCACATCACACTCAACACACAACACTCATCCAACCAACTCATTACTCATCGCACCACATTTCTCAAACCCATCACACACATCCTCACACATAACACACATACATCATTTCACACTCCACACTCATCACTCATGACACTCACTACATCATACTCATCCCATCACACTCATCACATTCTTGAACCTCAACACAGTCATTGCTCAATGCACTTTTCAATTCAATTCAATTTTATGTGTATAATAAAATGACAATTTTCATTCAGCTTTACACAAGCAGCTTTAGACATTCAAAAAAAAATTACGGACATTTGTATAAATTGTGAAATTGTGTGTGAATCAGAATGATCAGATGGTCCCTGATGAACGAGCCAAGGGCGACGGTGCTGAGGGAAAAACTCCCTGAGATGGCAATAGGAAGAAACCTTGAGAAGAACCAGACTCAACAGGGAACCCATCCTCACCTGGGTGATAACGGAGAGCAGGGATTGATCTACAGTCATACTGTGTGTTAGGAGGCTGGAAGTTCAGTATAACAGGAGACGTTTCTACGTTAATATGGAGTCCAGTTGGTTATTGGAGGCTCAGGTACTGCAGTCCTGAACTATTGAGAGACTGCAGTCACGAGTCCTCAGAGAACAGCTGTCTGCATCAGCCAAGGCCAGGACCGTCTTTATGGTAAAGTGAAATGAACAGCATGGCGGTGGCGCGCACAGATGCAGCAGCCCGGTGCTCTCTTTGTTGGCATAGTTTTTTCATTTTGTTCATTGAGTGTTTCGGCATACTGTTACCATATCGAGGCTATTCGGTACAGTCGGGATGAACTCCTCAGCGTTAGCGGTGCCGTACATCACCTTGGCCCCGATGTTTTCATCCCTCCCGAGATTGCTAGATCACCTCCGGGGATTCCGGTGGCAGCGAACCGGAGGAGGAGACGTTGCGAGCGGAGGCAGAAGAGAGGCAAGCGGGCAGGCGTGAAGGCTAGGCTAAAGGCTAACCCCTTCAAACCGCCGCTTCCATCCATTTTTCTCTCAAATGTCAGGTCGATCCGCTACAAGATGGATGAAATAAGATTGGGGATGACGACGCGGAGGTTCCTGGCAAACTGGTGCAGCATGATTTTCACCAAGACATGGCTGGATAACACCGTCCTGGATGCGGCTATTGGGCTGACCGGCTTCACCGTGCACCGAGCTGACAGGATGGCAGACTCGGGTAAGAAGACCGGCGGGGGACTGTGCATCTATATTAACAACTCCTGGTGCACCCAGACCATGGTAACGGATAGACTCTGTTGTCCGGACGTGGAATTTATGCTGCTAAAATGTAGACCGTTTTATCTTCCTCGCAAATTTGCATCTCTTTACATCTGTGCTGTGTACATACCACCTGACGCTAATGCTAAGCTAGCGCTAGCACAGTTACATGATGTCATAAACAACAGCCTGGCTGCACATCCGGACAGTATCTTTATAGCGGCGGGTGATTTCAATCATGTTGACTTGAAGAGCGTCCTTCACAAATTTCATCGCAGCGTGAAATGTGCAACCAGGGGAGATAAAACATTGGATCAGGTATACACTAATGTAGCAAATGCATACAAGGTACAGGTTTATCCCCATCTTGGCCTGTCTGACCATCTGTCACTTCTGCTACATCCAAAGTATACCACAAGGAATAAAACTGCTGGATTCAGTGTAAGGACTGTAAGATCATGGCCTGAAGATGCTATCCCTAGGCTTCAGGACTGCTTCTCCTCCACAGACTGGGACATATTCAAGGACCACGGAACCATTACATGTGAGTCTCTGAATGAATACACCTCATCAGTCTTAGACTACATCAATTACTGTGTGGATAATGTGACATTCTGGAAGCAAGTGCGTGTGTCCCCCAATAAGAAACCTTGGATGACACATGAGGTTCGACTGCTGATTAAAGCCAGGGAGATAGCGTTTAAATCTGGTGACAGGACAGCGTATTGTACTGCCAGGATGGCACTTAGGAGGGGCATAAAATCAGCCAAAATTCAATACAAACAGCGGATTGAGGCTCATTTTCACAATTCCACCAACTCCCGGCAGATATGGGAGGGAATTAGGGTGATAACGGACTATAAGAGAACAACAACTCTCTCTTTTAACAGCGGAGACACCCTAGCGGAGGAGTTGAATAACTTTTATGCCCGCTTTGACAATGGAGGCAATGGAGATTCACCCCTACCCCGACCTCCCTCTAGTGATGATGCACCAGTCCTGAGCAGTCATGAAGTAAGACAGTGTTTTTATAACATCAATCCCAGGAAGGCTACAGGACCCGATGGAGTGCCCGGTCGGGTGCTCAAGTATTGTGCAGCTGAACTGGTGGAGGTCTTCACGACCATCTTTAATCTGTCACTGTCCACGTCATGGGTACCAGCATGTTTTAAAAGAACTACAATAATTCCCATCCCCAAAAACCCTAACATTACCTGTTTAAATGATTACAGACCAGTTGCACTCACACCCATACCAGCAAGTATAATACCAAACAAGTGTTTGGAGAGGTTGGTGATTAAACACATCAAGGATGTTATACCACCCACACTGGACCATTACCAGTTTGCATACAGGGCCAACAGATCCACAGAGGATGCGGTGGCTATTGTGCTCCATCACATGTTGGAACATCTGGAACACAAAAATACGTATGCCAGACTTCTCTTTGTGGACTTTAGTTCGGCATTTAATACCATTTTGCCAAATAAGCTCCAAATTAAGCTCTGTGAGCTTGGACTAAGCACTGTATTGTGTAACTGGACTATGGACTTTTTAACAAATCGCTTACAGTGTGTGCAAATGGATAAAAGTACATCATCCACAGTGCTTATCAACACCGGGGTCCCCCAGGGATGTGTACTTAGCCCATTACTGTATACACTATACACGCATGACTGCTGTGCCGCCCTTCCTTCTAATTACATCATTAAATTCGCTGATGACATCACGGTGTTAGGCCTGATCCCTGACAATGATGAGTCCTCATACAGAAGGGAGGTGGAACATATGGCAACTTTGTGTGACGCCCACAACCTGGCTCTCAACATCAAGAAAACCAAGGAAATGATTGTGGATTTTCGTAAGGGCACAAAGACCATCCACTTACCACTTACTATCAGAAATGGGACGGTTGAGAGGGTTACAAGCTTTAAATTTCTTGGCATAACTATGACAGAGGACCTAACATGGGGCAATAACATCAACTCTGCCATAGGGAAGGCCCAGCAGCGTTTCTTCTACCTCAGGAAACTGAGAAGAACTAATCTTTCTCAGCAGCTTATGGTGAACTTTTATCGTTGTGCTATAGAGAGTGTGCTGACATATGGACTCTTGGTGTGGTTTTCCAGCTGCACTAGGGCGGAACAACAGGCACTACAGCGGGTGGTGAAGACAGCAGGGAAAATCATCGGGACTAGTCTTCCGGAGATAAGTACTGTCTATACCACACGCTGCCTTCGTCGAGTGCACAACATCCTGCGGGATCAGCATCCCCCTGCACATCACCTGTTTCAGCTACTACCCTCAGGTAGAAGGTACAGGTCCTTACGGGCCAGAACCACCAGACTGTCCCACAGCCTCTTTCCTACCGCTGTGAGGCTGCTGAATGATTAGATACCTCCCTCTCGGACCTTGCGCCCATTTATTTATTTATTCTTTATTACACATCATTACAATAACTGTGAACTGGACTTTGCATTGATGCAGCACACACTTGCATATTATTACACATCATTACAATAACTGTGAACTGGACTTTGCATTGATGCAGGACACATAATACATACGTACACATAAGATCGGGGTTTGACCCCCCCACCCCCCCTCTCCTTCTATAATATATATCCTTTATATCTTACCTCACATAGCCGTTATGGTTATTACTTTGCTGCACTATGGTTGCATTTTATTACTTGCCGGGAGATGTTGCCAAATGATATCTCGTTGTTATCTATACTTGTTATGTTTAACAATAACAATAAATTGAAATTGAATTGAATTGAATTGAATTGAACCATCCCCAGTCACCACACACATCCCCAAAACAAACAACACGGGGAATCCAGGTGTCTAGATCTCCAACCAGAAACATCAGGACGAGTCAGACAGGTCCAGAGGATAGAGGGGGTCTGGAACACTGGCAGCTCAGGAGCAATATGTGTAGCTCCAGAAGGAAACACAGACATGAGGGGGAACGGGGATGTAAAACAACCAATCACCTCACCGTCAACAAACCTGAGTGATGAATGAGAGTGGGGAGGACAGCATCTAAACATACCAGTTCACCAGAATACTCTACGTCCATGAGTCCCCCAGATCTGCTCCTTTACCTAAGGCTAATCTATTTACAAACATGCAGTGCTAAATAAATAGGTTTTTAGCCGAGACTTAAACACTGAGACTGTGTCTGAGTCCCGGACATTAATAGGAAGACTATTCCATAACTTTGGGGCTTTGTAAGAAAAAGCTCCGCCCCCTGCTGTAGTTTTAATAATATGTGGCACTGACAGGCAGCCTGCATCCTTTGATGGAAGTAGGCGTGGCGGATCGTAAGACACTAACAGTTCACTCAGATACTGTGGCGCGAGACCATTTAGTGCTTTAAATGTCAAAAGTAGTATCTTAAAATGGATGTGAAATTTCACAGGGAGCCAATGCAGTGTAGATAAGATAGGGGTGATGTGCTCGTATCTTCTGGTTCTAGTGAGGACTCTCGCTGCTGCATTCTGTACTAACTGAAGCTTGTTTATGCAATAAACAAGATTTCTGAGGTGAAAGAAAGCTATCCTGGTAATATTATCTACATGAGCTTCAAATGAAAGGCTGGAATCTATAATCATACTGAGGTCATTTACTGTTGCACTTGATAGAACAGAAAGGCCATTCAGAGTTACTGTGTGACAGAAATGAGTACATCAGGGGGATCAGAACACAATTCTGGGGGACTCCAGTGCTGAGGGTGAGAGATGCTAAGACTTGTCTGCCCATCGCTACTGCCGGTGGTCTGCCAGTTAGGAAATCGGGATCCACTGACACAGAAAGGAGTCCCAGGTGCTGTTTAATCCCTGTTTTAGGCTCCTAGAGTCTCTCTTTTGAAACTTTAGTTTCCTCCTGTAGCGCTGCTTTGCCACCTTCACCATTTTCTGAAAGTTGTATGACGTTTCCTTGTATGTGTTCATGTCACCCGATGCAAGTCCCATGTTATAAGCAGTGGTGTAAATGGTTTTATCCACCCACAGTTTCTGACTGGGAAAATTTCTAATGGTCGGCTAATTTCCCAATGAATCCCACAACTGCTTCCATAAACACGATGATGTCGTCAGAGGTGCAACAGCCCGCAACCTTCCCTTAAGCCGGAAATTTCTGTTTGAGCCTTTGTTTATATTTTGGCACGAAGAAGATGGCGACGTGTTCAGATTACCCAAATGGTTGGCAAGATTGTAGCCATCTTTAATTGTTGTATAACAACGGTCCAGTGTCCTTTCACCCCTGGTGGGGCAGGTGATGTGATGATAAATGTTCGGCACTGCGCCTTTGAGGTTGGCACTGGTAAAGTCCCCCGCCACAATAAGTGCAGCGTCCCTGTGTTGTGTCTGGTGCTGGGTGAGTGCCTCATGCAGCTCACATAAGGCAGTTTCCATGTGGTGGAATATAAACATCACTGATTATGACCAATGTAAACTCCCAAAGAAGGTAAAAAGGACCACATTTGATAGTCAATAATTCCAGGTTGGGTGTGCAGGAGTGTGTGAGGGGTACAACGGTCCATCACCACTGGGTTCAGCCATGTCTCGGTGAAGCAGAGGAGATTGCAGCCCCAAATGTCTCTTTAGACTTTACCCTGGCCCTGAGGTCATCAACCTTGTTTTCCAGCGACTGGATTTTGGAAAGCAGGATGCTAGACAGAGGCATGCAGTGTGCACAGGGTCTCAGCCTGTTCCTGATGCTGTTTTTTCCCCCCAGGGCCTCTGGTTTGGGTTTATGTTCTATGTTTTCCCTCATCATCTCACTCAGCCTGCTTGGATCCAGCGTTAAAAATGTTGAATTGTGAATATATTGTAAACCATATCTATCATACCTAAAGTTATTGTGAATAACTTATTGGTTCAAAGTTACTGGAAGTTAATAAAAAATAAAAAAAAAACAAAGAAAAAGAGGTCGGAGCAGTTCTGATGGCAGTTGACCTAACTAGCACCATCTTGGAATGCCTGCATTTTGCATTTATTGCATTGATTCAAATTCAAATTCAAATTCAAATTCAAATTTTATTTGTCACATACACAGTCATACACAGTACGATATGCAGTGAAATGCTTATACGACCGCTCCGTGACCTTAAATAATTTTTACAAAAGGAACCTATAAAACAGATTCCAACAAAGTTACAAAATATATATATATATACATAAAATCTGAAGTATATACTATAGTCTGTGAAGAAACTTGAGGTAGTTTTTTAATGAGATGAGGGGGGTGTGAAAAGAAGTCCTTGAAGTGTGCAAAATGTGCATATGTGCATATATGTGCAATGTGCATTGACATAATTGTCCGTTCTGTGTGTGCAAGAAAATGCAAAGGTGTTTAGTCCAGTGTATTGGTTTGATTGAGAGACCGTATCGCCTGCGGGAAGAAGCTCCTTCTCAGTCTCTCTGTATTGGCCTTGAGGGAGCGGAAGCGCTTCCCAGACCGCACAGAAAGAACAGTCCATTGCTGGGGTGGCTGAGGTCCTTCATGATCTTCCTGGCCTTGGTCCAGCACGCTTGCTGTAGACAGAGTGCAGGTCAGGGAGCTCAGTTCGGATGATGCGCTCAGCTGATCGCACCACCCTCTGTAAGGCTCGTCTGTCCTGCATGGTGCTGTTCCCGAACCAGGATGCGATGTTTCCCGTCAGGATGCTCTCTATGGTGCAGGAGTAAAAGTTCCTGAGCACCTTGGAGGGCAGTCTCAAGTCTCTCAGGCGTCTGAGGTGGTAGAGACGCTGTCGGGCCTTTTTCACCACGGTGTTGATGTGACAGGACCATGATAGGTCCTGCGTGATGTGAACATCGAGGTACTTGAAGCAGTCCACTCTCTCCACTGGGCTCTCGTTGATGACGGGGGTCTGGTAGTTCCTCTCCTGCTTAGTGCTGAAGTCCACTATCAGCTCCTTTGTTTTACTGACATTTAGAAGAAGGTTGTTCCTCTGGCACCAGTTCTCCAGATTTCCAATCTCCTTCAAGTAGGCCGTCTCGTCGTTGTCAGAGATCAGGCCCACCACGACGGTGTCGTCAGCAAACTTGATGATGGTGGTGGAGCTGGTAGTGGCCGCACAGTCATGTGTGTACAGAGAGTACAGCAGGGGGCTCAGAACACAGCCCTGTGGGGCTCCAGTGCTGAGAGTGAGAGAGGCTGAGACGTGTCCACCCATCCTTACAGCCTGTGGTCTCCCGGTTAGGAGATTAGAGATCCAATGACACAGAGATGAGCTGAGTCCCAGATGCTCCAGTTTGGTGGTGAGTGTGGAGGGAATTATGGTGTTAAATGCTGAGCTGTCGTCGATGAAAAGCATTTTAACATAATTCCCCCTTCTAGTGTCCAGGTGAGTGAGTGTTGTGTGGAGGAGATGAGAGATGGCATCATCTGTGGAGCGGTTCGGGCGGTATGCAAACTGTAGTGGGTCCAGAGTGTCGGGTAGTGAAGAGATGATGAAGTCTCTGACCAGCCGTTCAAAGCATTTCATCACCACTGAGGTGAGGGCTACAGGTCGATAGTCATTGAGGGAAGCAGGATGTGGTTTCTTCGGAACAGGAACAATGATGGACTCTTTGAAGCATGTGGGGATCACCGACTGAGATAAGGAGAGGTTGAATATCTCTGTGAACACAGGTGCAAGCTGGTCTGCGCAGGCTCTGAGGACTCGACCTGAGATGCCGTCTGGTCCTGCTGCTTTCCTGGTGTTCACTCTCCTGAAGGCTGATGAACGCGTTTCCGCATTAGCAACGCTAGCGTCTTTAGCTGCAGCCTCGAAGCGAGCATAAAAGGTGTTCAGCTCGTCTGCCAGAGTCATGTCCGCGTTCGTCATACCGGATGTTGGTGCTTTATAATCCGTTATTGTCCTTAGTCCCTGCCACAGGCTCCTAGAGTCACTCTGTTGGAGTTGTGACTCTAGTTTCCTTCCGTAGCGCTGCTTCGCCTCTTTAACCGCCTTCCGGACGTTATAGGACGCAGCCTTGTACTGGTTCATGTCCCCCGATGCAAGTCCCGCGTTGTAGGCAGCGGCGCGAGATCTCAGAGCGTCGCGGATGGTTTTATCCACCCACGGTTTCTGATTGGGAAACGTTCTGATGGTCGTTTTCTGCACGGTATCATCCGCTAGTTTCCCGACGAATCCCACAACCGCTTCCGTAAACATGCTGACGTCATCGGAGCTGTTCCGGAACATGTCCCAGTCTGCGTCATCGAGTGCGTCCTGAAGCGCGGCCACCGATTGGTCCGTCCAGCGCGCGACCTCCCTCTGAACCGGAAGTTCCTGTTTAAGCCTTTGTTTATATTTTGGCATGAGGAAGATGGCGGCATGGTCGGATTTCCCAAACGATGGACGAGATTGTGCCTTGTAGCCGTCCTTGACTGTTGTATAACAATGGTCCAGTGTCCTTTCGCCCCTGGTTGGGCATGTGATGTGCTGATAAAAGTTCGGCGCTGCGCGTTTGAGGTTGGCACTGTTAAAGTCCCCCGCCACAATAAGCGCAGCGTCCCGGTGCTGTGTTTGGTGCTGTGTGAGTGCAGCTCGCATAAGGCAGTGTCCGTGTCCGCTTGTGGCGGAATATAAACGGCGCTGATTATGACCGATGTAAACTCCCGAGGAAGATAAAAAGGACGACACTTGATGGTCAATAGTTCCAGGTTGGGTGTGCAGGAGCGTGCGAGAGGAACAACGCTCGCGCTGTTGCACCAGCTGCTGTTCACCATTAAACACACGCCGCCTCCCCTTGTCTTCCCCGAGTCCCTTGTCCTGTCCATGCGGTGAACCGAGAAGAACTCGGCCGGCTGGATGGCGTGGTCCGGCACCGCTGGGTTCAGCCATGTCTCGGTGAAGCAGAGAAGATTGCAGTCCCGAATGTCTCTCTGGAACTTTATCCTGGCCCTGAGGTCATCGAGCTTGTTCTCCAGTGACTGGACGTTGGCGAGCAGGATGCTAGGCAGAGGTGTGCGGTGTGCACGGGCTCTCAGCCTGTTCCTGACGCGGGCTCGTTTTCCTCGGGGCCGCCGCTTCGCGTCGCGTCCTTTGTTTTCCCTCAGGATCTCACTCGGCCAGCTTGGATCCGGAGTCAAAAACGTCGAATTGTGAGTACATTGTAGACCAATAGAAATAAGAGTATCTCTATCGTACCTAATGCACTCAATTGTGATGAATTGGCCGGATTAAAGTTACTAGAAATTAAATAAAAAGACAAAAACAAAGTAAAGTCGGTCGGAGCAGTCGTGACGGCAGCCGACCTCACCGGCGCCATCTTGGCATTGATCTCAGGTTTCTCCTCAATCACGCATAAATCTTTTGCCTTTTACTAAAGATTTCCTTGGAGAGGAATGTTGAGGAGTTTATCTTATTTTTGTGGGCTTGTACCCCTATTTCAGTTACTATGGCAATCAAACCAACTCATCACATTTATCGCATCAACCCATTACAGTCAACCCATTTTACTCATTACATCAACTTACTCACACTCATCACACTACACTTATCGCACCAACCCATCATACTCATTCCTACGTCATCACATCAACCCATCACACTGATCACACCACAATAATCACACTCAAGTCACACTCATCACATCAAATATTCAGATCAACTCATTAAACTCATCACATCAACCAATCACACTCATCACATTAAACTAGTTGCATCAACTGATCATCTCCCTCAGCACACCATAATCCTCATATAACACTCATCACATTCACTAGACTCACCACACTTATCACATCATCTACCACACACATGCACCTCACTCATCACACTTATGATCAAATCACACTATACACCAAACACATCACAATATACTTATTACACTCATCACATCACATTATTATTATTATTATTATTATTATTATTATTATTATTATTATTATTATTATTTCTTGTTATTGCTGTTAAACAGAAATAAATCTAATTGCAATGTTCACACCAGTCCATTAATTCCTCTACGTGTCTTTTTCGGTCAGTTTCTCTTAGTTTCTCCTGTGCTGAGCACTGCTGTTTGGGTAAAACCAAATTCTGCTTGATTCATCACACACACTTTCAATTAAGCACTAAACACCCAACCATGTGTGTGTGTGCCTCTCTGTATGTGTGTTAGGTTGTGAGTCTGCATGAACGAGAGAGACAGTGAGAAAGCAGAAGGGAAAGAGAGAGAGAGAGAGAGAAAACAAGCTTTAATGAAGTTTTTGAACATTGAGTGCTGTTTCAAGTGGGAGAAAAGTGAGATACAATGGTGAGGTACAGACAGATAGACGTGTGTGTCAGTGTGTGGAGCGAACCGGAAAGACAGACAAAGAGAGAGAGAGACAGATGTGTCATATACAGTCAGTCATTTTTAATTAAAACAACAACAATGAGATGGATTTAGAGCAGAATGTAGATAAAAGCACACTGAAGATACCTGATACTGTAGCTGATAACTTCAAGAGCATAGGACAGAATTACACACACTCCCCTCAAGTTTCCAGTGATAGAAAGAGAAAGAGACTTTGACAATCCTTTTTTTATTATTTATTTTTAAATAAATAAAAAGCTATTTTTTAAAAAAAAGATTAAAGTATGAGCAGGAAATTCATTGTAATCAATCCATGTTGTTGTTAGTCTTTTGTCTGTTCCCATCAAGTGGTTGCCAAGTGAGAGGACAAACCTCTCTTTTAAAACATAGTTTTGATAAACCAAACAAAGATTTTTTCCCAACCCTTTACACCAAGCTGCAAACAATGAAAACAGCCTTAATCCTGGTCTACTGTTTTCTCTCTTCCGCTATGTGTCTGTTCATGACCACGGCCCTGCTGATATAGACTATTTGCTGATATAGATAAGCTATGTGCTTTTCTTGCAGGTGTCTTTAAACCTTTAAAAAAATGTGTTCAGAACGACAGAAAGGTGATACAGGTAAAGGGGAGAAGCTGTTGGTTTTCTCTACAGCCACGCCGCAAGCTTTCCTGAGGTGGAAGGACAGGTCTGAGGCCACCTCAACCACAAGGCTTTTCATCAGATGGCTTGACTGTATTCCAGATGTTCTCCATCCTCAGATCATTAATTTTTTTGTTATTTCTGCTCTCTGAAAACGGTATCAGACAAACTGTATGTTGACGACAGCATTCTAGACTTCATGAGTGGGTTGTGAAATAATGGCTCCACTGCAGTGTTCATTAAAGGTTGTGCGTCAGTCCTGCGTACCTTCAGCACTGATGCCCGGGCTCTCAGTACAGACTAGTAAAACTGTTTTATGGCTGAAGTCCATTTCAGATAGGTTGAGCAAAAATAAGCATGTCATAGTTTAGACCTTCAATCTCTTGTAGTAAGGCGCAGGCCCTACAAGTCCATGCCACGCCTTTTTCAAAGATCAGTCTCTGTGCTGCCTACAGTCAGAATAAAAAAATAATAATAATTAAAATTTTACCTGTCACACACACAGTCATACACAGTATGATATGAAGGGAAATGCTTATACGACTGCTGTTGACCTACAATATTACAACAAAAAAAGAAATAAGAGATTTAAAAATAAAGAAACACATATTTACATAATATACAGCAATAAGAATAAGAATAAAAACGAAAATAAAATATTAGAATAAGATAAATATAAAGAAGTTAAAGAATATCTAATAAAAATAGTGGATATATATAGTAAATGAAATATAATGGAAATGTGATGTAGTGCATTCCAGAATGTAGTGAAGTTCAAGTTCACTGTGTGCAGATGTGCAAGTGTGCAAATGTTCCATGTGTAAACGGATTGTGCGTCCTGGTAAAAAGTAAAAGTTAAAAAGTTTGCAGTCCTGAGGTGTGCAAAATGTGCAAGTGTGTGAGTGTTAGGTCCTATATGGTGTTGTGATTGAGAGCTCGTATAGCCTGCGGGAAGAAGCTCCTCCTCAGTCTCTCTGTGTTGGTCTTCAGGGAGCGGAAGCGCTTTCCTGTCCGCAACAGAGAGAACAGTCCATTGCTGTGGTGACTGAGGTCTTTCACTATCTTCCTGGCCTTGGTCCAGCACCGCTTGTTGTAGATCGTCTGAAGGTCAGGCAGCTTGGTAAAGATGATACGTTCACCTGATCGAACCACCCTCTGTAGGGCTCGTCTGTCCTGCATGGTGCTGTTCCCGAACCAGGTTGAGATGTTTCCCATCAGGATGCTCTCTATGGTGCAGGAGTAGAAGTTCCTAAGCACCTTAGAGGGCAGTCTAAAGTCTCTCAGGTATCTGAGGCGGTAGAGACACTGCCGGGCCTTTTTCACCACTCTCCTGCTTAGTACTAAAGTCCTTTGTCTTGCTGACGTTCAGGAGTAGATTGTTCCTCTGGCACCAGTTCTCCAGATTTCCAATCTCCTCCAGGTAGGCCGTCTCATCGTTGTTAGAGATCAGGCCCACCACAACCGTGTCATCAACAAACTTAATGATGGTGGTGGAGTTCGTAGTGGCTATGCAGTCATAGGTGTACAAAGAGTACAGCAGGGGCTCAGAACACAACCCTGTGGTGTTCCAGTGCTGAGAGTGAGGGAGGCTGAGACATGGCCGCCCATCCTTACTGCCTGTGGTCTGTCAGTTAGGAAGTTGGAAATCCACTGACACAGAGATGAGCTGAGTCCCAGGTGCTCCAGCTTGGTGGTGAGCGTATAGTGAATTATGGTATTAAATGCTGAGCTGTAGTCGACAAAGAGCATTTTAACATAATTCCCCCTCCTATTGTCCAGGTGAGTGAGTGTTGTGTGGAGGAGATGAGAGATGGCATCATCCGTAGAGCAGTTCGGGCGGTATGCAAATTGCAGTGGATCCAGTGTGTCTGGTAGTGAGGAGATGATGAAGTCTCTGACCAGCCATTCAAAGCACTTCATCACCACTGAGGTAAGGACTACAGGTCGATAGTCATTGAGGGAAGCAGGATGTGGTTTCTTCGGAACAGGAACAATGTTGGACTCCTTAAAGCATGTAGGGATCACCGACTGAGACAAAGAGAGGTTGAATATCTCTGTGAACACAGGTGCTAGCTGGTCTGCGCAGGCTCTGAGGACTCGACCTGAGATGCCATCTGGTCTTGCTGCTTTTCTGGTGTTCACTCTCCTGAAGGCTCTCCTCACGTCATGCTCAGAAATGATGAACGCGTTTCTGGTGCTGGCAGTGACTTCCTCTCCGCAGCCGTTAGCACCGCTAGCATTAGCATTGCTAGCGTCTTTAGCTGCAGCCTCGAAACGAGCATAAAAGGTGTTCAGCTCGTCTGCCAGAGTCATGTCCGCGTTTGTCATATCGGATGTTGGTGCTTTATAGTCTGTTATTGTTCTTAGTCCCTGCCACAGGCTCCTAGAGTCACTCTGTTGGAATTGTGACTCTAGTTTCCTCCCGTAGCGCTGCTTCGCCTCTTTCACCGCTTTCCAGATGTTATATGACGCAGCCTTGTACAGGTCCATGTCCCCCGACGCAAGTCCCGCGTTGTAGGCAGTGGTGCGAGATCTCAGATCGTCGCGGATGGTTTTATCCACCCATGGCATCTGATTGGGAAACGTTTTCCCAATGAAACTCACAACCGTTTCCGTAAACACGTTGACATCATTAGAGCTGTTTTGTGTCATGTCCCAGTCTGTGTCATCGAGTGCGTCCTGTAGCGCGGCCACCGATTGGTCCGTCCAGCGCGCAGCCTCCCTCTGAACCAGCTGCTGTTCACCATTAAACACACGCCGCCTCCCCTTGTCTTCCCCGAGTCCCGTGTCCTGTCCATGCGGTGGACCGAGAAGAACTTGGCCGGCCAGATAGCATGGTCCGGTATCGCTGGGTTCAGCCATGTCTCGGTGAAGCAGAGGAGATTGCAGTCCTGAATGTCTCTCTGGAATTTTACCCTGGCCCTGAGGTCATCGAGTTTGTTCTCCAGTGACTGGACGTTGGCGAGCAGGATGCTAGGCAAAGGTGTGCGTTGTGCACGGGCTCTCAGCCTGTTCCTGACGCCGACTTGTTTCCCTTGGGGCCGCCGCTTCGGGTCGTGTCCTTTGTTTTCCCTCAGGATCTCACTTGGCCAGCTCGGATCCGGAGTTAAAAACTTTGAATTGTGAGTACATTGTAGACCAATAGAAATAAGTGTATCTCTATCTATCTGTATCTATCCTAATGCACTCAATGGTGATGAATTTGCCCGTTTAAAATTGCTGAAAATTAACTTAAAAGACAAAAAAAAGTAGAAGAGGTCGGAGCAGTCGTGACGGCAGCCGACCTCACCAGCGCCATCTTGAAAGGCTGAAGGTTTTGACCTAACAGGACACGTCAATCAAGCCCCCTTCTCCCCCTGTAAAGAAAGGTATAGCACTGAGGCTCAAGTCCAGTGACGGCCAGTTCAGAAAATGTTCGCTATGCTCTTTTAACCTTCCCTAATAAGTGACTACGGGAGACCAGTGAGGTGCTGTCAAAACATAGAGACGTTCAGGATTTTAACCAGCAATCTTCCCTGTATGACAGCTGAGGCAGGACACACGGTCCACTGAGACAACCTGGCACACATATTTTCCACTACACCTTCCCAGTTTACGTTTTTGGAACTTATTTGTTCTTGTTTTTTAGACCAATTTAAGGCTGACTCTACCTTATTGTAGACCACCTGGTAAGATGGGAGGCCCTTTTTCTTGCAATTGTCGTATTAAAAAACCTTTGTATTGGTCCCAGTTTACACATGCTGAAGAAGCTTGTGAGTACATTGTCAGATTTTTGGTCAGATCTTGATCATTCAATTAAATTCAATCCAATTTCATTTGTATAGCACTTTTAATAATGGTCATTGTTGCAAAGCAGCTTTACAGAATCAAAAATGTGTATGAAATGTAAGAAAATGTGTATGAATCAAAATAATCAGATTGTTCCTGATGAGCAAGCTGAGGGAAAAACTCCCTGGGATGGCAATAGAAAAAAACCTTGAGAGGAACCAGACTCAACAGGGAATCCATCGTCATTTGAGTGATAACGGATAGCAGGGATTGATCTGCAGTCACACTGTGTGTTAGAGGCTGGAAGTTCAATACTAAAAGTGATGTGTTTAGATTAATATGGAGTCCAGTTTGTTATTGGAGGCTCAGGTACAAAACTGTAGGAGTCCTGAACATTAATTGGAAGGCTATTCCATAAATTTGGGGCTTTAAAAGAAAAAGCTCTGCCCCCTGCTGTAGGTTTCATATTCTGTTGTACTCATACACAGCCACTTGAGAACATGCAGAATGGTCACCATTTAAATCTATAAACTGATAACGATCAGTCAAATAGGATCTGAGGCAGGAGAGGGCAGTTCCCATAATTCCTACTACATTTTCCAATCTGTGACGGAGAATACTATGATTAATAATGTCAAAAGCTGCACTGAGGTCCAGTAACACAGGCACAAAGATGCAACTCTGACCAGAGGAGGTCATTTACCACTTTACAATAAGTACTGTCTCTGTGCTATGATGAGGTCTAAATCCTGACTGATACAATTTGTGTACGCTATTCCTATGTAGATATTAATTTATTTTCTCTAGTATTTTTTCTTTTAACTTGAGCTACATTATCTAAGGTAAAGCGTAATGTTGACCTTAGATATTCAGATTTGATTGAAATAGGTGTGGCAAATCGTAAGACACTAGCAGTTTACTCAGGCACTGCGGTAGTATTTTAGGCAGTCAGAAGTAGTATTTTAAAATCAATGCAAAATTTAAGCATGAAAATAAAAGCATGAGTTAATTTCTCTGCTTTATTTAAGGACAATATATTTCTTATCTTGGCAATATTTCTGAGATGAAAGAAAGCTATCCTGGTGATATTATCTACATGAGCTTCAAATAAAAGACTAGACTCTATAATCACACCAATCAGACTTTTAATGTTGTACATGAAATAAAAAGGCCATCCAGAGTTAATATGTGGTCAGAAAGCTTACTTCTAGCTCCATGTGGTCCTAGTACTCATACTTCTGTCTTGTCAGGATTAAGCAGAAAAAAAGTTAATTAACATCCAGTCTCTTATGTCCTTCACACATTGCTCAACTTTATTAAGCTTGTTTTTCTAGTCTGGCTTTGCTGAGACATACAGCATACTTTTTCTTGGTCTAGTGATAAAAAAATAAAATAAAAAAAAACTTAGTTCACGTGGTTTTATTTTCCATAAATTAATTAGGTCTCTAACAAGAATACATAGTCCATTATGGTGTAGTGTGGTGTGCAGTACGTCTAGCTTTTGAAGACTACTTTAAAAGCTGTATGCAATGTTTCAGTCTGTTTCAATCTTACTAGTTAAGGGTGGACGACTGATCCGAAGGTAAAAGTTCAAACCCCTTTTACCGCCAAGTTTTCACTATTGGGCCCTTAAACAAGGCCCTGAATCCTACCTGCTCCAGGGCTCGCTGTCTTCTAGCTGACCCTGCGCTCTGACCCCAGCTTCCTAACTGGGATATGCAAAAAAATCATTTTACATGTAATTAATAATTCAATCTTAATAATTCCTGCTGATTATCTTGTTTTCTGTTATTATTATTTCTGTCTCAGGTTCTTGGATTATACTCTTAACAGCCTCTGATAGCTGTATAATCTCTACTGCCTCCCACCAGGATACCAAACCACTAATCCCTTTTTTTCTCCATTCAACCCAGAAAACCCTAATTCTTTTCACAAAAGCCCTCATCTTGAAACAATTTTATATTAAAATGCCAGCGTGACCACTACTTTCCCGTGGCTGGAATCAGAAATTAGCTCTATGCTGACTAGATCTGATCTAAAACCTAGTGGGGAAAATGGCAGCTTTATAAAATCTGTTTCTATTTACAGTATCTGCAGCTCACTCCATTCTGTTTCTCTGTCCTGGCCCTGCTAGGCCCGACTTTTTGGTGGCTGGGGATGGTTTCCATGAAGACTGTCCTATCATCGATTGATGCTCTGGGGACCTGTGACTTCAGTTGTTCGATAGCTCAGGACTGGAATCTCCTACAGTCTACCTGAGCCTCCGGGAACAAACTGGACTCCTTTTAATTTAAATTTTAACACATCTCCTGTTACACTGAACTTCCAGTACACATTATTATGCTGATCATTCTCTGCTCTCCGTTATCACCCAGATGAGGATGGGTTCCCTGTTGAGTCTGGTTCCTCTCAAGGTTTCTTCCTATTACCATCTCAGGGAGTTTTTCCTTGCCACCGTCGCCCTCGGCTTGCTCATCAGGGACAATCTTATCATTTTGATTCATACACATTGCATACAAACTTACTTCTTTTTATTGTGTAAAGCTGCTTTGTGACAATGTCAATTGTTAAAAGCGCTATATAAATAAAATTGAATTGAATTGAATTGAATTTTTGTGACCAATGTCCCTATGAGCCAAGCACCTCTTTTTACTCTAAATGAGCTATCTAGAGTGGGTTCACACAAAAACATGAGCACTGTGGATTTTTTACTGTTTAGAGACACCATTTTCATACTGCTCATCAATCCTCATCTGGCATAAATGGTGGAATGTTTGATATGGTAACTTTCACTGTTGTAGCACCCAGTGGAACGATGGAAGAAAGCTCTCTACCTACTTTTTTCCATTTTCAATCAGCTGCATGAGTTCCCTCTCCTTAACAAAGACCACCATGGCCTTGTTGCGAGACAATTGGGTTTTCACACCCAATATTTTTCCTTACTGCCAGCAACACCTGCTTCACCGAGACCACAACGTGCACCTCACACTGCACCCAATGACAGAAGATAAGCTCCACCGCTCCTGCACCGCATCATGAGATAAACACTTCCACACAACAGCAAACACAACTATTAATGCTATGTGCTCACTGTTGATAACAGATGTTTATTGATTAATTGTGCTTCAGAAAAGTTTACTCTCGCAAAATGCTGCACATGCCACTCTTCAACCAACTCTCAGCATGCACCAGAAAGAGTCTGGGAGAGGGAGAGGCAGAGAGAGAGAGAGAGAGAGAGAGATGTGTAAGACAGCAGTTATAAAATATTAAGCTTCAGACAGCTGACAGATCTAATCATAATTTAGGATTGTGTGTGTGTGTGTGTGTGTGTGTGTGTGTGTGTGTGTGCGTGTGCGCGCATGTTTATTGTGCTTCATGCTAAGCTCATTCAAAAGCACCATCTGCTTGTGTTAATATTTCTAAAGAGCACAGCAAGACACACACACACACACACACACACACACACACACACACACACACACACACACAGTATATATAGAGTGAGACATGGACATACACAAGTTCGCAGAGCAACTGCCCATTTGCACACCAGGCCTGAGCTGCTACTCGGGTGGAAAAGAACAATATAATATAAATTCTTTATATGTAAATGTAAGTAAAGCTGACTTGTTGCTGTTGTGGCTGCATCAAATTGTGTAGTCAAACTGAGTATCCTGTGACTCTGTAGCATGTAGGTGTGTTGGGACAGGTGAGTCTCATGATTCTGGTGACACATGTGCATCATGCTACACAATAATGCTGTAAGCCCCACTGTGGTAGTTGTGCAATATATCTGCTAAGATTCCTAATAAGGCAACTCGTTTCATTACCAGCGTCACAGCATTTTTAAATCGAGATGGTTGGGTCAGAATTTGGTGTGAACAGCATGAAAGCATGGCTCCATCCATTTCTTGGCACATTTTGGATCTCTTAGTACCAATTGAGCAAGGTTTAAATGCCACAGCCTATCTAAGTATTGTTGCTGACCATATGGCCATCCTAAACTAAAATCATGTGAAACTGGTTTCTTGAACATGACAATGAGGTTACTGCACTCAAATGTCCTGCACAGTCATCAGATCTCAATCCAATTTTGGGATATGTGCATTGGTAGATTTGCATCATAGATCACACTAATCTGCAGGAATCTCTGCCCCGGGTAAGAAACACACACACACACACACACACACACACACACACACACACACACACACACACACACACACACACACACACCTGGCCATCGACATGATATGAAAAAAAAATAAAATAAACATGATCCATCAGACTAGGCCACCTTCTTCCATTGCTCTGGAACCCTGACCGATTCACAGCTCCATAAGCAGCAAACATAGCTCTTCTACTGAATTGACTACATGGGCCAGCCTTCACTCCCTATGTGCATCAGTTTTACTTCCTTAGACTTCTTTTGACTGGTTTTGACCACTATAGACTGGGAACATCCCAGAAGAGCATCAGGATTAGAGTTGCTCTGACCCAGACATCATTATCTCAAATAAAGTCAAGTAGGCTTTTATTGTAATTTCAACCATATACAGTTCAGCACACAGTGAAACAAAATGGTGTCCCCCCGGGACCAAGGTGCTACATACATGCAACATAAATTAACAGAAACTAACTCGCTAACTAGGACACCCAATTAGCTGACTATCTAAAACAAACCATGTTTACACCATAAACACTATACAAAAGACATTACTATACAAAAGATAATACAAGACAACATAAAGTGCACCTGCAAATGTCCAAACAGGAGAAGCATCATGACAACATGACACACAATGCAATCTTTGATATACTGTCATGGTTGACTGAGGTAGTGCAAGTTAATGGCATGATAGATAAACAGTAAACATTTCTTGTAAGTAGCAGCAGAGACAGGAGAGTCGTTGTGCAAAGTTTCAAGTTGGTGTTGAAATTTGCTGGATGGTTATAGATCAGTGTGTATGCGCGTGTGTTTTAATCAGTCCAGTCCCATTTTATAGAGGTGATTGTTTATCTGAGTGTGTGTATGTGTGTGTGTGTGTGTGTGTATCAGTCCAAATCTTTCTAAGTAGACTAATGGCATGTGGGGAGAAGCTGTTACACAGTCTGGATGTGTGTGCCTGAATGCTTCGATACCTTTCTCCAGATGGCAAGAAGGTGAAGAGTGAGTGAAAGGGGTGTGTCTGATCAGCCACAATGCTGGTGGCTTTGGAAATGCAGCGTGTGGTGTAGATGTCTTCCATAGAGGGAGGAGAGACCACGATGATCTTCTCGGCTGTCCTCACTATCCGCTGTAGGGTCTTGTGGTCAGAGATGGTACAATTCCCAAACCAGACATGATGCAGGTGCTCAGGATGCTCTCGATAGTTCCTCTACAGAAGGTGGCAAGGATCGATGGTGGAAGCTGGGCCTTCCTTAGTCTTCTCACGAAGAAAAGACGCTGTTGAGCTTTCTAGTGCAAGGAGCTGGTGTTGAGGGACCAGGTGAAGTTCACCCTCCAGGTGGACACCCAAGAATTTGGTGCTGTTGATGATCTCCACAGAGGAACCATTGATGTTTAGCGGAGTAAGCACTATCAACGTCTATCTAAGTATTGTTTGCCATCTCTTTTGTTTTAGCAACATTCAGAGGTTGTTGTCTTTATACTAGTCAGTTTTAGTGCGGCCACATATAAGGGTCATTTTTATAATGCAGGAATTAATGAATAGCTGGGAAAGCTCACCTGCGCCGGGAATTGAACCTGATTGGTAATAGTTGTCCCAGTTAACAGTGTTTGGCTTCAGGGTTAAGATCTCACGGCCATGCGTGATTGCTGCGCAAGGGAACCCGGAAGTGGAAAAAGCGGAAACGGCAAACATGTCAGGGTGGAGAGATGTGGAGAATGCAGCACTGATATTACAAGAGAGAGAGAATCATTGCCATG
This sequence comes from Clarias magur, assembly GCA_013621035.1. Lineage (NCBI taxonomy): Eukaryota > Metazoa > Chordata > Actinopteri > Siluriformes > Clariidae > Clarias > Clarias magur. The sequence continues at coordinate 34,430 of QNUK01000315.1, read as the reverse complement.
GCCAGTGGATAATTTATACTGGATACCTTCCATACCCCTCTTCTTCTGTTTTCATGCTCCTGGATTGAACATCTTTTCCCGGTGAGACCGAGCCATCTCTCCCGCCATTCACCCTCAAACACAATAACAACACAGACTTTGGACACTCCATACATACCCACACACACTCCATTTCATATATTTGTATATATTTTGTAAATATTGTTGTTTTTTAGGGTGCACCTGGTTTGTTTGTTTGTCTATTAATACACTTTGGATTTGTTTTGAATTGTTGTCGTGCATCATTTCTTGTTACGCTAAGCATACTCCACACCGGAAGCAGATTCTAGACCCCATCTTAGTGTAACTAAGTTTTTCAAAAAATCCAAGTGTTACATACTGGTCGCTCGTACATACGGGGAATCTGTTTGTGTGCATTTTCTGGAGTTGTGTGGCTTTGCAGCTCAAGGTGGATGCTAACATGGCTAATGCTAATGCTAGTTTTGCAGTTAAGGCAGACAGGATGATGCTGTAGATTTAGCAGTAGGTTCATTTGTCACTCGCCGTAACCCTACAGCTGAAATAACCTCATTGATTAGTTCACTGTATATATCGGATAGACCTTCTGATGATGATGATGTGGTTGTTCGTCATATGTCTAATATGGCTGTTGTACAAGCATTGCAGACTGAGGTTATTCAATGTAAGGTGGATGTATTGGCCCTTTCAGAAAAAGTGGGCATATTAGAACAGGATTTTAGAGAATCCATTAATAGCAATATTAACAGGGAAACCAGTTTTCGGCACGCAGTGGACACTAGCTTAGCAGAGCTGGATCACTACTGCCAGGAGGCAGGCACTACTGCAGGACCTCTGCAATTCGTCTGGGCATGCTCTCAATCAACTTCTGGGCCAAATCCTGACTGATAGCAACCCATTCTTTCATAATCACTTCTTGGAGTTTGTCAGAATTAGTGGGTTTTTGTTTGTCCAGCCGCCTCTTGAGGATTGACCACAAGTTCTCAATGGGATTAAGATCTGGGGAGTTTCCAGGCCATGGACCCAAAATTTCAACGTTTTGGTCCTCGATCCACTTAGTTATCACTTTTGCCTTATGGTACGGTGCTCCATCGTGCTGGAAAATGCATTTTTCTTCACCAAACTGTTGTTGGATTGTTGGAAGAAGTTGCTGTTGGAGGGTTTTTTGGTACCATTCTTTATTCATGGCTGTGTTTTTGGGCAAAATTGTGAGTGAGCCCACTCCCTTGGATGAGAAGCAACCCCACACATGAATGGTCTCAGGATGCTTTACTGTTGGCATGACACAGGACTGATGGTAGCACTCACCTTTTCTTCTCCGGACAAGCCTTTTTCCAGATGCCCCAAACAACCGGAAAGAGGCTTAATCCGAGAATATGACTTTGCCCCAGTCCTCAGCAGTCCATTCGCCATATTTTGGCAGAAGATCAAGCCGTCCCTGATGTTTTTTTTTTGAGAGAAGTGGCTTCTTTGCTGCCCTTCTTGACACCAGGCAATCTTCCAAAAGTCTTCGCCTCACTGTGCGTGCAGATGCATTCACACTTGCCTGCTGCCATTCCTGAGCAAGCTCTGCACTGGTGGCACTCCGATCCCGCAGCTGAATCCTCTTTAGGAGACGATCCTGGCGCTTGCTGGACTTTCTTGGACGCCCTGAAGCATTCTTAACAAGAATTGAACCTCTTTCCTTGAAGTTCTTGATGATCCTATAAATTGTTGATTTAGGTGCAATCTTAGTAGCCACAATATCCTTGCCTATGAAGCCATTTTTATGCAACACAATGATGGCTGCATAGAATAAGCCACGTAAATTATGACATTACCTGATCAGTTTTGCCAGCTATGTCTTTCTACTGTGCTCGACCGTCCACCCGCTTGGAGTTTCCGTCCTTTGGCTTCGCCTCTGAGACAGCAGATATGCTCAACTTCATTGAACAATGTGAAAATTATCTGAAGATCAGGCCAGATCAGGCCAAATTATCTGAAGACCCAGCACAGAGCTGGTAGGAACCATCAGCACAGTTCTACAAGGACCCGCTCTGACATGGTGGAAGCTAGAAAAAGGCAAGGTAAAGGATTGGGAATCTTTTAAACAAGCATTCAAGTAGAACAACAAGTAAACAAGTAGAAGAAAAGTCTCTGGTACAACAGCCTGGACAACGCCTCAGGGACTTTGCCTATGACTACCGGGCCCTCTGTCTGAAGTGTAAGCCGGACATCTCAGAGGAAGAACTGGTGGGTCGTATCCTGAACAACATCAACCCAAGGGTGGCCAGCTTTCTCAGAGGAACAGTTAACACAGTGGAACAGCTGGTGAAGGTAGGATCGATGGTGGAGATTTACTGGTAAAGATTACTGGCAGAAAGTGGGGTCTCAGCACAGTAAGGAGATCAACAAGAAAGCAGCTGAGCTGGCTCCTTCTAAACACCTAGCTGGACAGCCCCATGCAGCCCCATCTCTTCTCCTGGTGCCGGTTTCAGTGCAAGGAAAGGAGGTGAATGCAGTTTTGGACATGGGGAGCACCTACACGCTTATGCGTGAACACCTATGGCGGCAGCTGGGTGACCTGGAGGCCAGGGACAATGGTCACTCTCCCCAGAAGTTTGTCATGGCGGATGGAAAAATACATCAAGCTAGAACAAAAAGCACACTTAGCTACAAGTGGCACGGTGCAGAATGTCGGCTGAAAACATTCGTCATGAAAGACACTCACCTGGCTTTCCCTCTGATAGCAGGACTGGACTTCTTAAGAGCCACGGGAGCCGTCTTGGAGATTGCTCAGGGAAGATATGGGCTGAAAACAGAAGATAGTTTCACCTACCACCCTTTCCAACCTCCCCAAGTAGACTCCATCCCATCTACAACTGCTGTTGGGTACCACACTAACCACATCGCTACAACCAACCTGTATTACGCCTTACCAATTACACCAGATCTCCTCCAGGACATGGATGTGAACAAGGAAAGCCTGAATCCATGGGACACAGATAATGAAGAGGAGCTGCTGAAATTAATATCTGCATGGCCCGTACTACCTCCAACGTCCTGGGAAAAACAGAGGTAGAAAGACACAAAATCACCTTATCAGAAGACACACCATTTCGATCAAGAGCGTACAGAATCTTGCCTTTAAAGAAAAATTCAATTCAATTCAATTCAATTTTATTTATATAGCGCTTTTAACAATTGACATTGTCGCAAAGCAGCTTTACACAATAAAAAGAAGTAAGTTTTTATGCAATGTGCATGAATCAAAATGATAAGATTGTCCCTGATGAGCAAGCCGAGGGCGACGGTGGCAAGGAAAAACTCCCTGAGATGGTAATAGGAAGAAACCTTGAGAGGAACCAGACTCAACAGGGAACCCATCCTCATCTGGGTGATAACGGATAGCAGAGAATGATCAGCATAATAATGTGTACTGGAAGTTCAGTGTAACAGGAGATGTGTTAAAATTTAAATTAAAAGGAGTCCAGTTTGTTCCCGGAGGCTCAGGTAGACTGTAGGAGATTCCAGTCCTGAGCTATCGAACAACTGAAGTCACAGGTCCCCAGAGCATCAATCGATGATAGGACAGTCTTCATGGAAACCATCCCCAGCCACCAAGCGCATCCAGGCAGACCACACGGGGCATCCATGTGACGGGATCTCCAACCAGAAGCAGGACTCCAGGACGGGTTAGACGGCTTCAGAGGGCAGAGGGGTCTGGATCACTGGCAACTCAGGAGCGAACATGTATAGCTCGACAGAGAGACAGAGAGAGGGAAAGGAGAGAGGGAGAGAGAGAGAGAGCAGAAAAGGAGAGAACAGAAAATAAGGAGAGATGGCAGTTAGGTATGGTCACAGTCAACATGTATAAGGTGAATGTATATTAGTGCAAAGTGCAAGCAGGGACTCCGGCAGGACTAACTATAACAGCATAACTAAAAGGGAGAGCCAGAAGGAAACACAAACATGAGGGCTCCCTGAGATGTAAAGCAACCAATCACCTCACCGTCAACAAACCTGAGTGAACAATGAGAGTGGGGAGGACAGCATCTAAACATACCAGTTCACCAGAATACTCTACGTCCATGAGTCCCCCAGATCTGCTCCTTTACCTAAGGTTAATCTATTTACAAAAATGCTTGGCTAAATAAATAAGTTTTTAGCCTAGACTTAAACACTGAGACTGTGTCTGAGTCCCGAACATTAACAGGAAGACTATTCCATAACTTTGGGGCTTTGTAAGAAAAAGCTCTGCCCCCTGCTGTAGTTTTAATAATACGTGGTACTGACAGGCAGCCTGCATCCTTTGATCGAAGTAGGCGTGGCGGATCGTAAGACACTAACAGTTCACTCAAATACTGTGGCGCGAGACCATTTAGTGCTTTAAATGTCAAAAGTAGTATCTTGAAATCGATGCGAAATTTCACAGGGAGCCAATGCAGTGTAGATAAGATAGGGGTGATGTGCTCGTATCTTCTGGTTCTAGTGAGGACTCTCGCTGCTGCATTCTGAACTAACTGAAGCTTGTTTATACACCTAGTTGAACAACCAGACAGTAAGGCGTTACAATAGTCCAACCTAGAGGTGATAAAAGCATGAACTAGTTTTTCTGCATCATTTAGTGACAATATGTTTCTTATCTTGGCAATATTTCTAAGGTGAAAGAAAGCTATCCTGGTGATATTATCTACATGAGCTTCAAACGAAAGGCTGGAATCTATAATCACACCGAGGTCTTTAACTGTTGCACTTGATGGAACAGAAAGGCCATCTAAAGTTACAGTCTGATCAGAAAGCTTACTTCTAGCTACTTGTGGTCCTATGACTAGAACTTCTGTCTTATCAGGATTAAGCAGAAGAAAATTAATTAACATCCAATCTCGTATGTCCTGCACACACTGCTCAATTTTAGCAAACTGGTTTTTCTCATCTGGTTTTGCTGAGACATATAATTGTGTGTCATCAGCATAACAATGAAAACTAATACCATGTTTACGAATTATGTTGCCCAGAGGAAGCATGTAAAGGGAAAAAAGCAGTGGGCCTAAAACTGAGCCCTGTGGAACACCAAACTCCACTTGAGAACATGAGGAATGATCACCATCTAAATCTACAAACTGATAACGATCAGTCAAGTAGGATCTGAGCCACAAGAGGGCAGTTCCCTTAATTCCAACTACCTTTTCTAATCTGTGAAGGAGAATACTATGATCAATGGTGTCAAAAGCTGCACTGAGGTCCAGTAACACAAGTATAGTGACGCAACCCTGATCAGAGGCCCATAGGAGGTCGTTTACTACTTTAACAAGTGCTGTCTCTGTGCTGTGATGAGGCCTAAATCCTGACTGATACAGTTCATTTATGCTATTTCTGTGTAGATGTGAACATAGCTGCTGTGATACTACCTTTTCCAAAATCTTGGAGATAAACGGAAGGTTTGATATCGGCCTGTAATTAGAAAGCAGACAGGGGTCAAGGTCAGGTTTCTTGATTAGCGGTTTAATAACGGCTAATTTAAAGGATTTGGGGACATACCCACTACTGAGTGAACAGTTAATTACTTTCAACAGGGGTTCTATTATTGCTGGTACTATCTGCTTGAGAAAATGTGTCGGTATAGGATCTAATATACAGGTTGACGATTTTGAAGAAGAGATGAGTGAAATTAGTTCCCTCGCTTCAAGGGGAGTAAAGTGTTCTAAGTTCTGATGTGATGTGGTTAGATCATCTGAATTATTTAAATTGTCTGGTTTCAAAGCCTGAATTTTTTGCCTAATATTTATGATTTTATTATTGAAAAAGTTCATGAAATCCTCACTACTGCATGATGATGTTGTGGAGATTTCTGCAGTGGTCTTGTTTTTAGTTAATTTAGCTACGGTATTAAATAAAAATCTCGGGTTGTTTTTGTTATTTTCTATTAGAGTGGAGAAATATGTTGATCTAGCATCTAGCAAAAAGATCATTGAAGATCAGGTCGACCAGATGCTGAAGGACCAAATCATTGAACCTTCTTGTTCACCATAGTCATCTCCAGTAGTGCTAGTAAAAACCCGATGGGTCTTACCGTTTTTGTGTGGACTGAAACTGAATACTAAAACCAAACCAGATGCTTATCCAATGACACTGATTCATGACATCATAGAATCCCTGGAAGGCGCCTCCTGGTTTTAGCACCTTGGATCTGCAATTCAAGTTACTGGCAGGTGGAGAAGGAGAAAGAGAGCTGTGAAAAGACCACCTTCATCACCACTAAAGATCTTTTCCTGTTCAGGTCCATGCATTATGGTCTCAGAAACGCAGCTGCCACTTTCCAAAGGATAATGGTGAAGGTTTTGGCTGACCTACGAGGAAAATGTTGTTTTGTGTACTTTGATGACATCATTATTTACTCTCAGACAATGGAGCAGCACTTCAATTGAGCATCTTCATACAGAGTTATCGAAACTCACCCAAGCCAACCTCTTCCTGAATATGAAGAAGTGCCATTTCTTCAAAAGACAGTTCAGGTTTCTGGGTCACATCGTCTCTGAGGAAGGGGTGCTGCTGGACCCAGAGAACACAAAGACAGTGGCAGAATATCCTCCACCGCAAGACATCAAAGCTCTACAACGTTTACATTCATTCTTCATTTTGCTGATATAACCGCTCCACTAAATAATTTCAAGAGGAAAGGGATGAAATGGGAATGGACAGAGAAGTGTCAGAACAGCATGGATGCCATAAAACAAGCCCTTCAAAATCAACCTCTACTAGTCCAACTTGACCTAAACCAGCCATTCCAACTGCACACCAACACCAGCGAAGTGGGCATAGGAGCCATCCTCACCCCAAATTCAGTCGAAGGAGAACGAGCAGTAGCCTATGCATCCTGCATGTTAAGAGGAGCGGAGCTGAATTACTCCACTTCAGAAAAGGAGTGTTTATCTGTCGTATGGGCAGTACAAAAATGGAGGCACTACCTGGAGGGCAGGGCTTTTGATGTCTTTACCGACCATGCTGCCCTATCTTGGGCCTTAAACTGCCCTAAAACCAGCTCTCGCCTCACCCAGTGGACCCTAAGGCTACACAGAAAAGGCTGTCTAAACCTGGTCTGGATGCCTTCTCCCGAGTGCCCCAGTCGCTAAAACTGGGCACTGCTCCTTGTTTAGCCATTAAAACCATCAAATGTTCCTCCGACTTACCCAACGATCTGTGTGAGATAACCCTAGCCCAACAGAAGAACCCTATGATCCTCTAGCTGCTGAGAGGAGCTCAACCAAGAAATGCACAAGATCAAAGGATTTCCTTCGAACACCACCAGGGGGCGTTATATTGTCGGGTCCCAGTAAGACAAGCAGAAAAGCTGCTGGCAATGCCCTAGTCATTTACCCAAAGCTTTCTCCACTACTTTCATGATAATCCCTTAGGTGGACACCTGGGACAACTAAAAACCTTGCTAAGAGTACTGGAGGTGGCTTGGTGGCCGATTGTGCGTTAGGACATCTGGCATTGTGAAGACCTGTAACATTTGCCAAAGATACAAGCCAGAAAACACCAAACCTAGTGGGCTGTTACAGAGTAAGGAGGTCCTAGAGCCTGGACTGGGCTGGAGTGGGGCTGGACATCATGGGTCCTTTTCCCCTGAGTAAGAGGTAAAATGCTTACCTGATAGTGATGGTGGATTATTTTACCAAGTGGGTGGAGATGTTTCCCTTAAGGGATGTAAAGACACAAAAACTGTTAGAAATACTTTGGGAGGAAATCTTTAATAGGTGGGGCATCCCAAAATACCTAATTTCCGACCGAGGGTCACAGTTCACGTCCCAACTCCGGGCCCAACTCTGCCAAACCTGGGGAAATATACAAAAGCTGACCACGAGCTACCACCCACAAACCAACCTGACAGAACGGGTAAACAGGACTTCATACGATAGCTTCATATGTTGGGAATCATCACCAAAACTGGGACCAGTGGTTACTCGAGCTCCGCTCCAAACAATATAGCCCAATAGGAAACAACGGGGAAAACACCAGTGGAGCTCACGCTAGGCCGGCAACTGGAAGGTCCACTAGAAAGGCTTATTAATAAATCGCCTACCCCTGACCGTGTAGCTTACTCACTTCTGGAACCACAAAGGACTATAGTGGAGGAGGTAAAACACAGAGTGAAGGTACATAAAGCCAAACAAGCCAGATACTACATTTCCCGGCAAGATGAGCACTTTCAGCCGGGTGAACTGGTTTGGTTAAAGACTCATCCATCCTCCTCCGCAGCACAAAAATTCTCTGCTAAGCTAGCGCCCAAATGGGAGGGACCAGCAGAACTAAAAAATAGAAAAGGGCCAATAAATTACACTGTGTCTTGGGGCAACCCACAAAAAACTGATATTGTTAATGTGGTAAATTTGAAGCGCTATTACAGATGCTCTCCTCCGACGTAGGAGTCTGGGGGGAGGGGGCGTGGGGAGGCTATGTAGTGCGGCCACATACAAGTGTCATTTTTATAATGCAGGATTTAATGAATAGCTGATAAAGTTCACTTGCACTGGGAAATGAACCCGACTGGTAATCGTTGTACCAGAAGTCTTCTGTGTCCCCTGCCGTTGAAACTGCTCACTCACGACTGTGTAGAGACACACAGTTCGAATCACATCATCCAGTTTGCTGATGACATGACCGTGGTGGGTCTCATTAGCAAGAACAACGAGTCAGCATACAGAGAGGAAGTGCAGAGGCTAACGGACTGATGTAAAGACAACAACCTGTCTCTGAATATTGACAAGACAATGGAGATGGTTGTTGACTTTAGGAGGACACGAAGCGACCATTCTCGAAAGCACCAAAGTCCTGGGTGTCAACCTGGAGAAGGACCTCACCTGGTCCCTCAACACCAGCTCCCTGCACAAGAAAGGTCAACAGCGTCTCTTCTCCCTGAGAAGACTGAGGAAGACCGAGCTTCCACCACCGATCTTGACCACCTTCTATAGAGGAACTATAGAGAACATCTTAGAGAGATGTTGAAGATGTCAGTAAAACATCTGCCAGCTGTTCATCACATTCTCTGAGCACTCTGCCAGGGATATTGTCTGGTCCAGCAGCTTTACATGGGTTGACTCTGCATAGTTTTCATCACATCAGCCGTGGTGAGACACAGCACCTGGTCGTTGGGAGGAGGGATGGTCTTCTTCGCCGTCATGTTGTACTGCATGTCGAACCGAGCATAGAAGCACAGGCAGGTGATGATGTCCTGTAGTTGTTGATGGCTTGTATGCCCTGCCACATGCGCCGTGTGTCACTGCTGTCTCTGAAGTGATTGTAGATTCTCTGGGCATGTGCACGCTTCGCCTTTCAGATGGCCTGGGACAATTTGGCTCTTGCTGTTCTTAGGGCCCACTCCCTGGCTCTGATTGCAGAGTCTTGGGTCTTCAGTGCACGCACATCCTTAGTAATCCACGGTGTCTGGTTGGGCGTGAGATGATAATTTTGGAGACAGTGATGTCATCTTTGCACTTGTTGAAGTAGCTGGTCACTGATGACGTGTACTCCACCAAGTAGGTGAAGTCGCCATAAGTTGCAGCCTCCCTAAACATGTTCCATTCAGTGTTCTCAAAACAGTCCTGAAGAGTAGAGCTGGCTTCTGCTGGCCAGGTTTTGAACACCTGACGAGTGGTCTGTATGCTAAAATTAGCATAACAGAGATGTGGTCTGAGTAGCAGAGGTGGGTGCAGGGCTCTGTCCGAACTCTGTCTGCGCTGGGGATAAACAAGATCTAGAGTGTTCTCTCCTCTTGTTGTAAAATCAACATACTGATGGAATTTAGGGAGCACCGTCTTGAGATTAGCATGGTTAAAATCTCCAGCATCAATGTAGTTAATTTATCTTTGCATACAGTTTACAGAGTGCTAGCATTAGCGCTAGGTGGAATGTAAATAAAAAGGTTTACATCTAACAGCCACAAACTTCACCAGTGATGAGAAATAGCTAGAAACTAGCTGAGTTTATACACCATTCCGTGTTGATAGACACACATGCCGGATGCACAAAGCTGCATTTTGTCGGCGCAAAATGAGGCTAGCCCATCTAGCTGGATGGTTGCATCTGGAACGCTGAGCCATATCTCAGTGAAAACAAAGACGAAGCAGTCTCTAAACTCGCTGTATACTATACGCTGTATAGTCTGCTGGAGTTGGATGTAGTCCAGTTTATTGTCCAAAGAACAGAGGTTGGATAAGATGATGGACAGTAGAGCTAGGGTTGTTTTAGCCTAGCACAGACTCCTGCTCGCTGGCCGTGCTTCCACTTCCTTGCGCACCACTTCCAATGTCCCCTTCTCCGGCTACTGCCATCACGCAACACCGAGGGCTGGAGGCATGGTGCCCTCAGCAAGCCGAGTTTTTGGCTCCAGAGCAGGAGCTGCATGCTTCTGCCACGCTGCCATCATGGGTCACTAGATCTATTGTGTTCCTTTTTATAGTTATTGAGATCCTTATAGTCCTCACAGTTGCCCATTTTTTCTGCTTCCAGCACCAAATGTTGCCTAATATATCCCCGCTTCCAGGTGCCACTGTAACAATATAATCAACAATATTTGCTGCACCTGACAGCAGGTGATGTTATGACTGATCAGTGTATACAGTGCATCTCAAAAACTTGTTTAATAAAAAATGTTTAATAAAACTTAAATATTTTTTCATAGTTTATTTGAAAAAGTTAATATATATAGTTAATATATATACTCCTTTAGCATGAATTACTGCATCAGTGCAGCATGGCATGGAGGTGATCAGCTAATGGCACTGCTGATGTGATACTGAAGACCAGGTTGTTTTGAGAGGAGCTTTAAGCTGCGTCCGTATTGTTGGGTCAGGTGTTTCTCAAAAACTTAGAATGTTTAATAAAACTTAAATATTTTTTCATAGTTTATTTGAAAAAGTTAATATATTCTAGATTAATATATTTTAGATTCATAACACATGAAGCTTTTATGTATGTATAATAAGCCTTTATTTGTCACATATACATTAAAGCACAGTGAAAGTATTTCTGTGCATATCCCAGCTTAACTGGGGTCAGAGCGCAGGATCAGCCATGATACAGCGCCCCTGGAGCAGATAGGGTTAAGGGCCTTGCTCAAGTGAAGTGAAGTCATATACGTCATATACGTCATATACGTCGTCTGTGGGTGGTAGCCGGAGGACAGACTGCAGGTGGAGTCGATCAGATGGCAGAAGTCCTTCCAGAACCGGGTCCTAGTGCCGGTCGTGTTACGAGTGTGCATGACAGTACTGAATGCATAAACAAAAAAATGTTTCAACTATATTATAAATCCTCTTTTGGTTGATTACGGATATTAGAAAATATATTAGTACTTTTGATTTTCATGAGCTGTAAGCTGTAATCATCAAAATCAAAACAGAAAAAGGTTTGAAATATTTTACATTTATATTTAACAATTCTATTATATACACTTGGAATGCACCAACATATACAGTACTGAAACTTGAGTTTCAGTACTTGAATGCGCATGTGCGTTTGTAGATGTGTTCCCAGTAGTGAAAACGGAGTTGTTTTGCGCAGTTGAAAATGGTTCTTTTGATGGAGGAAAAAGCATTCATAGTTGAGTATTATTTCCACTCATACGGAAGTGGTTGCCAACACGGACCGAGTTTGAAAAAGTTGACAGAACGTTTAGAGATGGATTTAATAAAACAACACCAAGTAACTGTTATTCTGTCTATTTTTACGAAATTTTGTGTTCTGGTATTAGTGGCCAGCTGGCCTTGCCCAGCCACCTGTCAACGCAACCTCGGCATAAGCCCATAAGCTTACCCTAACTGGAAAAAGGGCCTTAACAGCAAGCAAAGCACGTATTTCTTGTCGACAGCTGGATTGAAAAATCTGGTGCTTGGCGTAGATGAAAGTTCCATGGCAGCACGCGCATGTGGTGATCAAAAGGCAGAATTCAGTTTACTCACCTTTGAAGTACTTGGAGCTTGTGGCAACACTTTTCCCGCATGCTGCTCATGCCTGTAGCGTTTGCCGCTCAACATTAGACTCTAAGCCATAATCTTCAACCTTTAACTCTAGTCATTGTTACTCTGGACTCTGGACCCCGAATGAGGCTCCTTGTGCCTATAGTGTGTCAGGAGCCCGAAATCCATTCATTCATTCTTTGCCAGCCGTAAGCAGAATTAGACGACCTACTCTTTCACACATCTGCAGAAGGGTATTCTGCATCTGTAGGGAGCCTTTGGAATATACAGGGGTTGGACAACGAAATTGAAACACCTGGTTTTAGACCACAATAATTCATTAGTATGGTGTAGCGCCTCCTTTCGAGGCCATACAGCATCAATTTGTCTTTGTAATTTCAGATACAAGTCCTGCACAGTGGTCAGAGGGATTTTGAGCTGTTCTTCTTGCAAAATAGTGGCCAGGTCACTAGGTGATGCTAGTGGAGGAAAACGTTTCCTGACTCGCTCCTCCAAAAACACCACAAAGTGGCTCAATATATTTAGATCTGGTGACTGTGCAGGCCCTGGGAGATGTTCAACTTCACTTTCATGTTCATCAAACCTCTCTGTCACCAGTCTTGCTGTGGTTATTGGTGCATTATCATCCTGAAAACATGGCACTGCCTTCAGGATATTCTGTTTGAACCACTGGATGCACATGGTCCTCCAGAATGGTCCGGTAGTCCTTGGCAGTGACGCACCCATCTAGCACAAGTATTCTGCCTAGGGAATGCAGCCCAAACCATCACTGATCCACCTCCATGGTTCACTATGGGCATGCAGCAGTCTGGGTGGTACGCTTCTTTGGTGCTTCTCCACACCGTAACCAGATGTGGGAAAGACAGTGAAGGTGGACTCATCAGAGAACAATACATGTTTCACATTGTCCACAGCCCAAGATTTTTGCCGCTGTCACCATTGAAACCGATGTTTGGCATCGGAATGAGTGACCAGAGGTTATTCTATAGCAGCCCGGCCGTGTACATCGACCCTGTGGAGCCCCAGACCAACAATTTTGGTGGAAACTGGAGAGTTGAGGTACACATTTAATTCTGCAGTGAGTTGGGCAGCCGTGATTTTATGTTTTTGGGATACAATGCGGGTTTGCACCCGGACATCCCTTTCAGACAGCTTCCTCTTGCGTCCACAGTTCTCCTGTTGGATGTGGTTTGTGCTTCTTGGTGGTATGCTGACATTACCCTGGATACCGTGGCTCTTGATACATCACAAAGACTTGCTGTCAAGACGCGCACCAACAATTTGTCCTCTTTTGAACTCTCTTATGTCACCCGTAATGTTGTGTGCATTGCAATATTTGAACCAAAACTGTGTGTATAAAATATGTATGTGTGTGTGTGTGTGTGTGTGTGAACTTAAATTACAAAAGAAAAGTAATTTTATCCATGATATTCTATTTTTTTAAATCCACTGTATACACTAGCACTGATGCTTTGTTCTCGTTCTTTTCTCACTCTCTCTCTTTTTTCTTGTCGTCAGAATCTATATTAGCAAGGAGGGCAAATTGAATAAAAGGGCAGGTGTGTGTGGGGAGGGGGGTGAAGGGTTTGAATGCTCACTGAATAATGATGTACGGCAACTGCACACACACCATATAGAGTATATATTCTAGTTATATTTATTTATATAATTATAATTTAATACAAATACTAATTTGTAAACACTAATACAAAAGCAGCTCTATTACAGTGTGTGTGTGTGTGTGTGTGTGTGTGTGTGTGTGTGTGTGTGTGTGTGGCGTGTGTGTGTGTGTGTGTGTGTGTGTGTGTGTGTGTGCATGTGTTCTCATCGCCATTTTCCCGCCACTCACCCCCTCCACCTCCTCCTCATCAGGAACACGCCCTTTTCTGACATCATCACTACGATGCTGTGTTTCTGGAAACACACATGCAATTTGATCTGGGATCATCTGAATCTCTGCAGTCTGGCCACCCTGCATCCTCCTGCCAGGGATGAGCTCCAGGGTGAAGATAGTGATCTACTTTAATTCCTCAGATCTATTCTGATGGACAGCGCACACACACACACCTGAGACTCACCTGTGCGGTCCTTCACATACCTCCCTCAGTCTGAGGGTTTAAGTCCAGTGTGTCACTTCATCTTCTAGTGGTGCTTAATGAACATAGCCGGATTAATACATCAGTAATAACATGTGCAGTGTAAACATGTTAATTCAGATTCCTGTGGATTTAAATGTAATCAGATGTTATTTCCTGAGTGTAAGGTGAACTGGTTTAAAGCTGAACCTGCAATGTGGCGACCCACAGCCCGAGCTCTCAGATGAAGTGTGTTATTAGATCTGAAGCTGTTCAGGTGTAATTGGGTTACAGTGTGGATGTGGATCAGCCTGAACTGGGTGGGTTCTAGACAGGAAACAGTCATATCAATCTGGCAACCCGGTGGAGTGTGACGATCCAGAATCTGGGTTTTCAGCTGATCAAATAGATCATCATCATCACCACCACCAACCCCATCATCATCATCCTCATCTTCATCATCACTAGTTATTCTCTGATCTTTCCCCTGAAGCGCGAGCCGCATCCCTGCAGGGAAACCATCTCCGCGCGCGCATGTGTGTATGTGTGTAATGCGCTGAGAAAGAGGAGGGGTGTGTGTGTGTGTGTGTGTGTGTGTGTGTGTGTGTGTAGCTCGGTTCCTCTGCGCGCTCCTGACTCTAGCTCGCTCCACAGATCTGATCAGAGGCGATGCGGATTATTTCCGCTTTATTTTTCCAGTTTATAACAAAATAACGAGATAATCAGAGTCTGATTCGGTGGGCTTTAATTCTTATTCTTCTTCTTCTTCTTCTTATTGTTGTTGTTGTTTGTCCTGCTCCCGAACGCGCGCTCCTGTCGCCATGGGGACAAACGGGTCGGAGAGATAAACGCTTTAATGTCCTGAGCGCGCGCTGATGTGACTGAGCTCCATTCGGTCCCGGGCAGTTTGGATTCGGATCACCACGTCATCCTCCTGTCCCTCGGCCGGACTCTCCTCTCCTCTCCTCTCCTCTCCTGCGGATGGGACAGAATTAAATAAATTATCCCCGGTGTTTCCCGCCCCGCTCCGCCCCGCTCCGCCCCGCTCCGCTGTCTGCAGCCGCTGTTCGGTGACTCGGTGTTCGGTACAGCGATGCTGATCGGGCCGGTCCCCCCCGGGCTCGGGGCGCGCGGCTGAGCGGTGAGGATGAGGATGAGCACGCGGCGCTGTGGAGGAGGAGGAAGAGGAGGAGGAGGAGGAAGATAAGCAGCAGCAGCGTTTCACGGGTTCGTGCTTTACTTCATTTCTGCTTTATAGCGCGAGACACGACGGCTTCCGGTAACTCTAGGTGTGTGAACAGGAACTCTTTGATCTTTCCTCCCGGTGTGTGTGTGTGTGTGTGTGTGTGTGTGTGTGATGTTGCGCTGATTTCTCTCCCCTGTTCGTGAGTGCGGCGGTGTGGGGCTTCCCGCATCTCCATAACGGACCTGCTGTGTGTGTGTGTGTGTGTGTGTGTGTGCGCGCAGGATGGCGCGGTTCGGAGAGCCCGGTGTGCCCGGCGGTGGCCCGGTGGCCCGGGGTGGAAGCAGACAGGGGACTCAGCGCGTGTACAAGCAGTCTATGGCGCAGAGAGCGCGCACCATGGCGCTGTACAACCCCATCCCCGTGCGCCAGAACTGTCTCACCGTCAACCGCTCGCTCTTCCTGTTCAGCGAGGACAACCTGGTCCGGAAGTACGCCAAGAAGATCACGGAGTGGCCATATCCTTCAGCTGTGTGTGTCTGTGTGTGTGTGTGTGTGTGTGTGGTGGGGAGGGTGAGCGGAACTTGTGTTATCTTCTCTCATTATCAACTTTAATTACTAGACACAGGAGTGTGTGTGAGATAGAAAGAGAACTTTATGCTAAAACCTGAAAGAACTTACATTTCATGAAGAACCAACATTGTTATTATTATTGTTGTTGTTATTGTTATTATTATTATGATTATGATTATTATTATGGTGTGTGTGAGCCGCATGTGACGTGATGGAGGTGTGTGTTCAGAAACCAGGATACTGCTGCGTGGGTGTACGAGGACTCCTGCTGATCTGAGTTGGACTCTGTGTGTGTGTGTGTGTGTGTGTGTGTGTGCGTGTGTGTGTGTGTGGTTGCTGATGTCAGCACATGAGTCCATAGCAGAGCTTTCAGAGCTGAGTGGAGTGGAGGAGGAAAGAGAGATGAGGAGGAGATGGAGAACAAGTGCATTCTTACTGCTGAGCTGATATT
This sequence comes from Clarias magur, assembly GCA_013621035.1. NCBI lineage: Eukaryota > Metazoa > Chordata > Actinopteri > Siluriformes > Clariidae > Clarias > Clarias magur. Next base: position 18,170 of record QNUK01000315.1, on the reverse strand, counting down.
ATTGATCAGATATTATCATCATCATCATCATTATTATTATTATTATTATTATTATTATTATTATTGTTGTTGTTGTTGTTGTTGTCGTTGTTCGTCAGCTTCTCAGTGACAGTGGACTGACTCCAGATCAACAGAGTTGTTTATAATGAATGAGGCATGATGAAGGAAACACTGGTTCAGGATCAGCAGCTCAGGTTTCTGTGTAATCAGTTTCCTCTGTTGCTGTAATTCTGTTTCATGAGTAATTAAAAGTCAAAAGCTGATTCCAAGTCAGTGTTGTAAAGAATGTTAATGTCTTATTTATAACAACTTTTGTACCTTTTCAACCTTGCTACAAAATACCTGAAGGTAAAGTATCTCAGGTTCAGTAGTGCCGTTCAGTTCAGTTCTTGATCTCGTGCAGGTGTTGTTCACACTGAGACCACTATAGCGTGTCTGTGATAGCCTGTGAAAGCTAGCATGTTGTCAGTATAATGCTAACCCAGTGTTCTGTGTGCGGTTTGGCTCTGTGTCTGACTTGTTTACTTAGATAATTCATATAAACAACTCTTTGGCTTGTAAAGTAACTCCAACATTACTGTGAAGTTTCTAAACGGACTCCACTGAGAGGAGAATCAGGTTCTGAGTGTTCATGAAGTCAATCAGACAGAACCGCACTGACACCTTCTGA
>QNUK01000315.1:0-7500 GCA_013621035.1 Clarias magur | reverse complement strand
CTCCTCTGTCTCTCTCTCTCCTCTGTCTCTCTCTCCCTCTCTGTCTCTCTCTCTCCTCTGTCTCTCTCCTCTGTCTCTCTCTGTCTCTGTCTCTCTCTCTCCTCTCTCTCTCCTCTGTCTCTGTCTCTCTCTCTCCTCTCTCTCCCTCTCTCTCTCTGTCTCTTTCTCTCTCTCTCTCTCTCCGTCTCTCTCTCTCTCTCTCTCTTTCTCTCTCTCTCTCTCTGTCTCTCTCCCTCTCTCTCTCTTTCTCTCTCTCCTCTGTCTCTCTCTCCGTCTCTCTCTCTCTGTCTCTCTCTCTCTCTCTCTCTCTCTCTCTCTCTCTCTCTGTCTCTCTCCCTCTCTCTCTCTTTCTCTCTCTCCCTCTCTCTCTCTCTCTCTGTCTTTCACACTTTCAGTATTTTATCGACTGTTGGTTCGGAGTTTGATTTGCGGACGCTGCGTGCGGTCAGGGTGCTGCGACCTCTCAAGCTTGTCTCAGGAATTCCAAGTAAGTTACCTGTGTGTGTGTGTGTGTGTGTGCGTGTGTGTGCGTGCATGTTCACCGTATATAATATTTTCTATTTCATTTTATTTGGGTTTGTCCTTTAGTGCCTCCTGCTGGTGATATTGTTTATTCAGTATTAGTTCAGTAGACTGTCCTTACGTGATGATGTCAGTAACGTGCGTCTCATGCTGTGGTGATCATCAGGACGGTCTGTACCTGGGCCGGGTCACATGGTATTAACGTGGACTGTGCACACGGACCTTGAAGCTTTACACACTCATGTCTGTGGTGTCCTGATGTTCTCCGTCTGTCCCACCATGTAACCATGATTGTCGCTCGAGGTCTGAGCTCATGTTTTTATTCCATAATTGTTCATTATTTCAAGATGTAGAGAAATATAAAGAAAGCTCAGGATTCTGATAGCAGGCGATGTGATGCTGATCTCCGATCGTGTCAGTCGTCTGATGCAAAGGTCCTCAGTGCGGTTTTCTCTGGAGACACTTCCCTCACAGTGCGACGTCTCGTCTGTGTATTTAGCTCACGATCTACATTCCCTCACACTTAGACTAACACATTTAGCAGACAGGAGCCACTCACGTTCAAACTGAGCGGATGAGATTTAAACTGACGCGCTTCTGATTCAAACACTCTCTAATATTCAACAACAGTAGATTCTGATCCTATTCGTCACCCAGACGAGGTTGCTGAGGGTCAGACGGCGTCTGATGGACTCATCACTTGTTAGCTCCAGGAGGAGACTCTGCAAGGGGAACACTTATTTATGCACTCTGATGTCACATTGTTAGAAATCCTCATGGGAACCTGACGTCTTCTAAAAGATCTCCACATTACCCTTCCTGTCAACTTCTCTGGTGCTGATCATCCTGAATAAACAGCGACATTCGACCTTGCAGTGTAATGGACACTGGGGGACGAGCGTGCTGATTTCATGAGCATTGCACACATTAGCGCCATCTACTGGTGATGTTCTAAACGGAGTATTCAGTGGTGAGAGCAGAATGTAGTTACGTCTCACAGACTGGTGATGCGTTTCTTCCTCTGTTGACCTGAGCAAGATGTGTTATGCGTTTATGAGGACACGACACTGACCTGAGCGCAGTGTATAAACACCAGCCCGCGTTCTGAAAGTCTTACTCCCGCAGCATCTCACACACACTCATGTCCACTGGTCCCTGAGTAGAGGGAAGGGCAGAGAGGTCACAAACACCACTTGAATCACTGCGGCAGTGAACAAACAGTTTATGCGACATTCACATGATGGTTGTTTATCTTCCAGGCCTGCAGGTGGTGCTGAAGTCCATAATGAAGGCGATGATTCCCCTGCTGCAGATCGGTGTCCTGCTGTTTGTCGCAATCCTCATGTTCGCCATCATCGGCCTCGAGTTCTATTCGGGAAAATTTCACAAAGCATGTTATGACAATGTCACAGGTACCCTCACCCATACACACACACACACACACACACACACACACACACAGTACAGTGCTACAGAAAAAAGGAAAATGGTAGAAATAAAGGCTCAAACGGTTGTGTGTGTGTGTGTGTGTGTGTGTGTGTGTGTGTAGGAGAGATTCTGGACGATCAGCTGTGTGGTGATGAGTTACCTGCACGTGTGTGTCCTTCTGGATCTGTGTGTAATGACACGTTGCTCGGACCAAATTATGGAATCACGCAGTTTGATAACATTTTCTTCGCCGTCCTCACTGTGTTCCAGTGCATCACCATGGAGGGCTGGACAGACATGCTTTACTATGTAAGGACACACACACACACACACACACACACACACACACACACACACAATAAATCCAAGTCCCCAGTCCAATCAAACACTGCCCTGTGTCCTGATCGTGTATTCCTGTAGAGTAATGATGCTTTAGGAAGCACATGGAACTGGATGTACTACGTCCCGCTCATCATCATCGGCTCCTTCTTCATGCTCAACTTGGTGTTGGGTGTGTTGTCTGGGTAAGTGTGTGTGTGTGTGAGAGAGAGAGTATAATTTTTAAATATTTGTGTAATGTATATATTATACATGTGTGTGTGTGTGTGTGTGTGTGTGTGTGTGTGTGTGTGTGTGTGTGTGTTGCGGTTCCACAGTGAGTTTGCTAAAGAGAGGGAACGAGTTGAGAACCGCAGAGAGTTTCTGAAGTTGCGGCGACAGCAACAGATTGAAAGAGAACTGAATGGATATCTGGAGTGGATCTGTAAAGCAGGTATATCCACACACACACACACACACACACACACACACACACACACACACACACACACACACACACACACACACAACAGTAAAACACTACATGACGACACTAAGTAGGCGTCCTCATGTGGGTGATCGTGGACACTGGGACTGTAACTCCGTCTCTGCTGGAACTGTGTGCTGTGAGGTCGAAAGTGCAGCTGTGTAACAGGAAACATGTTTTGGTTAAGGTGAAGTCCACCGTATCGAGGTCACACACTGTTCACTCATAGAGTCTCGGGTACAAAAATGTTTGTGGCGATTTCAGCCCTACAGTCCCGCGCTGTCACAATGTACTACTACTGCACGTAAGTCGTTCTGGATAATGCCATGAAAAATAAGCAGATTCAACTGGCTCACTTACGGCTTACGTACAGTCGTTGTTTTAGCTTGGTGGTGTGGGGTTTGAACCTGGGACATTCCAATCAGGAACTGAACACCTTAAGCACTGAGCTACTCCTGCCCTTTGTATATGCGACCTAGCGTAGAAAGCTATGGCCAGGTTTTCTGCATAGGACCTAAAGAAGAATCACCGTACTGCTCCCTCTGTTGGCCTGGCTGAGACTGATGGAGACTCTCAGCTCATCCATGATCTCCATATTTGAGAAGTAAATTCTGCTCTTGACCCCTCATGATATCTAGTGGTATAGCGTAGTAACGGAATACTTATGGGTATAGGAGTTATGCTGTTTAAAAGGTGGAGTGAAGATTTGACATGACTACTGAGAGGGGGCAGATTTCTGATGATCGTTATGGCGATGCGTCACCATGGTTGTTGGGACAGGGGTAGAGGTACAGGCCTACCTGCTGATGGAGTTCCTGGAACTTTGACCCTAACAAATGCACAACAGTATTAGTGATTAAACTGCTGATCTACTGGGATTTTTACACACAACCATCTCTTGGGTTTACAGAGAATGTTTGGAAAAAGAGAAAATATCCAGCGAGGGTAGTTGCCTGGGTGGAAATGCCAGAAGTCAGAGAAGAAGAATGGCCAGACTGGTGTGAAATGATAGAAAGCCAACATTAACTCAAATAACATCTTGTTACACCCGAGTTATGCTGAAGAGAGTCTCTGAACACACAACACATCAAACTTTGAAGCAAATGTCAGCTAAGATCAGGAACCTGAGGCTAAGCTTCACATGGGTTCACCGAATTTGGACAAAGGAAGATTGGTAAAAATGTTGCATGGTCTAGACATTGATGCTGTGACATTCGGATGGTCGGGTCAGAATTTGGCAAAAATAAGATGGAAGCTTGAATCCATCCTACCTTGTATCAGCGGTTCAGTCAGGTCATGGTGTAATGGTGCAGATTTTCTTGGTGCACTTTGGGGTCCTTAGTACCAATTGAGCATTATTTAAATGAGTATTGTGGCCGACTGTGTCCATCCCTTTAGGACCACAGGATAACACGTTTTATCACAAAGTCAAAGTCATCTCAAAGTGGCTTCTTGAACATGACAGTGAGGTCACTGTACTCACACGGCCTCCGCAATCACCAGATCAATGCATTAAAGCAGCACCTTTGGAATGTTGTGGCACCAGATTGTCGCATCTGAGAGACGTGTTTACAGTGACTGCGCCAATACGTCAATATGGAGCAAAAATCTAGGGAGTTTTTTTCCAGCACCTTGGTGAATCTACGGCATGAAAAAATGAAAGCAAAAGGGGGCCAACCCAGTACTAGCAAGGTGTACCTAATGAAGTGGCCAGTGCATGGATATGTTACTCTTTGATGCAAGTCTGGGGAAACAATATATATTGTTACATATCACCAAATCATTTTTAACCTGGTTGTCAGTTGATTCCACACTTGGTTGGTGCTGTTCTCCACTAGAGGTCGCTCATGTTAACCTGGTGTGATCATCCAGATTCCACACTAAGTGTTTGGAGCTTTAGTACTTTTACAAAACCCAAAAACTGCTAAAGCATCAAACACTAGTGTGAATCAGCCAGGTTCTTACAGATGCCACTTTTAGCTGGTGCACCATAACCCTCTCAAGACTAATGAGATTCCACAGGAATGTCAGCTACAGTAAATATGCCTGTGCCCATACACGCACACACGCACACGCACACACACACAGAGCACAGCTGACGTCTGGTTTTAGACGTCTGGTTAGAAGGTTTGCATTGGGGGAGTGTGTTTATTAACATGGTGAAGTGTTCTGTACAGAGAGGTACACTTTATTTAAGAGGAATTTGTCTCGGTCTCAGAGACGTCTTTACTGTCCCATTGCTCTGTAAAATGTTTTTGACTGACCCTTAAGTTACAGGAGATTGATCAACTTTGGACTCTCTCTCTCTCTCATTGCAGAGGAAGTGATTATGGCTGAAGATGACACTAAAGGAGACCGTATGGATTTTTATAATTAATAAAAAATTACTTTTTATACACATTGGTGTCAATTATTTTACATCATATTGTGTGTGTGTGTGTGTGTGTGTGTGTGTGTGTGTTCAGGATCTCGCCGAAGACCCACTATAAAAAAGAGTAAAACTGACCTGCTGAACCCGGAGGGAGGACAGGATCACATAGGGGATGCAGTGGGTGAGAGAACAACACACACCTCAAGACACACCTTTAAATAAACTGAAGTAAAGCACTGAGTGCCTAGCTCTTCAGCGCCCTCTTTAGTCCTCATATGGTATTGCTTACATTTTGCTGCCTAGTTATAATCATAAAATCAGAAGTGAGAAGTGTGTTTGCGGTTGATTACATTGTGTGTGTGTGTGTGTGTGTGTGTGTGTGTGTGCGCGTGTGTGTAGGTCTGAAAGCTGAGGGCTCCAGTTTTAGTAAGAAAGAGCGCCGTTTCCGTATCCTTGTACGTAAGATGGTAAAAACTCAGACGTTTTATTGGACCGTCCTCAGCCTTGTTGGTCTCAACACACTCTGCGTCGCAGTTGTCCACTACGACCAACCAGAACTGCTGTCTGACTTTCTATGTAAGTGTGGGTGTGTGCTTATATATATACACGTGTACACATGGACAGGATGAGAACAGGTGTGATAACTGAGAGTAGCTGATAGCAGTTTCTCATAACTGTGATCTGTGACCTCTCACCTCTGACCCCAGTCTATGCAGAGTTTATCTTTCTGGGCCTCTTCATGTTTGAGATGCTGATAAAGATGTACGGATTGGGGACGAGACCATACTTCCACTCCTCCTTCAACTGTTTTGACTGTGCGGTAAGTGTCTGTCTATGTCTCTCTTTATGTCTCATTGTCACTTAATATCACTCTGTGTTGTTCATGCCACATTAAGCTTTTTTAAAGGTGTTCTGTTGTTGCCGTTGTGTATTATGAACTAATGTGTTTTTGTTTGATATGTGTGTGTGTGTGTGTGTGTGTGTGTGTGTGTGTGTGTGTGTGTGTGTTAGGTGATTGTCGGCAGTATATTTGAGGTGTTCTGGGCAGTGATAAAACCTGGCACTTCGTTTGGGATCAGTGTCCTGCGAGCTCTGAGACTGCTGCGGATCTTCAAAGTTACAAAGTAAGTGTTCAAGTGTGAGTTCACGTCAGTGTAGTGTGTTAGTGTAGTGTGTTGGTGTAGAGTGTTACTGTAGTGTGTTAGTGTAGAGTGTTGGTGTAGAGTGTTACTGTAGTGTGTTGGTGTAGAGTGTTGGTGTAGAGTGTTGGTGTAGAGTGTTACTATAGTGTGTTCGTGTAGAGTGTTGGTGTAGTGTGTTGGTGTAGAGTGTTACTGTAGTGTGTTGGTGTAGAGTGTTGGTGTAGAGTGTTACTGTAGTGTGTTGGTGTAGAGTGTTGGTGTAGAGTGTTACTGTAGTGTGTTAGTGTAGAGTGTTGGTGTAGAGTGTTGGTGTAGAGTGTTACTATAGTGTGTTGGTGTAGTGTGTTGGTGTAGAGTGTTACTGTAGAGTGTTACTGTAGTGTGTTGGTGTAGAGTGTTGGTGTAGAGTGTTGGTGTAGAGTGTTACTGTAGTGTGTTGGTGTAGAGTGTTGGTGTAATGTGTTGGTGTGTTACTGTAGAGTGTTACTGTAGTGTGTTGGTGTAGAGTGTTGGTGTAGAGTGTTACTGTAGAGTGTTACTGTAGTGTGTTACTGTAGTGTGTTAGTGTGGTGTGTCTGTGTAGAGTGTTGGTGTAGAGTGTTGGTGTAGAGTGTTGGTGTAGAGTGTTGGTGTAGAGTGTTGGTGTAGTGTGTTACTGTAGTGTGTTGGTGTAGAGTGTTGGTGTAGAGTGTTGGTGTAGAGTGTTACTGTAGAGTGTTGGTGTAGAGTGTTGGTGTAGAGTGTTACTGTAGTGTGTTGGTGTAGAGTGTTGGTGTAATGTGTTGGTGTGTTACTGTAGAGTGTTACTGTAGTGTGTTGGTGTAGAGTGTTGGTGTAGAGTGTTACTGTAGTGTGTTAGTGTAGAGTGTTGGTGTAGAGTGGTTGGTGTAGAGTGTTACTGTAGTGTGTTGGTGTAGAGTGTTGGTGTAATGTGTTGGTGTGTTACTGTAGAGTGTTACTGTAGTGTGTTGGTGTAGAGTGTTGGTGTAGAGTGTTACTGTAGTGTGTTGGTGTAGAGTGTTGGTGTAGAGTGTTGGTGTGTTACTGTAGAGTGTTGGTGTAGAGTGTTGGTGTAGAGTGTTGGTGTAGTGTGTTGGTGTAGAGTGTTACTGTAGAGTGTTACTGTAGAGTGTTACTGTAGTGTGTTGGTGTAGAGTGTAGGTGTAGAGTGTTACTGTAGTGTGTTGGTGTAGAGTGTTACTGTAGAGTGTTACTGTAGTGTGTTGGTGTAG
>QNUK01000314.1:600000-807374 GCA_013621035.1 Clarias magur | reverse complement strand
CATCTAATATAAGACATGACAAGGGCATGCTCGTCCATAAAACTTTTCACAACTTCCAAAGCAATACATCAGTGTACAAGTTTACATATTTCACGATTAATCAACTGCCTGTGTCGCAGTGGGGTCGACTGTAAAATTTATTTCATCGCAAAATAGTATACAAAATATTCGCCTTAAAAATACATTCAGTCTAAATCCAAATAATTAATTCAAGAATTAAATGTTCCTCCAAGGTTTCGTGAACCAGGTTGGATTATTACCTACACTGTGCCAACTTTCCCCCGAAGCATCTCCGCACTAATATAATTTCTAAATGATTTAGGAAGCAATTACACCCTGAAACATTCACACCGTTTATGTAAAGTGTGTCACTCATCGTGGGTGTCGCTCATCAGAGCTGCTTACCATAGGACACAGTTACATTTATTTAACGGCTGATGTTCCTGGACAAAATGTTGTTGTTGGTGAGGACGCTACACTAGGTTGCATTTTTTATTTTTTATTTTTTTTTACTGAAGAGCAAATAAAACATCTGATGTGGGCGGTCATTAAGTATAAATTCTTTCTCTCTGTGGTCCTTATAAACTGCATGCTTAAAGCCTTAGGCATGTTTAACCTACCAAGATATTGTTTCAAATGAACGAATCTGGAATTGGCATTTATAACAAAGAAAATCTGGATATTTTCGGGGAACTGAAATATGTCGGTTCTAAATCAGCCCTCAGATCTTAGAGAGCATGTTCGCTGCCTGCAGCTTTGTACTGCAGGTTCTCATTACGGTTAAATTAAGCACAACTCGGACCATATTTTTAAATATGACAAAACCATTTTAATATAAATGACCAGATCATGTGGTGACCCAGCCTCGTTTCATTCTCATCATAAAAAGAGAAACTGTACATGATACACAATGCGATTAGAACTCTATAACTTGAGCTTGCTGGCAGAAACCTCTTTCTGTTTCTTCTTTTTGCCAGCCTGATTCTTGGAGCTTTTGATCTGACTCTTGACTTGGTCTTGAAGTTGGGAGAAGAAGGCTTGAGATGAGCGCAGCGCTTTGTCCATCCCATCATCCTGTGTGGAGCGACAACAAAATACATGCAAAATATTTAGCATGGAACTTTGGTTCAGCACAGACTCACTCGATCACCGCGGGTTACAATTAGACTGCTTTAAAGGAACCAGATTCTAGTACTAATTGCTACCCTCATGATAATGTTCGCTAAATCACATTACATTAATACACGACAAATTAAGACATGATGGTCTGGGCATGAAGTCGCTCGGGTTAACGATTCACTCTGTAATAAATGAATCTACCATCACGCCTTTATAATAAAATGTTACACAATTTAATAGGAAAAAGTCCAAAGCAAAGACTAACCGTGAGTAATTTGGCTTTCCCTCCTTTAGTAAGTTGCTTGAGAGTCTCTTCGACTTGGGCCTTTGACTTTTTCGTGATTTTTCCATCACTTGCAGCTTCTTTAAGCTTCTTCGTCTTCTCGCGCTCCTGGATCTTCAGCCGCTTCAGCTTCTTCTTCTTGCGTCTGTCACGTTTCTTGTCGGTGGCGGTTTTCTCGGTGTCGCCGATAATGTCTCCGGCCTTGTTCTTCTCCTAAAGGAGCAGAGTTTCAGTATACAGTATAAGAAAGTGAAATCTAGGCTTGTTTCAGTGTAGTATTAGCGTGAGGGGTATTTTCCAGTGCAAACGCCAACCTTGACTTCTTCGGGAGCCAAAAGCGTGGCGTTGCTGACGCTGACCGGAGCCACTTCCTCCATCGTGATTGAAGGCAGATTGGAGACGACCTTCACCTCAGGAATATGCTGCAGAAAAAAAAAAAAAGAAAAAAAAACGGATCATGTGGATAAATTCTACATTAGTTGAAAAGGACAATTTGGCCAAAACGTAAACAAATCAGGGACAGACTTACTGGTTTTGGTGTAAAGTGGAAGTTGGAAAGTGCATCCAGTTTGAGGAAGAGGGAGTCCATAAGCTTCTGAATTTCCACATGAGCCGGGTTCTCTTCTTCCTCGGTCTTTTCCTGAAACACCAAATAAACAACCATTTTAATACTTTCAACTCATCAGTTAACTCGTGTGCAACAGCTCCATATACACACACTGCCTGGCCAAAGAATATCAGTTTAAAGGGTTTAATTTACTGGATTACAAACTGTCTAATGCATTATTAAAATGAACCGTCAAGTTCCTGGGAGAAATATGCTCAAAATAATTTAATGAATAGAGATCACTTAAACGACGCTTGTTGGTGACTGATGGCAAAAATCACAGCTACATTTAATGGTAAAATTAAGAGCAATTCCAAACAAAATGTGGCAAAAACAACAGGATTGGGACTGAACAGCCGTGTGGCCATAGGAAACACACTTGTTCGTGAAACTAATCGGATAAAAAGGCTTCAACTTGCTAGGGAACACAGACTGACCCCTACTGCAGAGCGACAGGTACATCAGTGTAAGAAGACGATGACATGTTTCCTCCGAACCATGTGACACCAACTGACCGCATCTTTTCGAACTGCTCGCTCGCGCACCGTTGGGGGCGGAGTAACACACTCGGAGGACAGCGCTATCCGCTCCTTCCGCTTGCGCGAGCTCACAGACGCCCCTGATTGGCTGTAGAGCCGTGATTAATGAGGGAGCACTAAGTACCTCTCATCCCTCCCCTCTGAGAGAGCTCGGCCAATCAGCTCTCTCTAGAGCTCCGGCTGCGAGAGGTTACAGCACCACCCGGGAATCGAACTCGCGATCTCCAGATGATAGGGCGAGCGCTTTAACCACTGCTCCACTCGGAGGCCGATCAAATGAGTTTTTAATCAACTTTTTACATAAAAACACGCAGAATTCCAAGTTGGAGTACTAACATTTGAACAACTGTTTCTGGTCAATTTATTTTTTTGCCCAATTTTGCTCATTTTACATTTATATGAAAGGAGAAAAAGCACTGCATGAGTCCTCACGTCAAAACCTTCGCTCTAAAACTTCTTATACAGATACAAGTTCACTCCCACAATGCCTTTCTCAAATAATAGGACGTTTATCTTTTTTTTTTAAGATGTGTACAGGTTTTGTAAGTTGACATTTCAATAATGTATGCATAGGTCGATAAAGCTTCCTAAGAGGCAAAACTCAGACACAGCTGAGAGTGTAAAATGAAACGGCTGAGGGCCGTGTGTGCTGAATCAGCCAGTGTAAAGATTCAGACAGCTGGAGCGCACAGCAACACTTCCCTGCTTTTACATGGAGCCAGTTCTTTTGTCCGTACTGAATCATACAGTCTTACTGTAACTGAAATACATAAGCAATTTAAACTGTTACATGTAATCTGGATATAATCTTACAGTAAGTCATGAACAACTAGCGTTTGTACCCAGCGTTGACAGAAAAAAGGTTTTAGGTGACCAGCTTTAATGTAATCAATAATAAATTAATAAATAAATTAAAACATTCAATAAAAATTTGTAAGCTTGAGTATCTTATGCCTTGTTTAGATTAAGTTGTTCAGTTTTTCTATTTAATATCTACTGGTGGTTTGTTTACATTGAGTAAGTAGCGCATTACTAACTTATTTTAAAGTCGATTATTCAATCCAACACATAACTGTTGTTAACATGGCTTTTTCCATTTTGGTTTTACTCATGGTGCAGGTTAAACTTCAGGCAGATATCCAAGTACTGCAAAAAGTTTCAGAAAATTTTGTCCAGTGGTCGATTTAAGACGCACCCACAGTTTGCAGTACGCTGTCAAAATTTGTGGTTTATAACTGCTCATAACTTCAATTCTACACGATTTGATTTCATTCATGCATCAGGTTAAACTTAAGGCAAATACCGAGGGACTGGCGAAGTTTTATTAAATTCTGTCCAGCCAGTTTTGCGTGATGCGGTGACAAATTTCGTCTGGATAGACATACAAACAGAACATTTTTCGAGACAGGTTTCAGGTCCTCCAACGCAAGGGTATTGAAAGAGCGGGTCCTGACCAACGTGCACACGAAACCTTCCTTTTATTCATATAGATTACTGAGACTCCTTCTGTGCAAATCGAGAGCGCTGAGACCTCTGTGAACAAACAGGATTGTGATGCAGACCTAATAATTTCTTGTGTCAACAATTTACCAGTTTATAAATTAGTTAGACACAAATACACAATCCTGCAGCTGAGATTACTAGAAAAGCTGCTTTCGAGGAAAAAAAGAAAAAAAAAAGCACACCTGGTTCAGCTTGATGTACTCCTGCTCGTACACTTCGGCCAGACTCAGCTTGCTCTTCTCATGGTCCAGCGTCAGCCTTTTCTTATACTCGAACACCTCCTCCTTTGGCTTCTCCTTCCTCACAACATCGTCCCAGGCCTAATACACAGCCAGAGTTCAGTTAAATAATGGCTACGTGTTTATTTCTTTATTATGAAGGGTGGAAAAGTACAAACCTGGTCTTTGATTCTCTGCTTGATGATCTCCTCAAGTTGCAGCGTCGTCTCCTCCGTGACCGCAGGAGCTTTAGGAAGCAAGCAAAAAAAAAAAAAGAAAAGGAAAATGAATAAAGAAATAATCCTGGACATATTTAATAAGAAGTAAGGAAAATCCCACATGTGAAATATTACAATATTAGAGTGATGAGTGGTCATACCCATCCTGGAGGCTTGATCAAAATCCAGATCCTCCTCCAGCATGCTGTTCTCCGGCCGAGTCTGTGCCGACACCTCTCCGGTCAGCTGCCACGGCTTCTCGGCTAATGCTGCCTTCTCCAGCTCGCTGATCTTCTCTTTCATCTGTAATGTAAATAAGTCATTATACATATCAGTGCATATTTCGTCTGTAAATAAAACATCTGTTTACAGAACAGCTGACGACTAAATGACAAAAGGTTCGTAAAATTTTTATAAAAAAAATTGCTGCAAACCTGAACACCTAATACAATTAAAAGTGGAAGTCATGTGCTTGTTTCTATTTTCTAAAACCTTTCCAGAATTTCCAGAACTACAGAACGCCTATAAATATGGCTCTATGCTTACACACTTGTATTACATACGGGTTTTGGGCTACGCATAGGATGAATGTAAAGTGCACAAAAGTGTAAATGGAAAGTATTTAATAATGATAAACTACAAGGGCCGTTCAAGTCAAACCGGGACTTGTGATGACACTTCTCGTGAAGGAAGCCATAAACTGTCTGACGTTTACAGAAGACTTTGAGTACAGTCCGGTGAGGAGACTCTTAGCCGCAGTAAAACATCTAAATGATGCAAACGTTTTACCGACAATTTCTGGCGAGATGGCTTTTTGCAAACTGCAGTCGTTCCTGCAAACTTTCAGCGAGTGGAACGACTGATCCTTTAAAAAAAATCAACGGATAACTTGTCACTATCTTACAGAAGAGACGCATGTGTCTGTGGGAACTGTACACACAATCATTCTCATACACCACTTGCACATTACAGGAACTCAGCTAGGAGTTATTATTACATCATCTGTACAATCCTGACCTAGCTTTAAGCAATTCCCTTACAGTTGGGCCATTAAAGGAGTTCCTGGGAGGCCAGTGTTTCAGATGTGAAGCAGGCAGTCTGATCATGACTCTAAGGAAATGTTCTACCTTGATGGTATCCAAGCGCTAGTGAAATGTTGGTATTATAGAGAAATAACTGCTCTGTCAATCAAAAGTCCTGGTTTGACCTGAACGTCCTTTGGGTAACAATAGAAATGTTAAAGTACTGTTTCTCTACTGATTTTCTGATCCATTAAATCTGAGCTCAGATTTTCAGCACTTTTATTTCAATGTGCATCTATATTATTTTCCCACAATGCTCTTGGCTTTTGTTTTGTTGTACTGTTTAAAATAAATAAATAAATAAATAAATAAAGGCTGCGTGTTATTTTTTCATTTATGCTTTGACGCAAGGGCTTTGTGTGTGAGGCAGTGATCTCTGTGCTTCACACACAATATCCTAGTGCCTTTTTTTTTGAAAGGTGAGAGAAAATCGGAAAATCTTTTTTAACAGTAACTCTGCATACACAGCGTCGTGGGCTCAGGATCGTGTCTAGAATCGATCCTGCTTTGTGTCCGTGTTATCAATTCAAACAACCCTGGTTTGTGTACAACAATAACCAAATTGACATAAAGCTAAAGATTCTGTTCTGTTTGTCCAAGATGGCAGCTCTAACAATGTTACAGTGAATTTTCCTCATGTTTACTGATTACACAAAACCACATCAGCAAGTCAATGGACATAATTTATAATAGAGGTGCAGACACTTCAAGAAATAAATACTTGTCCATTAATCATTAGCTACATAACCCATGTAAAAAACAAACAAACAACACACACACATCAGACACTATAAAAATCTCATAAACATTACCTTTTCCTGTCTTTTCTCAAACGCTGACTTGACATCTGTCTTCGATATGTTTTTCGACTTTCCGCCCAAAATATCCTCCACATCCTCTCCTTCACTCTCACTGGGGAGGTCGAAGGTCACTTTGCGCAAAGCGTCTCTGGCTTTCTGGCTCTCGGCGTCGCCTCTGAACAGAACAAAAACCTGCATAAGCACCAAAAAAACAGTACAACAACTTAATGAAAAGCCTCAGTGCTATACACATACTCATCAAAATCATCTCTGTCCATGTCCTCATCATCATCATCATCATCCTCCTCTTCTTCATCGTTGTCCTCCTCTTCCTCATGGTCAGGCTCTGACTCATCCTCCTCATCTGGCTCGTGTTGAACGGATTCTTCATCCACAAAGTAATCTTTGTATTTCACATTCCTGGAACTTTTTGACTGCAAAAGAAAAAGATTCCACCTGGTTAAAAAGTCACCTGATTATGGGTATTGGTGGCTCAGTGGTAGGTTAATCATCTGATCATATTAATCACCAGAGGCTTACTGATTACCTTTTTCTTACTCTTTAATGCAGGTTTATCAAACGCCAATTCATCATCATCATCCTCATCTGAAGGCAGGTCCTGGAAGTAGTCAATGTCCTCTCCAGCATGCTCCTTTCCCTCCCTCTTGTCCATATCATCAAGAAAAGCCTCCATGTCTGACAGCTTAAAAAACTGATCGTCCACTTCTGAGACAGTCCCAGATTTAGGGAACTTGGTGTCTGCTTTCTTTTTTTGCTTGGATTGTTTTTCTAACTCATCAACGTCGAAGTCGATATCCGAGTCCTCGTCGTCATCGGACAGAGATAACTTGGGCTCAAGTCCTTTTTTCCTTTGGGTAGCCCCCTCTTCGTCCTCCTGCTCATCTACTTCCTCCTCCTCCTCCTCCTCATCATCATCGTCTTCGTTATCATCATCCTGCATACCTTGCTCATCATCTTCCTCCTCTGATTCTTCTTCTAAAAGCGTCAATGTTTCGTCTGTGACCGCCTTGCTCACTGCGCTCTCAAAGTGCCTGAGCACAGCTGTGTTCTGAAGCTCGAGCTCCTGCCAGATCTGTTCTTCATCAAAGTTCTCCACCACCAGCTGGGTCAGCGGGCTCCCTTTCCACCCATTCAGCTTGTGGGCGTTGTGCAAATCGTACAGAGTCTTTGTGAGGGATGTGAAGTCTGTGGCCAAGTCATCCTGCACACTGGAAGAGAGAGAGTGAGAGAGAGAGATGATAGTTTTTCCACACATGCCTACTTACAGTACTTATGCAGTACACAATCCAAAAAATGGAAGGTCTCTGCTGTTATCTGCTAAGTAGTAGACTTAATACAAATACAACACCAAAAAACCTTGCATGGAAACATACTGATCATCTGTACACTCATAAACCAACAAACCAAAGAACACTGCACACAAGCTAACAATGTTAACCCTCATCATCATATACCAGCCACAATCACACCAATTCCGACTTATTCATCATAATAATGTGCCTCATTGATTAAACATCACATTTCCTAATGATCTTACTTTAGAAACAGTTCTGGCTGCGCTGTGCCGCTGTTTAAAAGCTGTAAACACTTCTCCAGCGTGTCGCTCACAGTCTCAGCCGCCATGACTGCACACGGACACACGTGAGAGCGGCGGTGCACAAGGTAAAAATGTCCCTCGGAAACAAAATCCGGAATCGAATCGTTCCGGGGGGTTACCGAGATACGAGTTTAGTGCAGCACGCTTGTATCGTCGCTTAAATATATGTATAGACAGCAGTTTGTTATAATAAAAATCTTATAATCAGCGCTGTACGCAGGTTGGTCATGATATCACATTAATTAAAAGCGGTGTCATAATTGAATAGAGTTATTAAGTTTTGTATCGGGAAAACATGGCGGCCTCCTTGCTGAAGGTTGCAGGTAAGAAACGAAACATAAATAAAAAAAACATTAAATCTTCGATATTAATATCGGAAACACTGTATTAACAGTTGTGTTTTACACAAAGTGGATTTCAACGTAAACATGGCGTTAATGATATATATACACGCTTATATAAGTATAGCAGTCTGTGTGTATATTACAATAAAAAAATAAAGTCAGTTTTATAAACAACACACAGACAAACACACACACCTGCCGTTTCTAAGCAACCGACGCTACATTGAGGAATTTTTATTTATTTAATAGGACACACTTTTAATTTCCTGATTTTTATCTATAAGAACCCCTTCATTGCACCTCTTGACTTTTTATGTGGTAACGCCTCCTATAGACATGTTGTTATGTTATGCTAAGCTAATGTGTTTCCCCTCGTGGTGCTTCAAGGGTTTTGGAAATGCACTTGACGATTTTGCTCTTGCAAGAACAATTCCACAACAGCGGACTTCCATGTCTTAAAATAACAACTGACTGTTGTTGTTCTTGTTGTTTTTATTAAATTACCTAATGCCATATGTGTTATTTCATAGTTTTGGGAAAAAGCAATTATTGTTCTAGAATGTGGGGGAAAAAATTCAAACTTGTTATGACCTGGAGTTGCTCCAGATGGTCAGGTCTTAGTTCAGCAATGTCATGTGGCAATAGAATTAAGTCAGCTGAATGACCAGGTTATCACATCATGGATTTTTTTCATCCTTGACAGCACTGGCTAAATTTTCTGGGAGTATAAGAAATAATTTTTAGACATGAATTGGCCACCACATTGAACACCGTTATTAAAGGTAAAGGCAGTTGAATCATATTCATGTTTGTTTGTTTGTTTGTTTGTTTGTTTGTTTGTTTTGTCCAGTCCAGATCTCAAAATTATGGGCCTAGTCTAGATAGTCCTCGGGATTTAAATACACAACCCACAAATCCAAACCTTTGTCCAAATGTTTGACTAATGCTGTATATTATATGTATACTACTGGATAGGTATATGGTATAGAGGTTATACTGTAAATACTATTGCATATAATAATGTGAAAAAGTATTTGTTCTTGAATTTCTTTTGATCGTGGCATGATGCATAATGTGATTGACTTTAGCCCAAGTGAAATTTAAGTCAGCTTTTTAAAAAAATGGTTAATCACAGTTAAGTCATGACTTATCAAGGGGGCAATTACTTTTTCACATAGGGCCAGGTAGGTTTGGCCAGCATTTTTCCCTTTTAATAAATGAATTCCTCATTTTAAAAACTGCATTTTGTATTTTACTCAGGTTATCTTTGTATAATATTCAAATTGGTTTGATGATCTCAATCATATAAAAAAAAAATACAGCAAATACCTTTTCAGAGTACTGTAAATGTATTCTAAAAGTTATTACTGGATGGAGATTTTACACCATTCAGCCACAGCAGTAAAAAAAAAAAAAACCTGCCTGACACAGTATAGTATAGTTTCCACCAAGGTGTGTGTGGTATCTTTCTCCAAGACATTAGCAGCTAATCTTTAAGTCATGTAAGCTGTGAGGTGGGGCTTTCATGGATCAGACTTTATGATTCAAGCACATCTCATACATACCAAATTGGATTGAGAGCTGGGGAATTAAAAACCATGAACTCATTGTCAGGCTTCTCAAATCATTCCTGAAGAAATTTCTGCAGTGTGTTAGGGTGAATTATCCTGCTAAAAGACAGCATTGCCATTAGGCAATACTGTTACCGTGAAGGAGTGTACTTGGTCTGCAGTAATGTTTAGGTAACGCAAAGTAACATCCACATGAATACCTTAAGCCATTGTTTCCAAGCAGAAAATTGCCAAAGCATCACACTACTTCTCCCTGGCTTACCTTCTTTCAATGGTGCATCATGGTTCCAGCTCTTCCCCAAGTAAATGATGCACATTCAATTGGCCACCTGCATGATGTGAAAGAAACATGATTTATCAGATCAGGCCACCCTCTGACACTGCTCTGTGATCCAGTTCTGATGCTCAACTGTCCATTGTAGGTGCTGTAGGTGGTGGATAGGGGTCAGTATGGGCACTCCGACTGTTTCATGCAGCCCCATATGCAGCAAGCTGTGATGCACTGTGTGTTCAGACACCTTCCTACCACAGCTGTAGAGCCGTGCAATTAATTGTTATTATTAATGTATTCAAATGTATGGTTTATGTTGAGGTTGAAAAATGAAAATCGATTTTATCGATGCCACAGGGCATGTCGCAGGCCTGATGCAGTGGACATGCTTGCGTCCTTGCTATAAATTGTAAACATGTAAAATGCTGTCAGGCACCTGTTTGACTTTATTTAGCATGAAAGCTGCATGTGGTTTACAAAATAGTTTTTCTTCAGTCATATTAAAAAATATATATATATTTTTGTTTTTACAACAATTTATTTTATTAAAAGTACTTTAGGTATCCAGCTTGCACTAAACCCTCATATTTTGCTAGAATAACCAGAACTTTAATTAATCCCAAAACGAGGTGTACGTGTTGTTCTACTGATTTTCTCTTTTTTAAAATAACAAGAAAACTTGTTAGTGAAAGTAAGTTTGCATTTGCTCTTTTAGTCTCAATAAGCTGTTCATGTTTGGTTATATTTTTTAAAATTCCTATATCTTCTAGTGCTTTATTCACTTTTATTAATTTTAAGGAAAATAATCGCTTTGAAATCAAAAATCGAATTATGTCTCAAAAAATGTATCGGACATATCACTCAGTCATCACAATATATCTGTTCTAATTCACTAAAATTCTTATAATTGTCCTATTTCCAACACATATGTTTGGGAAATGAATGTTCATTTGCTGCCAAAGAAAGACATTTACTGTGCGTTAAGAATTATTTTAATTTCTAGTCTGATCTGAATGTTCTCACTGCTCTAAATGAAATGCGAAATAAAGCTAAATACACTAATGTCCTTGCTTATATATACGCTCTTCTTGCAGCTACATGTATCTCAAGGTGTGCTCTGCGCCAGTCTGTATCAACGAGGACTTTCTCCTCATCGTTACCCGTCAATCAGAGTGTCCCTCCATCCTTGTGGAAGTTGGGTAGACTGAACCACGTTGCAATCGCTGTACCAGACTTGGAGAAGGCAACAGCTTTGTACCGGGATGTGCTTGGCGCCCAGGTCAGCGCTACCGTGCCCTTGCCTGAGCATGGGGTTTACACTGTGTTTGTGGAGCTAGGCAACACCAAACTGGAGCTCCTGCATCCACTGGGAGAAACGAGCCCCATTGCAGGCTTCCTGCAGAAAAACAAAGCTGGTGGGATGCACCACATCTGCATCGAGGTGACGTATTGGGTCAGAACAATTCAACACACAATATTCCTAGTGCTGTTTATTAATCGGCTTATGCAATGTCTTCTGCTTGCAGGTCGATGATATAAATTCAGCAATAGCGGATTTGAAAGCAAAGAAAATCAGACTGCTTTCTCCAGAGCCGCGGATCGGCGCTCACGGCAAACCTGTGATGTTCCTCCATCCTAAAGACTGCGACGGGGTTCTTGTTGAAATAGAGCAAGCATAGTAATTACTACATCTCTTTAAAGAAACTCTATACAATGAGTGATGATTTGAAGTTTGACAAACTCATTTTTAGACAGGTTTTGGTGTCTGGCATACATATGAATTTTGTTGTCTGCAAACGATTAGATAAATTATGTGATTTGGTGTGTAATATGCTATATTATGTAAAATATTACATTACACTACAACTCAGAGCAGCACTAGTTTTTAATAATATTGCCAATGGTCATGGAAATTGTTCCCATCGTTCACCCATCCTCTTTATTTAAAGAGACCTCATAAACATGTATACTGAAAACATTATAATATAATATAATATAATGTTGGTTACACAATCTTCATCTTTCCTTGTTGGAAAATATATTATGATGTGTTCCTGCCACTCTTGTGATGGTAAAAACAAGATTATTTCCACACTTTGCAACATTTCATAAACAGTATTCCTTCTAACCCGTAGTGAATAAAAATGCACCACAGGCAGGAGGATTTTTAAAAGATGTCACCGTTCCACTCTATCCGTCCTCTACTCTGACTTCAGCTCACACTCTGCACAAGAATGAGCATTTTACTGGGATACGATTTGGACTATTTCCATCTCTCAGATGTCTCTTCTTCTGCCACTCAATCCATAAATCGTTTCCCTTTGGACACATCTGGAGCTGGGAGATTAGAGGCTGATGTTTTTTCTCAATTTCCTGTCTATGTGGTTTCTGCTTTGACTCTTTTGAACTGTTGGAAGAAAAGGGTCTGATTTGCACCTAAAAGTTATCTGTAGCATTTCAGTTTCTTCGGTAAGATGGAAAAGAAACTAGGAAATACTTAGTCTAAGAATATTTATGTTACAACTTTGGTTGACATGCATACATGACATATACAGAAATATACACTGCCTGGACAAAAAAAAGCGGGAGCTTCAGAAATTATCAAGCAAAGAAAACAACTAAGGAGTTTGATGAAATGATGGGTTCAGATAAGAACTGTTCAATGCATTGTGTGCACTGTGCTGAAGAAATGTGGGCAGAAAAAAAATCATGAATGAGCATGATCAGTGATTATTTGTGAACACTTTGTGACGTTGCATCATAAAAATGAAAAGCACTTGTTAGTGAGAATAATATGGAGGAATATTTTTCTTATGCTAGGGATCATAAAGATTGTCCTGGAAAAAGGTCATGTGGTCTGTTGAATTCACATTAACTCTGTTCCAGAGGGATGGGTGCATCAGGGTAAGACTCGAAGCAAATGAAGCAATGCACCCATCACGCATAGTGCCCACTGTATAACTGTCTAAAGACAGTGTTATGATCTGAAGTTACTCCAGATGGTCAGGTCTAGGTTGGGATATGTCATATGGCAATAAAATTAAGTCAGCTGAATGACCAGGTTATCACATCATGGATTTTTTTTTTTTCATTCTTGACAGTACTGGCTAAAAGGGAGTGGTTCTGGGAGCAAGAGAAATCCTTTTTAGACATGAATTGGCCACCACATTGAATACCGTTGTTAAAGGTAAAGGCAGTTGAATCGTATTAAGGTTTTTTTTTTTTTTTTTCACAGTCCAGATCTGAATATTATGGGCTTAGCCTAGGACTTCAGCAGTAGTGCTTTGATAGTCCTCAGGATTTAAATACACAACCCACACAGACAAACAAACTTTACACACTGATCCAGTATTATTACTGTTCTACTTCAATTAACGTTAAATTAAAATATATACAGTTTTCATTGACCTTAATTTGTAATGTGCTCAACTAGTGATAGACCTGAATAGCATGAACAACACACACTCCTTCTCCCTACATGCTCCTTTAAAAGGCTCTATTGTACTTTAGCAAGGTCTTATCGGAAACTTCATTCTCATTTAAAATATCAATTACATTACTGAAAAACCTGAAGCAAACCTGCATTAAGTCATATATGATGTAATGCAGAACATATATGCTGAGCTACAAGGATATTATATGTCCGGTAAGTGTGAATTTCCGTTACAACTCAATATGGAGAAATGGATACTTAATTATGATGTGGCCAATGATGTGGCCAAAACTCACTATCCCACTTACATTTTCGATCTTTGCGGCTTCTTATGAGGTAACACATGCAATACAGATGTTATGTCTTTAGTCATTATCGATCCACCTGTATCAGGAACTAAAACATACAAAAGAACCCACAAAAACCTCATAATCCTGCTGGAAGAAAGGGTAATTAGTCATCAGTTTTGCTCCAAAGGCTGCTTGTCCACATCTATTATCTAAAGTCTCTTTTTTACAAGCTGTTCTGATTACTTCAGTGCATAGTTGCTATAGTGCTTCATTTCAGGATTTCCCTCATTTTTGCTGGCATAAATTGGTGTGAATAAATAATTGGAGTTATGGAATGCCTACAGCATTTCCTAATCACATTAGTCACACTATAAATATTGCCTAGCTAATGTGTTGATTGCTTCATCTTTCTACTGAAATGTATTACTAACTTTTTATTCTGCAGTGCAGCTGGCTAAATTGCAAAGCCCTCCCTGTGTTCCCATTAGTTGTTATATATTGATAATAAATTGTTGTTGAGCTTGGAAGAAATGATTCTTTTGTCCGGATATGCAAATATCACACATGGTCTGTCTAATTACAAATGTTCTTTAAACTAAAAGTACTCAATCGTAAGCAAAAATGCATTGATTTGTTGTGTGTCTAAGCATCAAGCTTGTGTATTGAGTGCTAATCTATTTTCCCAATCCATTTTCCCCCCAAATTATTTGGCCTGGCAGAGAGCCCAAGACCACAACCAGGCCTCCAAACTCCTCAGATCCCATTCTAATCGAGCATCCATGGCATGTGTCGGAGAAACAAAGTCTGATCCACGTCGGCCTCACCTCACAATCCAGAGCACCCAAAGGGATCACTGTTCTTTTGGAACACCCATTTTTGCAACAAATACAATTCAACTGTCTAGCTAATGGTTAATGCACCAATTCCACTGCCAACATACTAGTACCGGACATCACAGCACACCCCCTAGAGGTCTTGTGGACTCTTACTCCAAGGGGAACAATGATCCCAAAACCTAGGTTGTTTTAATGTAAATGGTTTTAAGATTATGGCTGATTGGTGTGCAGTACTGTGCAAAAGTCTTAAGCACATGCAAATAAATCTATTTTATACAAAGCCAGTATTTGCCATGACAATGCTTTGAAGACTCTTAAACGTACTCTCAGGTACAATTTGTGCATTTTTATAAGGAAATTAGCTACTATGTTTAATTAGCCTCCTGCAGAATCCAATTTTTCTGAGGACTTCGACTGTTGCGTCTACTGTACCATAGTTCTTCTTTGCATGGAAACCCAACAGCTTCCATTTTGTCCAAAGTGTACAGTATACAGTATATATATGTGTGCTGCTTTCTTTTCTAGTAACAATTACATTTTGTGTTTGTGTTTACTAATGTTTGGAAATCACTATAATAAAGTCCTACAATAAAATATATATTTGTTTTTATTCATAAGGAAGCTTGCACAAGACTTTTGCACAGTTCTGTATTATGAGATTAGGATAGTATTAGAACATATTGATATGTGATTGTCATAGCAACACTGCAATAAAAAGCAATTTTTTCCTATTCAAAGAAACATATTTGTATGTAACTTTGGAAAGAGATAAAAATAACTAAACTGCAAGTCGAGTATAGTTGGGAAAAAAAGCTTTAGAAATTAACAAGTAAAAATGAATAAACAGAGTCAAATGGCAGTAATAAAATAAGATATTAATATGTTCAGTATCAATAAAATGATTAAAGGCAGTGCTTATAGAAGGGAACATTGCCATAATCCAAGCAAATACAATACAAAATATAGAGTCATGTCACATATACGGTTGCAGTCAGCCGCTTACTGAATATGAATATCATGGCAATATTGCGCTCTCAAAGATTTCTTTGAAGCAGTCTTTTCCCAGGGCAGAATAATTTTACAACATACATATTTAATAGAAGAAAACACCAAAAATGTTGCAGCACAAGGTCTAAATTATTGTGGGGTTTCTGATATCAAAACAGGGTAAAAATAATAATAATAATAATATATATATATATATATATATATATATATATATATATATATATATATATATATATATATACACCTACTTATATTATTAATTCTGTTGCACTGAAAGTCCAGAATTGGTTGGTTTCTCAACTTCCTGTTAGTGATCCTGATTGACTGTAGCTTGTAGCTTCTCTATGCAACATAAAATGGTTTGACAGCACTCATTGGATTGACCAACACACAGTACAATGAGAACGTTCAAGGAGCTCAATGAAGGGTTGAGAAAGAAGATGGTAGATACAATATACAAGTCAGGAACGTCTCTTGTACTTCTAAACAACTGAAGATTCTCAGATCAGTTCAAACAATTGTACATGAGTACAGGCCACTTTGCCAAGACCTGGAAAAAAAACCCAATCTGGAAACCTCAGCTGGGAGAACATTGATTCAGATAGCCAGGAACCACCAAACTGCTGGAGCACAAGTGTCACAGTTCACAATCAGGGAAGGTTAAACTATATGTACTGTATGTTATACTATGTACCCTGTTATTGCTTGCATATGATTTAAGAAGGTAAGTTGAACTCAGGTGCAATCATTTCCAAACAATTTGGAGTTCATCATACTACAGTGAGAATTATTCACAAGTGGAAAGCATTCGAGACAGTTGCCAATCTTCCCAGGAGTGGATTTCCCAGCAAGGGACACCCCAAGGTCAAATTGTGCAATGCTCAGAAAAATACCCCCCCCCCCCCCCAAAAAAAAAAAAAAAACAACTCATCTGAGCATGTTAAGAGTTAGGGTCCATGACAGCACAATTAAACATCTGAACAAAGCACAAACCTTCTGGGACAATGTCCTATGTACAGATGAACAGATGAGACCAAAGTGGAGTTTTTTGGACTGAAGGCCTGCACCAAAAAAAAACAGCATTTCAGCAAAAACACCTCATACACACTGTCAAGCATGACAGTGGAGGGGTGATCATTTGGGCTTGTTTTGCAGCCACAGGACCTGAGCACGTTGCAGTCTTTTCACTTTGCAGTTCTCTATTAACTCCTCTGTATACCAAAGTATTCTAGAGATGGAGTCTAGAATAGTCCATCTGTCTGGCAGCTAAAGCTTGGTGAAAATTGGGTCATGAAACAGAACAATAATCCAAAGCACACCAGTAAATCGACATCTGAATGTCTGAAAAACAAACAAATCACAGTTTTGGGAAGTCCAGACCTCAACCCGGTTAAACTGCTGTGGTGGGACCTTAAGAGAGCTGTGCAAATACCAAAAACCTCAATGAACTGAAGCAATGTTGTAATGAAGAATGGGAATGATGTGAGAGACTGATAAAGTCATAGAGGAAATGATTACTTCAAGTAATTGCTGCTAAAGGTGAATCTACAAGCTATTGAACCATACTTACAGTATGCAATACTACAGTACTTACAGTAGTATTGCATTTTTATATTTTGCATACATTTTCCTTCATTTTTTACATAAGTAATGGCACAGTGAAAAAAACAATTAGATGTTGTACCTCAATCTGAGGTGGTATTTGTATAATCCAGAGAGACCTGTTACGATCAGATGCTTTTTTTTTTTTACATCATGTTTTTGTTTTTACACAAAGAAAACCTATTAAAAGTGCGTCAACATAACTGTAAATGTTCAAACTGATTTTTGACATTATGAAATGCAAAACTCGAAAAAACAAAACAAAACAAAAACATGTTACAGTGTGAATGGTCGCTCTTGATCTGCATAAAAAGAAACATTTTGTGTCATAATTGTATGTTGAATCTGCACTCATGCAGTAATAGTTTTTGTTATGTAGTGTGTCTTCTTAATGAACCTCGAACCTAATGGACATGGATTTGCATTCATTTTACAGCCTAATGTTTTGAGTGAGCTCATGAGAGGAGAAAAAGATTATACGCTTGATGACAGGATGAGAACAATATCTTTTTTACACTGGGTTATGTAAAGCCATTTTGTGATCTTTCAGAGAGCCAGTAAATAAGTGATGAGCTTACAACCAGTGCCATAAATGGACATTATTTCATTATTCCATTTGTTTGGGGTTTTTAATATGATCCATAATCTTTTAATAAGCCCCATTTGTCAGAGCAATAAAGAAAACAAATAATGAGATGCTACACTAATGTGAATAGGAAAAAAGACTCACAGTGGTGCAGAGATTATTGTTGCTGTCTCACATGTCCAGGGTCCACGGTTTGATCTTGAGTATGGTTTACTGAGAGTAGTTGAACTGGCTACACTAAATTGACCCTAAATGAGAAAGCGTGTGTGTGTGTGTGTGTGTGTGTGTGTGTGTGTGTGTGTGTGTGTGTGTGTGTGTGTGTGTGTGTGTGTCTGGGATCTTGTGATGGACTGACGTCCCTGACGTCTGGCGTCACCTCATGCCCAGAATCCATTGTAGTCTTAGAGCACAGTGTATTTTAGGTGTGGTTTTAGACTCTCACTCTCAGCAAAAGGCCACTAAACTGTCACCGGGCTGGTGCCTCCAAGCGAACCTTAAATCATTTTAATGTAATGTTGTAACATAATTTGTTTCAGTAGTGTTCCGTTTGAGAAAAAGAAATCTTACAAGAAAACTTTAAGTAAAAAGGTTTGCCGGTTCAACTCTCCTTTCGTTTGGTCATCAGTCTTCTGAATCGGGCAGCCAGCATGGCCTTGAAGGTCAACCCCACCTACACTCACCTCATCTATCAGTTCAAATCACCCTTTCAACACTTGCACGGCTGGACTGCACACCTGTTCCCACACACTAATATTTTATTTGTGCTACTCTACTGTGATGTATTTACATATAGCATGAAGTCCATTTGCATGAAATATATTTGCACATTTTAATGTGTTCCTTTTTAATATCATTTCTGTCATTTTCATGTTATGCCACAGATTTATTTCAGATGCATTTTCCCCTAAGCCATTCCTTTGCAGTTTTTTTATTTTATTTAATTTTTTTTAGCTCTGGCAAATTGTCTTGTTAAAACATACAGTTTATTTTCACCTTACTTATGTATGCGACTGTCTGGCTGGCATGATGCTACAAGCATGATACAACAGTGTCATTCTGGTCACCCTCCCCTAGAGGCTAGAGGCTGGGTCTATGAAGAGCTGATGAGATTGTTGACATCCGCACATGTTCTTCCATTTTCAGCCAGAAAGCTCTTTTATTTTGCTTTTGTAATAGTGCATTCCATAACCTTCTCCATCTTTTGTTATTCTACCAATTTTGCTTTGAAGATTTACAAGCTGTTCTTCAGTCTTCATGACAGCAGGACTGATCTGATTTGTCATTTTAGCTGTGAGACTTCCCACACTCTGACATATTTATTGTGTACACATGCAGTTCGACAGGTTTAATATGAGCAGAGCTGTATCTTACTGTATGCAACATAGGGAAGGCTGTACGTCCGTGAATGATGATCCCGGCTGAAGTGGCTCTGTTGTGAGTGCACCGCATCACAAACTTGTAGAAGAGACGCATCTGTATGTGGGAACTGTACATACTGTGCAATCATTTACCAATGCCATTTACATATTACAGGAACTTAACTTCGCTCCAAGTCATTTTCACATGTTTGGGCCATTAAAGGAGATCCTGGGAGGCCAGCGTTTCTGTACAATCAAAAGTTCTGCTTTGACTTGAACGCCAAATGTATAACCTTTATTTATCTATATTATTTATTTTTATTAAAAACATTTATCATGAGAGTCTTATTTTCAAGCACAAATGACAAGCAATACAAATAAAACCATAGCACAATCTTTTTAATTACTTAAATATCAAAGGGCCGGCACAGTGGTGTAGTGGTTAGCGCTGTCGCCTTGCATCTCCAGGGTCCGGGTTCGATCCCCGGCCAGGCTTGATTCCTGTAACTGTGTGCATGGAGTTTGCATGTTCTCCCTGTGCTTGGTGGGTTTCCTCTGGGTACTCCGGTTTCCTCCCACATTCCAAAGACATGTAGGTTAGGTTAATTGGCATTCCCAAATTGCCCGTAGTGTGTGAATGAGTGTGTGTATGTCTGGGTGCCCTGCGATGGCTTGGCACCCTGTCCAGAGTGTATCCTGCCTCGTGCCCTAAGTCTCCTGGGATAGGCTCCAGACTCCCCGCGACCCTGAATACAGGATTAAGCGGTAATGATGATGAGTGAGTGAGTAAATATCAAAGGAAATTAAAACTCTATGAAAACACAAGACGTTTTTTTTTTTGGTCTGAACAAATTCTGTTTGAACTTTCTTTTATTTATATAATCACTTCAAAATGAGTAACAAGCAAACAAATAACTTACATTTGATGTTGAAACCAGGGGCCAAAGGAAAACTAGTCACAGTGGATGAATCCTTTCTGGAGGCACAGTAGGTTATAAATCACCTCAAAATCATTACTGTAATTTACCATTAATCATTACCCTGATTTATGTTGCTCTCTAGACTGTTTGCCATTCTCAGTGCAGCAGCATGCCTCTGGTATTCTATACATTTGCAAAATTTTCCACACAAAATCCCAAGCAGAAAAATAATTCATAGGTGCCACACTCCAGTGAATGCTTTAGCTTTCTTACATTTTTTAAAATTATTATAATTTTTTAAAAATAAAATGAAATATCTGTAAAATCTTTCAACAATCCTATATTAATCTATACTGGTTATACTGTATACAGGGTGATGGGCGTGGAGCCTATGCAGACTTAATCATGAGGTGGGGTAAACCAATTTATTGCAAGGCCTGCACACACACACACACACACACACACACACACACACACACACACACACACACACACACACACACACACACACACACACACACACACACACACGCCAATTAATCTAATCTGCATGTC
Organism: Clarias magur; assembly: GCA_013621035.1. Taxonomy (NCBI): domain Eukaryota; kingdom Metazoa; phylum Chordata; class Actinopteri; order Siluriformes; family Clariidae; genus Clarias; species Clarias magur. The sequence continues at coordinate 786,613 of QNUK01000314.1, read as the reverse complement.
TTTAGACTGTGGAGGAAACCCACCACAGATGCGAAGTGGAAATCGAATTCGGACCCTGGAGGTGCGTGGCTAACCCCTACATCACTCACTCACTCATCATCTATACCTCTTTATCTTGTATACAGGGTCACAGGGTTTTATCTCAGGAGACTCAGGGTACGCGGCGAGGTGCATCCTGGATGGGGTGCCAGTGCATTGCAGGAAACACACGCATACACATACTATGGGCAATTTGGGAACACCAGATATCCTAACCTGCATGTCATTGGACTGTGGGAGGTAACCGGAGTACATGGAGGAAACCCACCAAGCATAGGGAGACACAAACACAAAACAGATGCAGGAATCGAACCTGGACCCTGGAGGTGCGGGGCCACCCTGCTAACCACTATAGCAACAATCATTATTAATATAAATTTTGTTACATTTGTAAAATATTGGAACATTATGCTACATAATTTAATGAAACCTAGGTTTTCAAAATTAAATGGAACATTAGAATGTCAATACTGTATGTTGAACACATTCAATGATTATAGCTAATAATGATTATTAAAAAATAATGAATATTTATTTAAATGCTTTGCAAACATTAGGAGGAAGTAAGACTGATATATGAACATACTGTAGATTGGAATCGCTTTGTAATGGCGCTAAACCTAATATTTTCCCGTAATTAATTTTAGCGGTGTGTTATTTCTGACCAATCAGAACGGCGCACATTTATAGTGGGCGTGGTTTCTTTCTTCTTCTTCTTCTTCTTTTTTTGAGAAACCGGGTGCGGAATATAGAATAACGGTCTCGGCGCGCGCAGGTTTATTTAGCTGCAGCTGCACGCGCTGGTTGTGCTCCTATAAAAGCGGCTCGGGGCGCAGCGGCTCAGAGCGGCAGCGCGTCTCATCCTCAACATCAGCTCCGAGCTTTAGGTCAATATAACGGCAATAACCACGGATATAGAGGTAACGCGTATTCTCTGTGTATGGACCTGACGGTTTTACCCTAATGTGTGTGGTGTGCGTGTGTGTGTGTGAGAGAGATGGATATCTGCAGCTTCTTTAGGCGGTCTGTGTGTTTGTACATTAGCTGTAGCCTGAGCGGTGTGAGCTTAAAACCCATCACGGCTCTCTCTGTTCAGCTCAGCTCATGTACACTCCCAGGCTGTGTTTAGTTAAATATGCATCCAAATATAAGATGAAAAATAACTAGACATTGTAAACTAAGCGTTTTTGTTTACCCAAGTTTATTATGTATCCAGACTGTTATGATTTTATATATATATATATATATATATATATATATATATATATATATATATATATATAAGTTAATTATGGCTTTAAACTCGCCCTTTAAATGTTTGTTGAATTTTCATGCTATTTTCTAAAACATATACTTTAAGGCAGTTTAATCACTACTATTATTTATGATTAAATACAACTTTATTATTTCATTATCGGTTACCTGTTTGGTTGAAGGCTTTAACAAATTGGTTGTTGTTCTATAATGTAAAACATACTACACATTAATATTACATTTACTGTGTTTGGTAGCAATATATAATAATAAGTATAGAATAAGCAGGACTATGGGATTATAAGAGTGTAATTACAGTGTTATAAGGACATGCGTGGCAGATACAAACAAGACTGAGAAAGCTTTCTCTTTTTGTGTGAACCGTGTTTCCTTAACCGATGTAGGAGTGAGAAGGTGATCCATGTGGGAACCACACCTTTCCTTCTGCCCATTCACTTAGCATCATCCACAGAGTTGTTTAAATACAGAATAATAAATAAACTGTGCAGATTTATTTTAGAGATAAAAAATCTGTGTATAAGTAAGAGAAAGAGAGATGGAATCATTTAGAGAAACGGAAAGAGAACAAACGGTGAGAATGAGGAAGAGATACTCGTTCTACGTGTGTGTGTGTGTGTGTGCCATGTTCTGTTATCCCACTGGGTGGATGTGTCTCCACGATGGTAACCTGCTGTTAACTTGGCCAAGCTGCACCACACGCACACACACACACACGCACGCACGCACGCACGCACGCACGCACACACACACACACACACACACACACACACACACACACACAAACACATACACTCCTCCCCCCAGAGCCCTCGTTATGTCTCTCTGTGCGGCTTCGATGATAAAGAACACACCCCGAGTCGCCTGAGCGCATCAAGACGTTATTCATGCACCAGCAGAAGCAGGAGAATTTTAAATTGGGCTCTTGTGGGAGAGAGAGAGAGGGAAGAGGAGAGACAGAAAAGGAAAAGAGAGAAGAAAGAGAAAAGAGAGGGGGAGGGAGGAGAGAAAGGCAAGAGGAAGGAGGAGTGAGATGAAGAGAGAGGGATGGAGAAAGGAGAAGAGAAGGGAGACAGAGAGAGAGAGAGATTAAAAGGGAGTGAGAGAGAATTACATTCTTTCCAAAAACATTTAATTGAATTTTCCAGGAAAGAGTGAAGTGGTGTTTTTGTCCTTGTGTGAAGACGGGGGGAAAAATCTAATTTGTTAATGAAAAATAAATGCATAATTTTTCAATTTAAAACAGAGCCTTTCGTAGTATGAATGTAAAAGAAATGGGTTCAGTGAGTATTATCTAATAGCTCAGCATTGTTTTCTCAAGATCAACTTCACAGCTTTAAACCTGTTAGTTACATGTGATACCTGGACACCTTTAGAACCTGTGTGTGCTTAGAGATGTATCTAGGTCACTCAAGTGAGACTAACAGAGAACAATCTTAAGTATTATTTTGTTGTAGGACATGTTTATCTAATGGTATATAAAAAATCCCCAAATCTGGTAATGCAAGTCTTGTATGCATATATAATGTGACAACACATTTGCAGCAGGGTGTTAACGATCAGTCATTAATAGATTAATTGCCACTTGGAATATAGCTGATAATGTTTGTTTTGCATAACATTTCTCAGTTCATATCGTTTTTAACTTACACATCACAAGAGGGCGCATTTCAGTTCAGTGTACAATATAGGACAATGTATTTTTAGTGGCCTTTGTTTTGAAAGGAAACTAGAGCAGAAAACAGCTGTTTTTTGTTGTATTGTTTTTTGTTCATACATTGTTATTTGTATGTTTAAGTATTTGAGCTCCATTCATTTGTCTCACATACAGTAACTTTGTTGAAATTGTTCTGCTAGAGCTGTTTAAAAAGTAAATGTAAATAATGTTATGATTAATAACTAATGAACATAATTATAATAATAATTGATACATTGCAACCAGTGTGATGTGACCTGACTGAAATGGAGTTACTTTTACCATCGAGAAGCTTTTTTCTGTAAGTTGTCTTTTGTTCCTATTATAACTGCAATTTTAGTGACTGTACAGTTCTGCTCATAAATTAATATACCCTAACAGAAATTCTGAAGTTAACATTCTTTATAGATAAATGTAAATATTAGCCCAAACACATTAATTTGTTTTTAATTGGATTGAAATTCCACAATAAGGCATCATGGAATATTAACCAAAACATGACAATGAAGAAAATTATTGGAGGTTTCCCTCCAAAAATGTACATACTCTTAGGGCGACAGAGTGTTTAGTGGTTAGCACTGTCGCCTTGCACCTCCAGGGTCCGTGTTCGATGGAGTTTGCACGTTCCCCCCGTGCTTGGTGGGTTTCCTCTGTTTCCATGTACGGTTTCCTTCCACAATCTATTGTTATGCAGATTAGGCTAATTGGCATTCCCAGATTGCCTGTAGTGTGTGAATGAGAGTGTTTGTAGGTGTGTGCCCTGTGATACACCGGGGGTGTACACCCTGTGTCCAGGGTGTACCCTGTCTCATGGGATAGGCTCCACGCCCATCATGACCCTGGATAAAGCAGGATAGACAATAAGTGAGTGAGTAGTGAGTAAGTTTTATAGGACTGTGTTTGAAAAAGGTGGCAGAACAATTCCAAGAAGATTTAATAAAAGGGCACCAAGCAACAGAATTATGCTGTCCATAGTTATGAAATTTCTCAGTTCTGGTAGTGTACTGTATCAACATTACGTATCAAACATTCCGGATATGTATGAGAGTCTGTGTGAACGATAAAAACACTGTCTACAGCACAGGGGCGTGGTCGCTAAATCTGGCACATGTGAGTGTGGCAATACCATGCACCTTTGGGACATTAAAGGCGAGTGGACTGAACATCGCCATTTGATTGCACACAAGAGACAGCGGCTAAAGGACTGCACGAACGGCCACGGTACTTTCACTTTACCCGAGAGCTAGCCTTTGCAGTCCAGCCACATGCCAGCTGGCCACTCCCTCTGGACAAGCACATGCATATCCACACTTCTTTCCTCCTCTTCTTTCCTTCCTCCCTTCTTAAAATCCCTTCCTTTCCCTATTTTTCCAATAAAGCTACTCTTTACTTTTTACTTCCTGTCAGACCTTCCCTCATGTTTCATGCCACATGTCCCTTTCAAATAGAAGGCCTTGAGAATTAAATTGAAGATCTTAAAATTCAAAATACATGGACTAACAGTCAAAGATCTTTCGATATATATTTTATTCACTTTTTTTTTTTTTTCACTTTTTTTCTGTTGTAAGCCCCAGAACATCAGAGATCCACCTCCATTCACGGTAGAGTAGGTGCACTTCTCATCGCCTTGTTGACTCCTCTCCAGACATGGTGTTTAGGGTCGTGGCCAAAAAAAAGTAAAAAATTTCTCATCACTCCAAATGACTTTGTTCCAAAAGTTTTAAGGCTAGTTTAGGTGCTGTTTGGCATAATGTATGCTGGCTGTTTTGTGGCATTGGCTCAGTAAGAGCTTTTTTCTGGCAACTTGATCATGCAGCCCATGCTTGTTTAAGTACCTACTTATTGTGCTTCTAGAAATAGCTACATCATGTTGTTTTGCAGAGGCGCCTGGGTTTCAGCTAAAATTGGTTGTGGGTTTTTCTTCACACTTTGAAAAATTTTCCTGGAAATCGTTGCTGGTCTACCTGACTATGGCTTGGTGTCAACAGAACTACTAATTTTCGACTTTTTTTAAAATCAGTATTTGAAATCTAGAGATAGGCAATGTAAAATCTTTGGATATCTTTTAATAACCTTTTTCTAATGTATAAAAATACATTTTATTTAAGATGCTTTGGAAAGTCTTTTGCCCTCTCCATGGCTCAGTATTCAGTTAAATCAGTGCAGCCCTTAATACTTAATGTTTTAGTCTTAATAGCAATTTAAACATGTGTCTGTCAGCTTGTGTGTATATTATTAAGCAAAATATTTCAGTGGGTTTTAAACCTAGATCAGGACCAGTTGAGTGAGTTTAATTATAATTTAGATTTAAAAAATGGTTCACATAATTGTGATAATAACTGGCTTCACCTCACCACTATCCTTAAACTGAAAAAGAAATTGCTGGGTTATTGGACATATTTAAAAAAAAAAAAAGCCCAATATTTGACAAATTCTGCCATGGTATGTAAACTTACAGTATATGTACAATTGTATACACACCAGTCCCTTTTTGTCTTGTTTTGATGTTAAAAAGACAAAAAAAAGTATGCAGATGAGAACTTTTATGTAAAAAAAAAACTAACAAACAATCAAAAAAGTATATTGTCTGCTTAAAATTTTGTTTAGTTTAAAATCTAAACTGGGAATTCCTTCCTTTAAATGAATGTTATATAATTCTTTTTTTGTTGTTGTGTAGACCACGTATGATGGTGCCTGCCATGTAAATGAGCCGTTATAATAGAAACGATAATGTATTAGAAATGAGCACTCATACTGTATATAAAGCTGTCATTTGAGTTACAGTCGGCGCTGCTGACAGCTAAAATTACACAAAAGTTTCTGAGGAGCCATCTTCAAAAAGTCAACAGCACAGTGAAATTATATATTATATATTAATATAAATTGTCTGATGTACAGCAACAGAAAAAATACAGAAAACCCTCCTTCCCCAACCAGAATATAACCAAACATTCCCCTGCACTCCCCTGGACTCCCCGTGTCCCAGGGATCCACTGACCAGGATAAATTAAAGATGAGTGAACGAATAAATAATGTCTAATGGTGTCCAGTGAAATGGCTTTTAAGAAATGTTAAGGGGGTAATTTAGGAATAGGATAGAACGAAGTCGTGCTCTGCAGATGTGTGTGTTGTTGTAGCCCAGAGCGACTGTTCTGTACAGTAGTGTAATGCATGTGTTCATTTTGCAGGACTCAGTGCAGCGCAGCTGGTTGTCCTCGGAGAGAGAAAGCGAGAGAGAGAGAGAGAGAGTGTGTGTGTGTGTGTGTGTGTGTGTGTGTGTTTGCAGTGAATTGGATTCATGTTATTGAGGTCAGTTTTTTCCAGGTTCTATTGCTTGTTGAAAAACAGCCCTTTAACTCTTTATAATCTAATATTAAAGTGCTGTATATTAAATCATACACTATTATTTATTAACCCTTAATAAACATCAGGCCCTAAACTACTGGCCCTTAGTCTTACCTTTCAATATATTCTCTTTTATATTTCTGTCAACTTGTACATTATACTTAATACATTCAAAATCACACCTGTGCAGTGCACTGTTCATGAAGTTTTATGAGCCTGTCTTAAACTAAAGTGCAGAATTTGCCCTTGATTTCCCACAGCGCAGGTGCTAAAGATGCCAAACAATCATAATACACTTTGCAGATTGTAAGGAATCAAGGACAGGGTGCCATTTTACAAACACACTAGTAGGATGTCTGTGAAGTCTTAATGCATCTGAAATTATCTTGTAATTGTCTTTCAAATACAGTAGAAGGCCTTGAGAATTAAATTGAAGATCTTAAAATTGAAAATACGGGGACTAACAGTGTTAACCCACAGATCTGAAATACACTCGTGGTGGTAAACAGCAGAGCGGGACGGCCTGTAGCAAAAAAGTGGTCTACTACATACAACAAACAGTAAATACATATGACATTTAACACAATATTTTTATTTATTTGATATTTATATTAATCTCACATTTCACAGCTCCAACCCACAAACCTTCCCCTCCATCTACCCTATGTGAAGAGTAAAACAAAGTAAACTAAACACTCTTTTGTATATAAAGATGAATCTGTTTGTCAGAAACAAAAACTAAAGCATTTTAGCCATTTTAATAAAAATACTGTATATGGGGTCAGGATTGTGCAATATAGGGTTAACCTTAGACGTGTCCTTTTTTGTCAGCACAACCTAGGCAGCATGAGGAATTGAATTTTATTTCATTTTAACCAGCTGTACACACACATGACTGAGCGAAAAATAAAAAAGAAATAGCATAGATTCATAAGATCACGTGTTTAATAATATGCACATTTTGTGAGTTCAGCATTTTCATCATTCCCATTTTCTGGTGTCAGTAAAATTTACACATTTTAAATGTAATAATAACTTTGGTTTATGACATACATATTTCCATATAAGTGTTTATTTTATTATTGTTTATTATTATTGTTTATTTTATTTTATAATCAGTCATCGACCAGTGCTGTGCTGCTGCTCCACAAATTCATGCTGCTTGAGTTTTATTAATGTTCCTTGGTTTTATAAAGAAGAGTTGTTCATCGTACGGTTAACGAGAAGCGAGAAAGGATTAATTAGTAGCGGACATTACAGCGCTTTTGCGCTACCGCTCATGTACTCGTTTATTCTGCTAGCGCGGGAGTGGTGTACTGTCCGATGCTTGTTAATTGATCACGTATGGCATTGTTCTGTTAGACAGATTTCTAGAAAGGGTCAGCAAATGTATCTGGGCGGCCGTCAAATGTACTGTCCCTGGGTGACCTGCCCAAGTTTATACTCTGTGTGTGGGATACACTGACTCATAATTTCATGATACAAAGCTTCTTAATGAATGCTCGAATTAAGACTTTTACTCGAATTAAGAAATTTTTACATCAAAATCAACAACAAATCCACATCGTACATCACGTCACATCCAGAGGTGATGTGCTTGAAACACACGGGGAGTGAAGAATTAATTTCTCTGCTTTTCTGCACTGGTTTGGTAAATATAACTTGTAAAAATATAGACAGTTTATTATAAGCATACATAACCACTGAGTCTGATTCCATAATGTGTGTTTTTCATGGCAAATGTTCACTCTTGCACTCTTTGCCATTTACAAGTGTCACACAGTTTGCATTGTAACTCCAGAGTATTGTGCTGCTGTAGGGCTACAGGCTAAATTACAACTTAACTGCAGGTTATGTAATTGGCACACAATCCAATCAGATTTACTCTACAGGCAGTAGAATGTGCCACCACTCTCAAAGGCATTTCTGATATTTGTATCATGATATAGAGTTGAGCTGCACAATTAATTAAATTCAAAATCGCAGTATGGATCTGTACAGATATTTAATTGCAGAATATTTCTTATAGGTAATAGATGCATAATCTGGGATTTATGTAGATGTTGTCAGTAATTTAAGTGTTTTTATGTTTTTTTCAGTTATTACAAACATTGTAAGTATTTTGATCATATGTTGCAGCCCTAATATTCTCACAAATAGCCAGCAGTACAGCAGAGCTACATTTAATATTCTGTTTCATGTATTTTTTATTTTATAAAAAATACAAAATATCTGTCAGTGAAATCAAGCAAAATTTTCATGATTTGTGTACAAAATTTTAATGGTAAATCAGTTGTAGTCCCATAAACTAGATTAGTAAAAAAGCAAGTCTTCTCTGTTTTTTCACTCTGATTACAGTCTAGCTATAGCACCCCAACAAATAAATCTTAATATTTCTCCTTTACATCTAAATGCTTACACCTTATTATTTTGTCTCTCAATTTATTACTGGTTCTTGAACCAGGTCTGACATTTAACAAATAAGCATCATGTTTGAAATGAACATAATAATAATTAAAACAAGCAAATTAACAAACAAATAAAAACATGATGAAAGACTTTCAGGGAACTGTCCTATTTGCTCAACATAGATTACAGTTCCATACATATGTAGATAGAGTGGACAGCCACAAGTACGAATAAATCGATTCACGACCAAAAAAATCGGCTAAAATTTGTCTCTACTCATGAACTCTTCCTCAGAATACGATCCAGAAACTGCCATCAGCTGAACAAAAGCATGAGTGCGTCACACTTTAAATTCATACATTTTGCTCAGTCAGTGGTCGCAGGGCACGCGCAAGATAAAAGAATTATGGAGTGATGTCCAATCGTTTGCCAAGAAGTAACATCCGAACAAAAATGTAGCAAGCAAGGTGTTACACCTTATAATAATGTGGTGTCTTTTTGTGCAACGCAGTTGCGCAAGTGTGAGAAAACAAATCTCTCTGGATAGATTTTTAGTGAAAACAGCTGCCAGAGGCCAAGAAACAAAAAAGAGAGAAAACTATATGAGCTATGTAAGTATTCCCCAGTATTATTATGTAAGGGGACTCTCCTTCCTAACACTAACTTTCTCCCCACCCATTTTCCTCTCCACTATTCCTTCACATCAGCGAGTCACCCTAAGAAAATTGTGCGAACAATAAATTAAGTGTTCGCTCTTTCTCCTGTACAGTTTTTAAAAATATATTTAGTGTTGTATTATTTTTGTATAATTAAGACTTTTTCGTAGTTTGTTTTATATTCTGTGATATAAACAAAATAAATCAAAAGTTAAATATAGTTCATATTACGGTTTACGATACAGATACAGAACTTAGGATTGAATTATGTTCATGAACCGAGGTTCCACCGTACTTTAATATATGATGTTATTATGTTATCAAATTTGGAACATTTTATGATATATAAATTTTAGCTATGTCAGATATTATGATTTATAATATAAAACTTTTATACTTTCTTATGTTCAGGAGGTTAAATGTGGACAGAAGTTGTACAGTAGTTTGCAATCTTAGAGTGCTGTGAAAAGACGAGTCTTTGGGACAGGAAAGGCATTAGAAGCCGTTAGCTGATGAATGTCATCGTTTAATCAGGGCCTTAAGAGCTGGCACTTTGTTACCCTCACTGCCAGGATTCTCTGGTTCTGCTCCAACCTACAGTAGCTCGCTCAGAATTTCAATCAGTGTTAAGGCTGACTCTTTTTAGCTGGGCTGTATTTCAGGTTTCTTTGGCATTGCTCTTAAACCTACTTGTGTTTGTGTGTATGTGCTTCCTTGTGCCATGTTATGTTGATTGCTTAATATTTTTAGCTGGCTCTAACAAGGCTCTGGGGGCTTTTCTGTCCTTGTGCATGTTGTGAATTTGTCTCTGCTGACATTATATATTTACAAGATAATATGCTTTTTAAAAAAAATCAGTTAATGATACCGTAATAAGTACAGAATGCGCCAAAATATGCAGTATTTGTACAATGAATAGACGAACAATAATACCTTGTTGTCATCTGTGAGTTTATTTCTTCTGAAAGAAACTAACATAAACACTATGAGCCTGTTGATTTACCACAGTATGCACAATGTAAGTGTTACATGTGTGTGTAAGATCGGGGGAATGGGACTGGTATGAGAAGGGATTGTTCTGCCACCTTTTTTTAACTTGGTCCACGTTTTACGACCACCTCCATCGAGAGACCGATTTCCAACAACGACTTTCTTTTCACTACTGCAGTTATGTCGCACATGACAAACGCACATGTGCGTCAAAGATGCGGGAGTTTCAGTACTGTATATTTTGGCACTTACCATTCCCAGATAACATTACGTGTCAGTCAGAGTTTTGTCCAGCAAGTATTTTCAGATTCTTCTTCCCTGGTGACAGAGTGATTCTTCAGATATATTCAAATTAAGGGTGTTATATCCATTATATCTGTATAAACAAATTTTTAATTGCAAAGTGTTGCGATTTTAAATGTATATTATCATTAGCCAGTATTAGCGATGACCTCTGTGCTCAGAATGTTGTGTCACACCAAAGTTCACAGTGAAATATCTTTCATTCCTTATTATCTTTGCTTTCCTTCATCAGGGACTGATGTTTACTATTGATGTGAAAGAGCAGTTAAATATGGACGAATACCAGCGTCTTTTCAAAAGCACTAATGAAATTTGGCAGCTGCAATTATGCACTTGGTGTGAGACAGGCTAATTTAAAGCAGCGTCTGCCTGGTCTAATGAGTAGGGCTTTGATGTCTTGGACAGACGCTTTTTCTGTCCTTCCCAGTATGCCATTGCAATGGACTGACTGCTTCCTTGAAGAAAGAATAACCTTTGCTGTGATTTAATTATTCAGTCGAAGGCTCATGTTCAGTGTTTCTCAAGGATTTTTTGTGATCATGGTGCTCACAATTGATTAGGGCTGCCCACATATTGTATTAAGAGCACAGTCTTGATTTGTTTCTCAGTACAGTTTGTTTCAAAACCAGAGCTGATTCTATTCAATTCAATTCAATTCAATTTTATTTGTATAGTGCTTTTAACAATTGACATTGCCGCAAAGCAGATTTACACAATCAAAAGAAGTAAGTTTGTATGAAATGTGAATGTGTATGAATCAAAATGATAAGACTATCCCTCAATAATTTTGCATTGTTCACATTGGTGGCACTAATGAGTGAAAAATCAAAATAGCATACAGTTTTTAAAAGTTTTTTAAAAGCAGTCTACAAATTACAGATTATAGCAGTAAACCAGCATAAAATGCCATACAGCAATGTTAGGCACATGAAAAAAATGCTATACAATGTAAAGGAAAGCTATTATTGCATTGCTCTTACATAGCTTGGTGTCTTCAGGAAAAACAATCAACAAGGGATTGCTTTTCCCACAAACTTAATGCTGACGTTGAATCAGAAGCAAATGTAATAATCTGTTGCATTACATTTCACTTTCATCAGAACAGGGAAATTTTGCAACACCCAAACACGACCACAATTCCTCTATCTCTCATACACACACAGAACTGCAGTGACTCAGCAGAACAAAAGGGAAGAAACAAAATCCAAAACACCTGCTTGTAGTGTGAAGAAACATTTTTCACATCAACAGATGTTTATTGTTACAGTATGTACTGTAGATCAATTGGCAGCGCTAGCTCGGTTGCTATTGTGCTGAACTGCTGATCAGAACGTCCTCCATGTTTGAGTCCCAGTGCTACAGAGCTGCCACTGTCGGACCCTTGAGCAAAGACCGGTGTCCAGCTGCCAACCCCGACCCTATAAGAAATCCCACTGAAACGATGGATTCCCTTCCAGGGGTGGGCAGTATTCATCACCCGATGTGCCCAGTGGCACGTGGACTGACTCTTTCCTCCCTTTACCTTACTGAATATTAATAAATTCCCAATTACTATATGATTGTTGACTTACTGTACGAAATCAAAAGAGTGAGGCACAATGAATGAGTAATGACTCTCAAAACTTGGTTGTGATATATTACCATAAAATGTGTTTATCAAAACTATTTTTCCTCATGAGTGGCTTATGAATTGCTAATACAGCTAATTATTTGTCGAGCCATTAACAATGTGTGTTTTTTTTAACAGGATGGCACACTGTGCTCTTGGCACCCTAATATGAGTAAAATTTATTTTTTATTTTTTTACTAAAAACCAGTTATTTTTGCTGTTAAAGTATAAATACGCCATTGTTTCAGTCACTTAAGGCCGTGTTTTGCCAGCACTTTACCAGCTGAAAGCTCATGAAAAGTGTATAAAATGTAGCGTTATACATTGGAAAACAAGCATGGCTCCAGATGGTGCATAAAATAATCGCTAACGCCTAAAGTTTTTATTTTATAGTTTTTATCTAGACAGCCAATATCTTTGATACCTGTGGTACATTCACATTTTGATCAAACCGCACCAGAGTTTGTCTAAAAGCGGACCAAGATCCATCTTTTCAAGCAGCCCCGGTTTGCATGTTGGTGTGCACTGAGGCTCGGTACTTGTTCCGGAGCACCAGAGTTTGCTTTAGTTGAACCAAACAATAGTCAAGTCAAGTGTGAACACACGTTAAAATGCAGAAAACTGTCATTCATACATGTTTGATAGAAAATATTATCACATTTTTTTTTATAGTTCCCTTTTCATCAAGGATTGTGCAGCCATTAAAATGATGAAGACTGCAGTAGAAACGTAAGAATATTTTGCTCTTAAAATGAGATCACACAAAGGTCATTTTTTTCATATTATCAAATTCTCATTCAGTTTTTTTTTTTTTTTTAAAGATTATGAGTCATGTTCAAGGTTTAACTTTTCTTTTTTTTTTTTTTAGTTTTTTTTGTGCTTGCCTTTATTGAATTCCAGAACACCTTTCAACACATTCATGTGTCCTTTAAATTCTGCACTGAAAAGCATTAGATACTGTAGAAATTCTTCCTACACTCCATTTCTGCTCCTGATGTTGGCAGTTTTTAAAGTTCTTTATTTATTTATCTGGTCAGTTATTGGCGTAAGAGGAAGTTAAAGTTGACAGTGAGTGAGAAATGAGAACAAATCAAGGCCAAGGACACTAAACCAATATCAGAACTCAGTAAATACAGATGAGTTGCTCTGAATACTCCATATAGACTGCCCAGACTATGGGCATTGCATATTGCACATATCAAGCGATGTTTCCTCCCTATGAGATAAAAGCTACAAATCTGAGAAGGTCAAGGCAGACATGCTGACATGGGCTTCCTTCTAGAACATGTGCAGCTCTGCTCATGTGATGCCCGAGCCAGCTGAATGCACTTGGAAGAACTTGGACACAAGTCCTCATTCTCACTCATCTGACCACTGATGGTTGTGGCAGTGTCAGAATACAAAAGTCTTCTCCCTATTCGCTGGATATTGAGATTGAATCCTAGCAGTGGCACAGCTGGCTACAGCCAGGAGTCTTAGAAAGTACTGTAGTATTGGCCCTGGTGAGAGAAATGGCATTTACTTTTGTCTCTGTCCCAATTGCAGGTATGCCAACAGGGTGTAAATGTGTAGACTTTAATTAGCACTGTTCCAAATATAATTGTCAGAATCAATGGTTTGGACAAGGCACATGCAGACACAGTTAACCCACATATATCCATAAACATTATCCGAATTCAGGTCAGGCAGTAAAAGGTTAGCAGGATCTAATAATAAACAAGTATGAGAAACTAGGAAGGAACATTATGAGTATCTTACAGGAACTCAATACCGCTTTTGAACAGAGATGTGTGTACAGTACATACACAGCCTACACACATTTCAGAACCAGACAAGTGTGACAAACTAAACACAACCTAATTACAAGAAACACGTACAAACAATAATCAGGCTGTAGAGCAAGGCAGGGAAGAGACAAAGACGTAAATTGTATCCTATCATGGCACCTGTGGTGGTAATCTAAGAAATAATGAAGCCATATTCGTCTTCTGGCTGTGAATAATGTGAGGCAAGCTGCTGTGCTGACTAAGAAAGAATAAACTCAACACCATATTTAAAAAAGCCCCTGAAATCCATCAGATTGGGACAGGCAGCTGAAGTTGCATTTTCCGGACCCGCGTTAACATTAGCCTCAACTGAGCCGTGTAACCTCGTCTCCAGACATCAGCATTCAGACTGTTTATGCCTTCGCTCAAAAGGAAATGCCTGGCAGAATTTGTGAGCGTGGCACTAGCCTGCCTTACTTGACAATCACAGCTGTTCCTCAGAAAATTCAGCTTGAAAAGAGGCAGAACTATCTTGTAGGCAGACCACTGATAGAGAGAAGGCTATCTCATGTGTTCAGGTTATAGCTCTATGATCTAGTTGATGCTGTAGAAACATCTGGAGTTCATGTTTAACCTTTAAACCAAATAATGTGATATCTTGACATTTAGCGTTATATAGTACGGTAGGCCCCCCCAAATATTGTAACGATCTTGCGCATGGGTGGTACCACAGACATGCACATGAGGCGAGATCTTACAGGAAAAGGGTAATACCTTTTTTGAAAGGTGGGGAAGGAAAGGGTTTTAAGGAGACAGTGCCCTGCTGGCAAAGGGGCTCTGTGGGCAGTGGCTCATGCATGCTACCTCGAACAGTTCATCCTGCTGACTGGCCAACCGGCCCCTCGCAGTTCTCCTTGGGTGCGGACACAGAAGGGAGCCCATCGTGATGTCCAGCAGCATGGCAGCATTCCCATCTAGGAATGGGGACCTTAATACGGAGAAACAGCTGCCTTTTCCTCTTCGGCAACAAGATCACGAAAGCCGGATCTATGCAAGAGTGAAAGTGTTCTTAATGTGCCAATTAAAAGACAGCATTACATTCGTTCCAGCATTCCATGCATTCACGCATGTTCAATCACGGAAGCCAGATCGCATGTCTGGTGTACATTGTCACATGCATGCAGTGTTACAAGTTCAGGAGGTGCAGAAGCAAGCGTAAAAGGAGTGACGATGAAGCTGGTACTTCTAAGAAGTGCCAAGCACTAATGATAGAGACAAAAGTGAAAATAATTGAGACAATGTATTGAGGTAAAGATGGCAGAGATTGTTTGTTCTTTTAAAATCAATTGTTCAACCATCAACATGATTCTAAAGAACATTGTGTATAGGGGACTTCCTGTACGTTGGAGGAGATGATTTCTTTAGAATTAAGGCAGAGTACTAGTCTTTTTCCCTCTGTGTTGTTGTCAGTGAAAATTGCGGATGGCTTCCTTTATTTTTACACAGTCAACACAAATCAAATCTATAGACAAAACCAGGGTCAAGAATCAAGTACAGGTGAGGTGCTACGCAAACCAGACAACATAGGCAAAAAGGCAAGCTCATAAATCATGAAACAGAGTGAATACAGATGCAATGATGCAAGGTTTGGCAAACCACAGGTGTGGGACGTTGCATTGCAGTTAAACAGAGGCTATAGCTCTGTTCCAATCCATAAGTACTGGACTGCACAGGGTGTTCAGCCATGTTAAGTGTGAGTCCACACCGCAGGGAACGAAAATGTTAAGTTCACCACTTTGCCGGAAGTGGACAAAAACTTTCCCATTAGTCATTACACCTTTCTGGAACTGAGCTCGAAAGGAGATTTATCTATTTATTACAGTACCATGAAAATGATCAATATTAATTAATGAAATATTTTAATATAAAAAAGTTTAAATTTAAATTAAATTGAATTTAATCAATACATCCTTACTATTACATAGGTAATTAGTAGTAATTTTACGTAGTTTGTAAAAAACTGATCAATACTAATTTCTCCATATATCTTATAAATTATTTAAATTAATATTTTTCATTAAAATTTATATTTAGTTATGCACAGATTTAGTATACATTAGTGCATATTTTGTGATAGTATCAGTTTTGTTTCAATAAATAATTTATATTTAATTAAATTTCCAAAGTAGTAGCAACATGTAACCAAGGTGCTTATGCTACCAAGGTTACACACGGATGTTAGGAGACGATATCTGTGCTGGTGATGTCGCAGGGTTTTCCGATAAGTGGAAGTGACCCTTGACAAAAAGAAGGGAGCGCACTTTTTAAAGTAGACTGTGGAATGGAATGCAGCCTATGAGTCTGTATACATAAGTTCAAGTGTACAGTAGGCAATCAGTATGAGTGTGCAGTCCACATGTGTTCTGCTTCCACACAAAAGTGAAATACCACATGTGTTCTGCTTCCACACAAAAGTGAAATACATGCCTCTCACATGTACTGTGTCTCACTCACTTAGAATGAGTCATGTATCTGAAGTAGAACAGTTCCCACTTGCTGCAAATGTCTGTTCTGAATCTGTCGAAAGAAATGCCTGAAACAGAACAAACTGTGCTCACAGCCTCCAGGCCATGTGGATAAAGTGTGGAAGAACTACTCAGGATTGTCATCGCGACCGTTCAAAATATCAGCGAGTTTATTTCACAGCAGCATTTTTCTTACTGGGTTTTTGCTCCTAAGATCAAGTTGTGCTGGTTGTGTCCGTAAGACACATAAGCAGTATAGATTTTACACTAAAACACGGATTAATGAGTTAAGCATCTAAAAGAGTTATAAAAGGACAGGACCTAACCTCATCAGTTAGCACCATTGAGTGTTTTTATTTAATTGAGTTCTCCATAGAAACAATTAAGGTTTTAAAACAACAGCTTTAGAAATTAATTCCTGAACGAACAAGCGATCAATAATGAATCAATCTTCAGGCATGTGCACACTGTGTTTTCAACTGTATACATGTGTATAGTATTATGGCAATTATACTAAAACCATATTATGTATTCGCAATTGCATTTTCCTTATGAACGTGAGTGCGTAGTGCTTACTATTATAATTCAAAATCATATGCATGCATTTTTGCACACAACTGCTATACAGTGTTTGGCAAAATGAACATGCTAATTTAAATTAATTAGACAATTAATTTCAATTTTAAAATGGATTCATTCACAATTAAAATGTGGTACCGTTCAATCCAAAAAAAAAAGAAACTAAGACTTTAAGCTGTCCTGATGTGTCATTCTTTTGAATGTTCTTTCCTCTTTGAGATTTAAGAATTTTACATTCTGTAAACACAAATGCTCACATAGAGTCTCTGTAGAGAAGTAGACTTCCATGGTGGAGTTAATTTGTGGCCATATCTTAAGACACTTTCATACTGAAGTTGTTGTAAAATGCAGTCGTGCATTAAGCCACCACAGTGTGAGCACATTGATGTTCTATATTCTGAAAAAGTGTGACATTTAACTCAAATGGGATTGCCACCTACAGCAGAATGATATGTAACATTTGCATTGGAGATACCTTGTAAACCACTTCTTTTAGAGCTGTAAATAATAATAGGTTGGTTTGTCAATCCGATTAGATTTGCTTTATGGACATTGTGATTTTCAATCACTAAAGTAAACGGTCTGA
Organism: Clarias magur; assembly: GCA_013621035.1. Lineage (NCBI taxonomy): Eukaryota > Metazoa > Chordata > Actinopteri > Siluriformes > Clariidae > Clarias > Clarias magur. Next base: position 768,838 of record QNUK01000314.1, on the reverse strand, counting down.
TTTATTTCAAGCAGCTATATTTCTTATTAGTGATGATCAATTAATCAAAACCAACATGTTAATACTTTTCCTACTATGTGTGTTTATGTACTGTCCCTTAAGAAATATATTACAGCTTGTGTAGTCACATAACTCCACCCTGCTCAGTCTGATTTTGTCTCATTGATTATTCAGTCTGATTATTCATTGTTAAAAAATGATAGCAGATTTATTGCCTGAGCATGCATACATACATACATACATACATACATACAAGTGAACTATGAGGGATAACAAACAAACAAACAGAAAAAAGCAAAAAAAAAGGATATGGTTTATTTTTTATCATAAAGGTTATATTGCTCAGAACTATTTCTTACAGGTTTTGAAGGATTAAAAATAATAATAATTAAAATGCTATGCAACATCATGTAACATGTTGATTGGTTACTTGCCATGTTTCATACAAAGCAATAAAAAAAAATTCTGCCCATTTTCTGTTCAATACTTCAGACAGTGTTAATGCACCAACCACACCTAAGAAGAAAAAGAGATAATTTTAAATAATAACTTACATAATTTTCTAAGGAAACTTAAATAAATTAAAGCTTCAGGACTGCAAAAGTAATTGAATTTTAAGACTATGATCGAAATTGTATACTTGTATGATAAGTATAGGTGTGTGTGAGTGTGCATACCGCTTCCATGTAGAAAGGCAAGGCAAGGCAAGTTTATTTGTATAGCACAGTTCATACACATTCAAAGTGCTTTACATAAAAGAGAAGAAAATAATGATAAAATTAATAGAAAATAATGGCAATAAAACTTTTTAATGAAAAAATGTAAATTTGATTTAAGATAAAAATAAAAACAGTTTTCAATGATAACTTAAAACTGATTAAAATTTTATTTAAAATCAGAATCAAACAGTAAAAAATATTAGATAAACATAGAATAGTGCAGTCAGTTCGGATGTAGCACAGTGCTAGTTCAATAAATGCACAGCTAAACAGATGAGTTTTAAGTCTAGATTTAAATGTGACTAATGTTTTAGCATTAAACACATCTGATCTCATCTGGAAGCTGGGAAATACAGGCCTCTTACATGTAGAGTATTTCAAGATGCAAACGCTTTCTATTTTCTGCGAAAGCCGTAGTATATTTTTAGTCAGTTTAATGTTTGTAAGTCTACCTAAATAATTTAAAAAGTGTGAATAGAATCGAAAATTGGCCCATTCAGTTCAATTAATTGAACTGACCAACAAAATATCAAAAGGTTAAGGAGCTCCCGGACCTCACTGTTTGACCAATTCATTGCCATTTCCCACGGATATGGTGATTAACTGTGCTAAACACACGATGCGTCTTCCCTTGGTACAGTAACAAAGACCTCTTTTACACAAAACACTGGGGCTTAATGAAGGCGCAGTAGTTCAATCTTGAACCTGTGAAGGGGGTTTTAGATAGAATGTTTTTGTAAGGTAGTTACATCTTACTGTATGTACCAGCTGATGATAATATTAAATCTGCGATAAAAGTCAATCAGCTATTTGGAATTGGAAAAGTAATAAAAACAGAAGTTTTTAGAAACTTTAAAAGTCATTTTAAAAGTTCCTCACTGCACTAATTGAGTTTCTGTTGTACTCTAGCCTTCTGATGAGTGATGGTGCTGTGCTGTTCGTTATAGAGGTTGCTGGGTCAATTCCGAAGTGCTGACTGTGCTGTTCACTGCTTGTGTTCACTGTAATGTTGAGGTCAAGGAGGCTGATACCAACATCTATAATGTTCTGTCGCAGAATGCGGAGGCTAGGCTTCTGCACAATGATGCTGCTAATGACCTATTCACTAAATGTTCTCTTTTTACATAATCATTACCGTTCGACTCAGACATAATGGAGTGGTTCCTGTCAGATTTTGCGAAAGAGGTGTGGTTTCTCAAAGCTAAAAATTATTAGTTTCAGACTTACCTGCTCAGTGTGCTAGTCCAAAGGTTTTTCAAAGGGAGCAGTGTTCTTATAGTTTTAAGAGGCATGTTACCCAGACAGCCATGAAAACGGACAGTAAATCAGCAGAAATTTCTGTTGCTCGGAAGGAATGGCATGTCTACTGGGTTCATGTCCATCATTCAGCAATATCCTCAATAGAGGTCGACAATCCTCTGCGCATGCTTTACAAAGTACCCCCCTCTTAAGTGCTAAATGATTTGTCAGACTATCTTGAGGTCTTTCCATTGCTGCTCCAAACTAACCCTACACCTGAGCATTCAGAAGACTACAGCTCATCTTGCGCATCTTTTTTGTATAAGTACAGCATTATGAGTTCTTTACCTTGAGGTCTTCCCTTACTCACATCATAAGGTTACCACTATGCACCAGAGGACTTCTGCGCACTTTTTTGCAGCTGCTTCTTTGATTGAAATATTTCTCTCACCAAAGTGCTGTTAGAGTCTCCCAAGCAACCAGAAAAAGTCTCCCAAATTTACCAGATAATTCATCCATCAAATGGTCCAAGTGATTGTCCAGTACATATGGCCTAAAGTGTGAAGATACAATCACAAAATTAATTATTGACCTTTGGCGCAAGTTGATCTGCGACATAAGATAAGATAAGATGTACCTTTATTTATCCCACAGTGGAGAAATTTCTTTGTCACAGCAGCATACAAAATTTACAAATACAGTAGAAACAGTACAAGAAAAACAATACAATAGTTACACTTAGTTACACTAGTAAGCAATATTGTATTTAAACAGAGTTTTTATGATCGATAATCCATGGCTAACACAGAAGTCTATTCCAGTTTATATCTGGGAGGTCATTTCACCCAATCACACCTTATCATATCTGTTAGCCACCAAAGAGAACTATAGAGTCAGCTCTACCTACTTCAAAAAGGCTGAATGCTCCAAACTGCATTTTACTGGAGCACATACAGTATGTACAATCATTTTCCTTACCGAGACCTGAAATCTCAAAGCAGCACCGGTCTTGTTTACTGGGAAGAACTAGGAGACCCTCAGGCTAGGAGTAGTGAGTATCTTCACAAATGCTTGAAGCCAGTCTCCTGTGAGAGTAGGAGCGACAACACTCTTTACCCCTGAAGTTTGGTACTGGATCCATACTGTGTGCTGATGTAAAGGCCAGCTATATATATATAATTTTCCTCATACACTAGCTGAGGATCTTTCTCTGTGAAGTGATATTCCCAAAGCCAGGTTCTACTGAAAGTGTTTAAACCTGTCCATCTTATTCCTGTCATCCAACTAGTATTGCCCTTGACCTCCATCCTTGGTTGTAGGCTCAGGAGATGGCTCCATGTCACCACTTCATGAAACAATCTTTTTTCTTCCGTCGATAGGGGTTTTAGAATTGGACTTTATCTGACCCGTTACCTTAGATTTGTTCAGGGAGGATGGTCTTACTGGGAGTACTAGTCACTGAGGGTCAGTGAAGTACATAAGGGTTTCTGATCTTATTATGTCTTAAATATCTGATCTTAATATCACAGCATATAGACTTAACCAACTGAAAACAATTTAAATGGCTTAAATTAAATCTCCAAATGTGTCTTTTATATGTTGATTTGTAAGGACCCGGGTAAAAAAACGTTTTCCTCAGTTACAACAGCTGTTACATATTTTTAAACTTAATAGTAAAAAAAAATACTTGGGTGAAATGAAATATAGGTACAATATTTATGCTAGATAACTTACATGGTAAAAGTATGAATTGAGTAGTTCATTTAGGTACGTCTTGAATATAGCTGAATAGATCTACTGTTGGCCTGCATTACTACATTACTCACTCACAATTTTCTGTAATACCACCTTATTCAGCTATTCACTGGTAAGCATGTGTGCATATGATAGGTTAGAGAGGAGTACATTAGCATTTAAATGAGCTAACTTATTTTCGCTGAGTTCCATTATTATCATTTGCTCATGAGTAAGTCCATCCTTGGCAGGCAGATGTGGTGCGTTGGAATGAGATGAAATGAATCCATTTACAGGATGTTTCTGCCTTCATTCTCCACTAGATCATTGCTTTGACTAAGCAGTGGTGGCATAGGTGAAGTAGGAACATTTCTCCATGTCACAATTACTCTCCTAACTTGTCTCAGTCTTAACGGTTAGAGCTCAGTCTATTCTTTCTCCATTATACAGGGGATTCGCATTCTCAGAATCGTACGATCTAGCTGGGTTATTGCCTAATTCACATCATGATTTAAAGGCTATTTTAGATGCAGGAGGTGAGACTGACTGCTGGCGATTCATTAAAAGAGATGTGGCCTCCACGGTTACAAACACTGTGAAGCCTTTTCTAACAAGCACCGTTGAGCGCAGATGCGTCACAATGTATTTTAAACTTTTGTGGAAGTTGTCTGTGGGAACAGAATTATTATGTTGTGAACTTCACATATTAAATATAATAAACCTTTAGCAATAATAATAATAATATAACAACAACATTTAGGAAATTTGAAAATATCTACTTGGAATTCAATTTACTTGAATTTTTTTATTTATTTATTTTTGGAACAGTAAATGTGCTATTAATGGTAGACCCACAGGTTTAAGATTATTCATGATCATAGATGGGATTACAGTGGAACTTCGGATTGCGAGTAACATGGTTTACGAGTGTTGCGCAAGACGAGCAAAGATTTTTAATAAATTTTGAATTGGAAACCGAGCGAAAGTCTTAGTTTACAAGTGCCAAGTATCATGTCAAGTGATCACAACTGAGCCAATGATTTTTCTCTCTCTCTTGTGCTGCAGAATTATGGGTAATCGTCTCCCCAATAGGTCTTGGTGCTCGACTCTTACTGATATAATCAACATCTCCCTCTCCCTCCTGTGTGTGCGCGCGCATAATTTATAAATAACACTGTGCCCCACACACACCAACACCGACACAACGACACACACACACACACACACACACACTTTACTCACCGTCCTATATGTGTGCACACGCGTAATTTGACACAGACACACGCACACACACCCTCCCTGGCTTCACATACACACTTTATTTACACAGAAAAAAAACTCTGCTCTGTCACGATTCTTTTAAAAGGTAAGGTGCTGGTTCATCCACAACAAATGGAAGAGGATTCCGGTGGCAGCCTGTGAAGCTCTGGTGAACTCCATAGCCAAGAGAATTCAAGCCGTGCTGGAAAATGATGGTGGCCACACAAAATATTGACATTATACATTTTCACTTAGGGGTGTACTCACTTTTGTTGCCAGGGGTTTAGCTATTATTGGCTGTATTTTTAGTTATTTTGAGGGGACAATAAATTTACACTGCTATACAAACTTTACACTGATTACTTTTCATTGTGTCAAAGAGTCATTTATGCAGTGTTGTCTTATGAAAAGATATAACTAAAATTTGCAGAGATGTGAGGGGTGTACTCACTTTTGCGATATACTGTAGGTAAAGAAGCATAGACCAATACATTTTTTCTACTGGTAGGAAATTCTGACAGGGTAAGAAAAAAGAAAATAGAACACTGGGCACAAGCCCAAGTGAAGATATTGTTAAGTGTCCAGGGAATGAGTGTGTGTTAATATTACTGGAAATTATACACCAATTAATGGAACATTCCTCTTAGAGTAAGCTCAGCATCCTGAATACAGACTACGGCCTAGTGATGTCATGCAGGTCGCTTCCTGGCATTTCTGTAACCAGATTCCATCTTGCTGGGTTCCAGTAATGGTGGATCTTCCTGCATGCTGAATCACTCGATGAGATCTTGACGCATATCTTGTTTCATTATAATTGTGGTGTAAAGCCTTTATGTAGAGCAAGGAATAAAAAAGAAAGTACTGTATATGCTGGATATTTTTTGTTTAAATACTTTTATAACAATGAGGACAAATTCAATGACAAACTTTCTTTATTTTGTTTTCACCATTAAACATTTAGGAAACTTTTAGTGAAACAATACATTTACAAGCAGTTTTTATAATGTATAGTTTCAAGTGTAGTCGCAACGCAGTGTAACTTACACATATCACGGTACTGTAAGTCGAGGAAAACTTATATGCAGTAATATGCGTAACCGTGTGCAACATGACTCACAGATTGTATCAACAGAGCAGATAGATTTTCAGAAATGAATCATCATCTCGCATTAGGTTATAACACTGCGGTAAGTGTGGCCTTGCTTGGTGTCTGTGTACTGCTCTGCAGGTTTTGCTAGACCTTTGTTTAGCTCCAGCCCTGTTTTGCCCCTGTTAGGTCATTATTAGAACTCAAGCACTCAGTCTATTCACAGGGCTCCATCATTAGCAGCCCTGTTCTTCTGACTGTGTGTACCATTAGCATACAGATGAGACAGGGGGCATCACACAGCACTCAACCATTGTCCTGAAATCAGTGTTTAGCGCAAGAGTAATCAGTACTCATATGCATTACTAGAGAAATCATCTCAGGCACAAAAAATTGCTTTGGCATTTTCATCTTACCATCTTTAATTCTGCTTTAATTAAGCATTTTTAATAAAATCAGGATGGCACTTTGTTGTGGGTTAGTTTACTTTATTGTCTCTGTGGAGTTTTGGATGTTCTCTGGCGCTGTGAATCAAAGGTACAGTTAATTCAATTTAATTCCATTTTGGGGGATTCAGATTATCAGTCTGATTCGATCCAAAAGCACTAAAGTCTACTGTCTGATATTCTCAAGCATTTTTAAGTATTTAAAACTTTTAAAGGTATCTAATGTTGATTATCGATTATAGGCAATGATCAGTTGATGTCCTGTGCATATTAATTATTTAAGAAAAACAGCATTTAAATTCTTGCCTTAAGCACACCATGTTGCATGTTTTTTTTATACATGGGCAACTATTGTCTAGTGTAAACGTGTGCATATAATTCCTATACCGAAACTTAGCATGCTCACAACAGGGATGTGTATGGCTAACTGGGACTGTTGGTATAGCCAGATGGATAGCCGGGGGAAAAAAAGAGTTAGATTTGTACTTAAAACACCACTTTGAAACATACCAACTTAATTAAGCTCAGTTTTACTGCAGAAGCTTTATGTGAGTCTCACCTGAACTTTATAATGCATTTTTTGCACAGAATGAAGGTTATGGAATTCAGTGTTCCACTTGACTTCATGGAGAGCAGGAAAACTTATCACAAGCGAGACCCATGGTAATACTTATATGTACTTCATTTGCATTATATTGTGTGGTTTAACCAGTTATTAATTGATCTTCGGACAAAATAATAATCAATTATAGAATGTTTACCAACTCCAATCACTATTAATTTGTTCATTATTTAATTGTTATGTCTCATATAAACTAATAATCTTTTTTCATGCCAAATTTTCTGCTCCACACTCCAGTCCAGGAGGTGACGGTATTTCACTAACCATCCATAAAAACAGGCATATTTACTGAACATGCAAGCGGTTTCCCTTTTCTGCAAAAGCTGTTATGAATTTTTTGAGATTTTGTTCTTTTTAGACCATTTAACATTTGCAAGTTTACCTAAATAATTAGGAAAGTGCGAGTCGATTCTGAATTGAAAACTGACCCAGTGAATCAATTAACTGATTCAATCAACAAATTATCAGTTGAATTGAAAATGTGATTAAATTGAGCATATTTTAATTTATTTAGATACACATATTGCTAGTAACAGCGTGACTTGCAAAATTGATCTCAACTTCTCCATAACTTCCTCTGACACACTTACATTTTGTTTTTCCCCAGAGATGATGGCTTTTGTATGTATGACATCTTGTAGTTTAGAACTGCTGTTCCACATCGTGGAAATGTCCTAAATGCTGCGGATTATGCAGGTTTATTCTGGAACCGTTTTAGACGAGTGTCCTCTTTACATAAATGCTAAATGATCACTAAAAAACCCCAGTAAGGCGACAGTGTGATTCAGACAAAGAGAGGAAGCAGAGGTTGTATGTTATGTCCGAAATCAGGAAACTTAGAAGACATCTGACTTCATTTTGTTATCCAGGTTGTTTGTTGCATGTGGTACATGACGTGCCTAATTTAAACTGTTTTGGATTTGAACTAACAAGTCAAATAATTACTCAGTCAGCAAAATCTGTGTTAAAATCTAATTGACTGCTATCCAAAAACCATGTGTTTATAGTCAGGTTTTTGCACTGGGTAGAGTAAGAGGTGATGTGATCTGAATTTTAACAATCTTTGCTTCTTTCTTCCTTTGATCTCTCCTCTCTCCTGTCTTCTCCCATCTTCTCTCCTCTTTATTCTTTCCTCTCGTCTGTTGATTGAGCTTGATGAGGTCGGCGCGTTTATGTGGATATGTGTGTGTTTGTGTATGCACATCTCTGACAAAATCCAAATCCCCGCAGCCTTCGAATGAAATCCAATTTGTTGGTGTATCTCTGAGAAATTTGTGAGAGAGAAAGAGTTTCTAGAGGAGCCTCGACGCTTTGCTTTTTGTCTTGATGTGAAGTGCTGCATTGCTGTCTGTGCTGAATAGTTCCCGTGCCCTTTGAGCTCTGGAGTCTCAGCGTGATTGACATTTACATTGAATATTTAAGATGCTGGATTATGTTAAGTGTGTGTGGGATAAAAAAAGATGCATCAATAAATTGCCTGCTATTTTCATTAGAAATTCAGTTTATCTTCGAGGAAGATTTATGCTACTGCATTTTTACAAGTGATTTTCATAGTAAGCCTATGAAACGATGCATGCTGTTCGAGAGTGTGTTGGGATAATGTGTGAAGTGGAAATACATATGTGTAGGGTATTCATTGTTGTCTTTAGTATGTTGAGATCAGGATTTTTGGGGCCGATCACCGATCTCCAATCACTAGAAGCTGTATCGGCCGATACCGATCACAGGGTCTACTTGAAGCATTATGTAGCATTATTTATTAAATTATATTCAACAACAATGTAAATTAAGTATTGAAATTACAAGAAGAGGAATATCATGAATTGACAACTGTATTTATTGTCAAGCAACTTGACAACTGTCTTAAAACATAGCAACCTGTACTTTGTTAGTAATTGGGAACAACTTAGAGCTTGACAAATACAACTTTCCTGTAGATTGTATAAAATAAAATAAAATAACAGACAAGTAGGACGTGAGTCGCCGGAAGTTCTGCAAGGTCTGCAAGCATCCATTTAATTTTTTCGTGCAGAAAGATGGAAACGTAATGACATTGGCAAAACACGCGGTGAATCATGATGAACCGTACTTATTGCTGAGTTCTCACGCTCTCTTAGCGCCAGCCAGCTTTGAAAACTGCTTATGTTCCTTTATGTGACTAATCTTCAAATGTCTGATGAGGTTCGTGGTGTTAAAATGCTTTGGGTGCTTCCGCTTCATGCAATTGGCTTGTTACACAGGTTGTATTGTATGTATTGTCTTTTTCACACAAGGCGTAGAATTGCCAGACCAGGGAAGCCATTTTAGCAGCGCGCAAAAAAAAAGTCTCACAAGCTTTGCATCATCTGATCGGCTTTTCTATATCGGCCATTATAGAGACTGCTGATCCCAAAGCAATCATCGGCCGATTATGATCAGTGATCATAATCAGTGACCGATCAATCGGCGCACCCCTATCGAGTGCAGATGAACCTGTCTGAGTGTAGTTACATGGACTTTAAGATTTCACTAATAATCAGAATAATAACCTATCATCAGAACTCATACCATTTTTGTCTCTATTATAAGAATAAATATAGTTTTTTGATGCATATTTGCCTCCTGTTTCAAGGAGGGAAATTTTTTGATCATTTCCAGGTCTATAAACTCTGTGCGAGCAACTCTCTCCCTCTTGTGCTTATCTTCATCCTCTGAGTCTCTGGACGATGTCGTGGCACTGATTAGCCTGCCATTTCATACCCAGTAAAGTATCTAACCAATCATGAATGAGACTCAATTCTTGTTACCAATCATGATGCAGAAGGCGAGATTTGTCAGGAAAGATTGGAAGTCTAACCTAACCTCAACATTGGGGAAGAAACATCTACTTCTGTTATATTTCTGCCATATTAAACACTTCGATCAGGTTTAAGAAATTGGTATTTTTGTTACAGAAATAAAATAACAATAAAAATAAAATAACATTGTCTGCAGTCATTCCACATATACCAAATGTCTTACAATCATTCAGACTCAACTTTTTATTTTATGCAGCTGTAATTGCTTTTAATGGCAACCCAGATACCAGGAGCTGTAGTAAAGTTTTGTAGATTAAGTTTGGCAGGTGGCAGCAATGGTCATAAAAGCTTGATCCAGTCCAGCGAGGGGCAGTAATGCACCTAAAAGCTGGCTGCCAATCGCTAAAAATAAAAGAAGAAGCATACAGACAAAGATAATACTCGGATTAGAGTTACACGTGCGTTGTTAAACAGGCATGGAGAGAATTACTGAATAGAATTCTGAGTAGCTGAGTTTTACTTTCAGCTTGGCCTAAAATATAAAGACACTCAGTTTGTACTCAGAGCTTGTCCTTTCCGTATTTTGGCGCCGGAAATATGAGTCGCATGGTCATGATTTCTTTTCCTCCTATGTCCCTTTTTTTTTTCCTTCCTCACATTTTTTTTGTGTTCCGTGCCATGTTTTTTTTTTCCTTTTTAGATTTTTTTTTTCAAAATTATTTTCCCCCGTCACCCATGTCCCTTTAGGGGCTGTTCTACCTGCAAATGTATGAATAGATTAAAATGCAACACCTGAGGATTATAGAGGAACTGCAACATTTTACAAACCAAAATGCAAAGATATTAAAACCAAAACAAAACAACAACAACATGATTTTGGAGTCAGTATCCCAATACATAAGTTGCCACACAAAAGATGGCCCTTTATACAGTACCTTCTCATTTATTAAAATCCAAGTACCTAGATTTTAAAGATACTGGAAAAGCAGCATTTCCCTTAAAATTTTGCAGTATTGATCTGGCTGTCAATATTTGAAATAAAAAAACAGTAACAATATACAATTTAAAGCTGAAACATTATGGTTCCTGAGTGGGGGAACAAAAATACGTTCACACAGAGATGAGGCATGAGAGTTTGACTCCTGTGTGATACTACAACCATCTGTAGCTGGGTGAGAGCAGATTGTCCTGTGCTCTCTCTTTGAGAGGAGGGATGGCATACCCATACAGTCACATCAATCATAGGGATGCTAGCGCATTATGGGCGTCCGTGAGCTCACACAAGCAGAAGGGACACTTCGATTTTCTTATACTGTCCCCGAGGGTGTGTGAGCAGCAGTTTAAAAATATGCGTTCGGCTGTCGTCACACACGATCATGGAAGCATGTGATAGTTCTGGGAAGCAAGAGGGACTGAAATGTAACTAAAGAAAATGCTTCAATGGATAATTTTATATTGTGTTATAATTGTACACCAAGATAAAAGGTTAGGGAGATTATCGTGATATGAATATTTAATATCCGTCGAGTCTAAATGATTCACCCGTGGTGTATCAACTTGACCAGTCACAGCCTGTTTATTACTCTTGTGCCTCAAGTAATTTCCTGCAAGCTATCTTCAGTACGTGCGTGTAATGTAGATCAGGACGTGACGTTCACTAAGGGACAGCCAGCGGCCTCCTAACTAGCAAGGGAGGTAAAGGGAGTAAAATATCAGAGAAATACTCTGTGAAAGCTTTTAAAATGAAAGGTGTTTTTATAGAGGATGCCAAGAGGAGGAGAGATTGATGGAAATAGATTTCCTCTCTCCAGCAATGCCTGCTTGGCTGGACACCTGGCACCAAATCAGCTTCAGTGAACGATGACTGCAAGACAACGGCCTGGGAAAGAGAGAGAGAGAGAGAGAGAGAGAGAGAGAGAGAGTGCTAGCGAGAGAGAGACGGAATCACTGGACTATAGAAAGAACAGAAAGTAGAAATATAAAATTTCGTGTAAGCCACAAATTAGATTGTTCTCCAAAGAAGTTGTGTAATAAACCACAATTCTCCCATGTATGAAAAAGTTGTTTTCCAGCAAAGCTTTCATTTTGAGGCACTTGATGATGAATTGTTATAATGTATGATATGCTACAGTATTTAAAGTGTGTGACTTAATCAGAATGGTCCCTGTGTTCCATATTGCCTATTTTGATGAACACTTTAAGGACAAAGCCTACTAACTGGTCAACTGGACACATTTCATTGCTCTTGTTGTTGTTGTTGTTGTTTTTGCTTCCTGCCAGCGTTTCTCCTTAATTTAGTCCTGGCCAGCAACTATGCATCAGGCATCTCTCCCCATCACATGACAGCTACCAACAGGGATGGCGAAGACTATTATACGCTTCCCTTCCTCCGAGCCATGTGAAGCCAGCCGACTGCACCTTTTAGGACTGCTGCTCATGAAATGTCATGGGGTAGCGTAACGCACTCTAAGGAAAGGACTATGTGCCCAGTTCTGGATACACAAACTCATAGACTCTCGTGATTGGCTGTGATTGAGAGGTGAGAGAGCACGAGTGGCTGTACTGTAGCATGATCAGGATTGGATTTGCTGATGTCCAGATGATAGGGGAATTCTTTTCTGTTGTGCCAAATGAACATCAGTGATTTAAATCCTCAGTCACCAATCCAATCCGATTTTAAAATTTAAAAATATATATATTTTTAATGAATATTATTTAATTAAATAATATATCCTTTGATTTATATGTGACTGACTTTATAATGTGAAATATTTCTACATTTAATTAAAGGAGACCTGTTATGCAAAATTCCCTTTTTAGTCATTGTTAGACTTTGTGATTTCAGATTCTCCAGCGTGAGCGTACAAACAGAAAAATGTGAAGAAAAAAAGTCATTTTTTATTGACTGGGATTTAGACAAGACAATAAAATTTTACTCCTATTGTGATCTCATATAAGAAAAGCCCTTTCCCAAGCTTGTTGCTTACCTTTTTGATCTACTGTATGTTAAATAAAATAAATAAATAAATAAATAAATAAAAGGGAAAATGCTAATTTAAATAATAATGATGTAGAAAAAGTCTATTATCAGAGATATAGGCAACGTGTCCTAACTAACCTAATTACAAATCAGTGTACAAATACGAGGTAATTTTTTTTTTCAATAATAGTATACCTCAAAACAAATATTACTTCAAATAATAAATGCATGATTTTTTTGCTTTTTTTTTTTTTGGAAAGCTTTTAAAACCAATACATCATGATTGAACTCATAATTGAACTGGGATCTTTGGGCGATGAACTGGCTCCGCTACACACTGCACCACCACGCCTCCCTAAGGGATAGCAGTCTTATTTAGATCTATAGATTGCCAGAAGCTAACACTTTGAAGCTCTTTGTAATACATGGTATAACACAGTCTCTCGCACAAATAGTTATGTTGTAAAATTGACAAAGTATAATGAAACTGAATTTGCAATGAGATGCTGCAAAGTTTCATTAATGATTGATGTCATATTTTTACACTGCAATATCAATAATATTACTATGATATTATGATAAAAATTTCATATAAGCACTTACTTTTTTTTTTTTTTAATTAATAACCATGACTGTGAGTAAACACAGGCAGAAGAAATAATCGTTCATTATTCGCATTTAATGTTCATATATCAGGAAGGGGGATAGAGGACAGATGTGTGGGTGAGGGAGAGAGTGAATGAAAATGAAAGTAGCAGAGTGAGAAACACCACCTGGGGAAAGCAGGTGAAAGACAAAGGAAGCGGGGGGCACTGGGAGAGAGAGAGAGAGAGAGAGGTAGACAGGAAAAGATTGCTAGATTACCAGAAAGCAGGGTTAGTCATCCATGTACATGGCCTTTGAGTCTTTGACAGAGCTATCATCGCTCATCCGTAGCACATGCTCTGCATTTTTATTTTTCTCTGAGTATGTGTGTGCGCGGTTTAGGGTTTGGATGGAGCCCTTAAGTTTGTCACACGAAGGTCTAATATAATTTCTATATTAATGCCAATGCAATTACGTGCAAAGGCCACTGATTCAGAGTACTGATGAATTCATCACTCATCTTTACAATTAAAGCAAGTGAATGTAAATATCTGTATGGTCTAAAATGCATTCCAGATGTAACACACAGTCTGTGTCTCATATTTTGTTCTGAATTTTGTGTGTGTCGGAACAAGATCATATGCTTTTGTCATGGGAAGGTTTTGCATTTTCTTATTCGTCTTCTATTTTGATCTGCTCATTCTCGTTTTTTTTTTCATCACATCTACTGTATCATATGTTTTATAAATTGTTCCTCATTAGAATTAAGTGATTCATTTGTAAAAAGCAAACATTAAACAGACATAATGTGCTTATAATGTGATAATAAACAGTCCAAAACTGTGTGTGGATAAATAATCTGCTTGCAAACATGCATGTACGCAACCGCTCAAGTTAGTGATCACTTTCTAACTCCATGGTTGTTCCTGATTTTTATTTCTTTCTACACTATAAAGCAATGCTGAATGCATCCAAAATATGTAATAATCTCCTTTGAACAGTTAATATTGAGACGTGTCTGCTACTTATGCTCTGTGAAGGATTCATAACGGCTCTAATCTGTGCTGCTGTTTGTTAATTGGTGATTTCTGAGGCTGGTGACTCAAAAGAACTTTTTTTCTGCAGATTAACTTTTTTTTTCTTGCTCTCCTGGGACGGTCTTCATGAGAGCCAGTTTCATCATGGAGCTTGATGGGTTTTGCAAATGCACTTGACAATACTGTTCTTGCAAGAACTATTCCAGAAAGGCTGATCTCCGTGTCTTAAAATAATAACTGGCTGTTGTTGTTACATAATTACCCAATTGCATATGTGTTATTTCATAGTTTTGAAATCCCCCGTATTGTTGTAGGATGTAGAAAATAAATCACTAAAGAAATTTGCAAGTGATCCCAAACTTTTGAGCGGTAGTGTGTTTCAAGACCATAGACAGATAAGTATCTCATGTTGACTCATGTCACTGTACTGTATATACTGTACATAATGTACCGTATCTATTGTATATTCAGTCTACTGTTTAGTGTTGAGTTAAACAATTCAAGCACATGAGCTGAAAGAATGCAAATGAGAAGTGAATGTTTTCATGTAGAGTGAGATTGTCACAGCTGTAGTGTGAGAGGATGTTGCACAATGTGTGTGTGTGTGTGTGTGTGTGTTCGAGAAAAACAGTGCCTCGGGCAGAATCTGACACTAGAGGGAATGGAGGTTTCTAAAGAACAGCTAAGACCCTGCGAGATGGCTCTGTGTGCATATGTGTTTGTAATGTGACAATTTGAATAAAAATTATTATTATTATTACTATTGTGATGATTATTACTACTATTATTACTACTAGTAGTAGTAGTAGTAGTATTATGTTTATAACATATCTATTTTAAATAATTTACACTGCATGTGTGATGGAGTGTTGTTGTCTGGGTAGTGTGTCCCTAGTGTGCACTTGTACATATACAATATACAGTTGTGTTATATATAAGTTTATGTAAGTCATTGTGTGTATAATGTAGTGCTTTTATTCATATATGCACATGTAAATGCTGTAGTGTTTCTATGCTACTCGCATACAGAATATAATCAGTCTTGGGCCGTAGATCCAAAACGTTTTAGGTAAAGCACCCCTTTTACAGTACATTCTGACCTAGTGTGATGCACCCTAACCCCACCCCCCCTCCCCCCGAAAAAATCATCATAACAGATTTACAGTCATCACGTTTAACATTTAATCATGTGCAAAGGCATGGAGAATAATTGGAACAGCCATGAAATAGATCGGTATTCAAATGCATTTACAGATTACAACAAATGGACACTAACGGGAGCATTGAAAGAATTGTGAGGGAGGGACTTGCACAGGATCTGAGACATTTTGTTAAATAATGTATTACATGTACTGTAAGAATATTCAAATATCAAACAAACAAACTCAATTAACAGGAAACACAAAATGTACGTACTGTAGCATAAAGCACTAAAACAATGCATTTAAAATAAACTGCTACAGTACAGTCAGACATGGCAGGAGCTGTGTACAAAATAGTGTTTTTACAAAATATTTTAAAGTAGGTTATTGAAGGGTCAACCAAAACAGACCAGTCACCGGTCCTGAGGGTAAATTCCCTGGCTAGCTCTGTGTGTGTGTGTGTGTGTGTGTGTGTGTGTGTAGAAGGAAGAGAAGAGAGCGCATGTCTATGCAGGCTACAAGTAAATAACAATTAATCCTACCAGCCAGTAGCCACAATAATATTAATGGAGAGTCTAAATAGCAGTGATTACCCATGTTAATGTGAGGGGTGCGCCCGCATCTCAACACAAAGTTCACTGATACTGAGTGCTTAGCTGGCTGAAATTGCTAGATTGCAGTACATTGGACATATTATAATATTGAACAATCTTTGAAAACACTTCAGTTAGTTTATTTTATATATTTCAAAACATATTGTTTTGCCCTAAGCATCTATAAGAAAATAAGGAAATCCACACACAATACTTTGGGAAACCTGAGTCTAGGGAACAGCAGTAAGTAATAAACTATGGTGTTACCCCAATGTGTTTTCTTATATTGTAGCATTTTAAGTATTTAAAATGTCTTTACTTAAAATAATTGTTCAATTAGCTTTGCAAGAAATGGCCTCTGTCCTGAAAACTGGTGATGAAAAAACAGGCGGAAATCTGCACGCTGACACTGGAGATTCCTTAAAAAAAATCTATTCATTATTAGGTTCATCTGTACAATATGTGTGTTTTATAGCAGTTAATTTAGTAAAATAAGTGCATTACTATAAGATACTGAGCAGAAGTCTTAGGCACATACAAATAAATGTTGTACAGCAAGGATGCCTTCCAAAATTAAATAATAAAAATAAATAAATAAATAAAAATACAGCTCAGAAAACAATCATTAATGAAGTCAGTATTTGGTATGACAGTTAGTGCAGTTTGATAAGGAAATTAGCTGCTGAGTTTCTCTGAACATCCTGCAGAACCACGTACAGTTCACTTGGAGTGTTTTTACACAATTAAGAACTGCCCTCAGTTGTAACTTATCCAGCATAACCTATAGACTTAAACATCTGATACATCTGATACACGTCTATTTCAAATATATATATATATTAAGTTTCTCTATTTGTATAATTTTTATCTAATTTCATATTTTATTTCTTTATTTGTATACTCTATTTTTGTTTCCAATTTTAGGTCACAGGTGGTCATACACATATTTCCCGGTAACAATTTTTGTGTTTGAATACTAATGTTTGAAAACTAGAATTTAATACAGACTTAATAATAAAGTCTTAAATGTAAAAAAATCTATATCAAAGTCTGTACTTAAACACACAGGGTTTTTGCGCAGTACTATAAAAGCCTGTGATTTCCCCAGCTGTGGTTAGCACTTTATCAGTTCTACTTGAGAACACCATTTCAAGAAAACAATGTGGTATAATTCAGCAGTTTCACACAAATTAGAGAGTGGTGGTTACTTAAATTTGCTTTCTGGTATGAGCTCATGGCTGAGTGCTGTAGGTAATAACAGTTTCGGAGAGGTTTAGTATAACCACATGACTGCGAGTGTGATATGGCTTTTATATAAAACTTATATAAACAAGAAAGTTTTTTTTTTTTTATTATCAACTAGATATGCCCGTGACTTCGTTCACATGAAATTAAATTGCACACTCATAAATGCGTTTTTAAAAACTTTACAACGGGATCTGTTTAATTTTGAAATTAACCAAAAAATGTACGTGTTACCGTGAAGTGCATGGAATGAAGGTGTGAAATTGCGTTTATTAAGTAGATTTCAATTGCACACTCATAAGATCGTATTTTAAAAATTGCACAGCGCCATCTGATGAATTTTGACATGAACTGATGCTTTTTCTAAGGTCGATTTATTTATTTATTAATTTCTTATATTCTTATGTCACCCCAAAATATGTTCAACGTACAGACACGCCAACTTTACAGTTTTATTAAATATATGAAGATTAGCAGCTGTTTTTTGGCATCTGATTAAATGTTACAATTTAGCCCTGAATTTTGAGGATGATTTTGTTATTTCTTTTCTTTGCATTAATTTTTTAAAGCAGCAGTTCGAGTTTTCAGGCAGCAGCTTAGCAAACCTACAGTACAGTATATATATCATCATACGTGCTTTAGAAATTCTGTATCACCTAATTGTGTCTTTATTACAGTGTGTGTGTGCTTTGTTTGAGTGTGTGTATGCATGCCGGATTCACACCACAAATTTAATTGTATTGTTTATGTGTCCTTGTAGTGCATATGCATTGTGCATGTGTACAGCATGTGTGTTTATTGTGTTTGTAGTGTGCCTGTGCTGTATTTATAACCTGTCTGGAGACTGATTCAGCTTCCTGATCATTACTTGTGAAAACCCCACAGTGTGGCGTAAAGCCATTAATGCCTTTAGAGGATGTACTAATAGGGCTCTTTTTCTTTCTCTCACTCTCTGATTTGATGCTGCTGCTTCCCCTTTAAAAAGCGCTGCAGGTTGTTTTTTGTCCTCCCTCTGCTGAACTGCATCGTCCCCTGGGAGGCTGAGTCAGGCAGCGCCCGCCGCTCTGAACACTCCACCAGCGAAACACACTTGCTGTGTCTAGAAGACATAGATGCTCTGTGTTTACATTCATCTGCTGTGTGTTGCATTGAGGGATGAGAGTGGTATCAAATGAACCCGCTGTTCATGATATACTCTAATACATGTTGACTGTGTGAGAGGATGGGAAGTTACTTTTATTGAAAAATCAGGTTGGTAAATAATACATGATGCTGAATAGACTTTAGGGGGAAAATGGACTGTTTTCAAGTGTTTCAACTTATACAGTGCAGTACAGCTGGGCTCATTTAAATCTGGATCAATAAATACTGAATAGATCCAGGATTCTGTACAGTATATACTGTAGGTACAACAACATACTTATTACTAATGTCCTTTTCTGTAGAAACTTTATCAGATTTATACTATACATTTATTTTTCGTGTCAAACTGTACAGTATACTGTATATTCAAGGGATCAATATAATATCAATATGATGTTTTGGATCATTGATTGAGACCCATGTGCAATGTTTTGTCTTGGACAGAGGAACACATACCTACAGTACCTAAAAAAATAATTTAAAAAAACCTGTGAGGAACCGTGTTTTTTTTCCCATTGTCTTACATGTTCTATTTATTGCTGACTATTTTCTTCGTTTGATTTTACAATGAATTGACACAGCGCTTGGAGTGTGTCACATGCGCTCTGCCTGACAGTTTGCTTCACTTTTTCATCAACCATGTCAGAGTATTCAATTATTGAGGACGGGAAAAGCCAGAGTTGGACAGCTATAATTACAACACAGTTCAGTAAAAAAAATGTGATGCATGTCAGTAGGATTTAGAGCGCTGCAGTTTGCAAATGGATTCTAATTATCCGAGCAATTACCTGTTTGTGGTCACAGCAATGATATATCTAGCCGATTAATATTTCCACATACATGTGCAGTAGCTCTAAACTATACTGTTTATTTTTAAAGGATTATGGAATTTGTGATGTTAGATTGGTTCTTATTAGGCAGAAATGAAGGGATAATGTTTCTTCTTTCTATATTTTTGCTTTTCACCCCCGGACATAACTCAAACCCATGCATCTCTATTACCATGGACCATCTGGTGTGTTGATGAGTGTGAGCTTGCCACACCTGCTCAGGTGCGGTGATCCTGAAGAGAGCATTATACTTTTACTAATGCCAGGATCTACAGGATGCTCCTGCTCTCACAATATAGCAGAGGTGAAGAAGAGCGCTGGAAACGTGAAATAAAAAGAGTGAGGGATTGTTGGATTTAGAAATGGAATTTCAGCATTTTGGCATGGCACGTCAGATCTGCCATTTGTCATGATTTGGGCAGGAAATTGCCCTTGGTGTGTTCTCCAGATGGCAACTTTCTTGCAGAAAGACTCCGAGGATCCAGCTGGGCAATAGATAGGGGGAACAAAAAAATCCTGTGGCTCGTTTCCCTCTCCGATGCAGTTCTCTCATTCTGTTGCCCAGTCTGCTGTGAGAGCATGGGCATTGTGCCAGTCACTGAGAGCTAAATCTTCCTGCTCTCATTCCTCTCTCGCGATGACCACAGATCTCTAGATGCTATTTTTCTGACTCTTGCTGCTGCTGCTGTTGACCCGCATGTTATTGAGCTTATTATAAGGGACTGGGACATGTAGCTAAAGGTTGGAGTAAAGCTTAATAACAAAGCAGGATTTTCAAAGATTGCAGTCACAGGCACAAGGGAAGATTGTACAAAGCAGGTGAGATTTGGTGAATGCATCTTTGTGACCCCAACCCTTCTACACGTGTAGTCATTGTGTTTGCAGTGGCTATGGACAGTGTTTACCCTCTCAGCTTTTGTGTTAAAGATTTCATTTTAAATTAAATAAATGCATCTGTTAGACAGTAATTTGTAAAAACATCTTTGGCAAAAAAAGCATCTTTGCTTTTTTTATTTTTATTATTATCACACTTACTGAATACACTTGTATTGTAATTTCAATGTTTGCTTGTTTAGAATGAACCAATATGCCAAAAAAAAAAATGCTTGCCATCAAATTCAGCAGAATGTACATGAATTTGCAATGCTTGGAAGCCTGAGCAATTCAGATGATTTAAAGTGAGCAATACACTCTTCCTTCTGGAATGAAAAACTAAATTGAGGCCATGCTACTACTACTAAATAGCATTATAAAATAGCATTCTCTCCTTGCTCTATGATAACAACTGCATAATCCTACTTTGCCAATACAATATACATTATACTGGTAGCCATTAGCCTGAAATTAGATGTACAATGCATTACATGCAGTATTTTATGGAAGTGGCTTGACGTTGTTGTGATAGTCTGGGCACGTATGCAAAAAAAAAAAAATTAAAAAAAAACTAGCGCAAAACTGTTTTTGCTGCTTTCATACCTTTTTGATAAAGGTGTTACATTTTGGCTATTACATTTCAAGGTTTTTCTGTCAATTTTATTCAGTTTTATGGAAAACACTCGCCGCTACAGTGTAGTTTGACACCTTGATTATACGGCCCTCTGTACTCACAGTCTGGGTCTTGAGGTTCCTTTCTGTAAGGCGTTATAGACATGATCCTGCTCTGATATCCCATTTTGCCCATACGAAGAGTCTCTCAATCTAACGATGAGTTTGTTCGAGTGGAAAAACCCGAAATATGCAGAGTAACCAGAGGATCTGGAAACACTTAATTAGAAGTTTAACGATGCAGAATGGTGATAAGTTGGTGAAGAGGAATAGTGTGTGGTGTCATCACAGCTTTGAGAACACTGACTGTTACAGTGCCTATGTGTGTTGACAGAGCCTCAATGTTTAAATTGTGATCTTTTTCACCATGATTAGGACGGCCTTGATTATGAAATAGTGGCATTTTCCTTTACTTAAGTCTGTAAACAGGGCTGAATGTTGTCTCCCTGCTAGATTGGAAGACTAATCTCTTAAGATGGACACGTTAAAATGACACAACAGTAATTAGGCATTCAGATTTGCAAGGAAAGTCATCCAGGTCTGCTGGGGATCAGCTTGGCCTTATCACACGAAAAACATCTGCTCAGTCAGATTTTGTCCCTGCAGGATGACAAACATTAGTGTCAAGGTAAAGGATGAGCGACAGGTTTCCCAACAGAAGGTCTGGGCTGGGACGGCCCTCTGTACTCGTTCTCCTCGTGGTACGATAGGAGAAGAAGATAAGTGAATGAATTACAGGGTTTATGTGCAAGTGCTCAGTAATCTCACCATGCAGGTCTACTGTACGGAATAAACCCCTTTCTTTAACCCAGGTCTGTTAACAATCCTGTTTCGAGATGAAGAGGAGCTTCGGATGGTTTAATTAGCAGCGTTTTCTTGTCAACATCTCCAGACATGCAGGATATTCATGCTGGAAATGTGTCTAAGACCAGCATGAATATCCACCAGGGAGCACCCAAAACGATATTAAGGCGATACCTCTGTGCAGATTCAATTATCGTATTACGATTTTATAAATATCCCAATTATATATACTGTATATAATGATTTTGTTACAATTCTAAACAAATTAACTTTTGCTAAACTAAAGCAAAAATGATTTGCTCCTACACCTTACACATTGGTGATACATTTCATCTGTATGGTTATAGAGGAACTACAACATATTACCATCTCAAATATAATATATGTGTGTGTGTGTGTGTGTGTGTGTGTGTGTGTGTGTGTGTGTGTGTGTGTGTGTGTGTGTGTGTATACACCCATTGTTGATGGGAAAAGTGTCATCAGTAGTTATAATTAGTGATATTATTATTCCAGATAATGTGTATTTCTATACTGCAGACCTCTCTGCCTAATCCCAGTGAAGCTTTTCTACTTAATATCTATTGTTGCACATCTGTGTTTACTTTGAGCAAGTAGCTTACTAGTAGCTTATTTTAAAGTAAATAATTAAATGAATTAGAGTGGAGACTGTGAACCAGGCCTTCTCATCCAGCATCAGTGCCTGACCTCACAAATGTGTTTTGGATGGTCAAAAATTCTCAAAAACACACTCCTAACACACACCTTGTGGAAATCCTTCCCAAAAGAGTTGAACCTGTTAAAGCTGCAAAGGGTGGACCAACATCATATTAAACCCTATGGATAAAGAAGTGGATGTTACTCAAGTTCATATGCATGTGAAGGCAGGAAGAATTAACACACACCGTCCATTCATCTTTGAAGGTTGAGTTTTCGTAGTCTACTTGCTTTTTTTGGAGTAAGCCATGGTGTGTCGCACGTTCATTTGTGTTTCGTGAGGATTTCGGCACTTGAAGGTGTTTCAGTCGCGTTGATTGGCTCTGTTGAGTGATGCATATAGCCACGCCCACCTTGAGGTGAAAATCACTGTATTAATCCAAAAGAAGCGCTGGATGCTATGACATAATCAGGCACATACTGTAACGTCCCCTCTACTTAAAGTTTTAATGTAATTTGTGGCACAGGTTTAACTTCAGGCAAATATTGGGGTCAGGGGTTAATGCATTGGACTGTGGTTCAGAAGGTTCCAGGTTTAAATCCCACAACCACCAAGTTGTCCCTGTTGAGCCCTTGAGCAAGGCCCTTAACCCATAACTGTATAATGGGATAAAAATGTTAGTCGCTCTGTATAAGGGCGTCTGCTGAATATAATTGTACTGAAGGACTGTCAGAAATCTTTCTGAGACTGGTTTCTTGTCCTCTTATGTAAGTAAAGATATGATTGAAAGAGTAGGTTGTGACCAATGTACTGTACAGACAAAACCTGTATTTTATTTATATAAATTAAAATTGATTCTGGAGTCAGTGGGGCAATACATGAATTGTTACACAATAGAATCGTTGTTCGTAACTCAATCGATTTTTCCACCCATTTCTACTTAATATACTGTACATGAGCCACGGCCATGCCAAGAAATATTGCAGGCTAGGGGGCTGCCTTCACCAGTTCACAATTAGCCTTAAGGTAATGAGTAAAACATCATAAAAATCGAACTGCAGGTCCAGTGTTCTTGACAGTACTTTACCCTCAGTCAAATAAAATGACTTGAATGGGAAAGTAATGTAACAGTGTTCAAAAAATAGCTTCCAGTAGTGGTCATTTTGTTTGTTTTGTGCTAGGATTATCTTCTCCTGCATGTAAATGTGAGGCTACAGGAAAACAAGAATTTAAATAAATTGAAGAGTTAATTATTATGGAGCAGGTATACTTGACTTTTTACTTGCTTTGTTTGTTTTTACTGTATTTCTTCTCTACAACCAGATGTATGTTAGACAGTTAGTGATGTACAGTGTGGATTATTGAAACCCTTCATAGCTGTATGGATCATTTTTGTCTCATCCAAAATATTTCTGAAACTGATTTTCTTCTTCACATTGATTTGACAGATCAAGTGTGTCACCATGTTCATAAAGCAATCACTCATCCCTTACACTGTTTTTTCTTTGCTACAGGTTTGTGCTTTGGAAGACAAAGAAACACTTCATCTCTTGGTGAGTGTAAGCTACAGTATATGTTCTGTTTTCGAGCGATTTTTGCAAATACAATGCACAAACACGTCATGTATGAGTGATTATCATACTCGAGCAGCAATGTTCTTTTGAAGTTAAAAAGGATCTCAGCTTTCCTTGGCTTCACTGTTAAAACATATTAAGCCTGAAAAGCTGTGCTGTGATTTAATTATGCCCTGATTATTTGCCTTTACTTATGTACAAATTCCCTGTCCACTTTTTAAAACCTGTTTGCAAAAAGTGACTTTTCTATTTATTGCATGTGTTTTGACCTTTGTTGCAGTGACACAGTGACAGGAAACTATTAAAATGTAAATTATCTAGTGACGTGAAGAAGGCATGCTACAGCATATTGTCTGAGTTAAACATCCAATTTATTGTGCTGTAGCGCTGCAGAGTCAAAGGTTATGACAGCGCCCTAAAAAAAATGATTGCCGTGGCTTCATATAATGAGCAAAAAAAAGCATGTATAGATCGGACATTACACACGTTATTCAGAGTTTCCACCTGAGGGAGGACCTTCCAAACAAATTGTCATTCTTGAACAACATTTTCTTTGCTCTCCAGGATAAAAAAATAACAAAGTTCAAAACTTTAAACACAAAACATTCAGATGATTGATAACCTGCACTGATCATATACTGTAATACAGTAAATAGTGAAATACATGAGTAATTAAAAGTACCCGTAAGCATAATTTGGTTAATAACAAAAATAAGTCTGAAATTTTTAATTTGCCAAGAATTGGGTCTATAAGCACAGTGAAGAAGATGATGAAGGTCGGGATGCTTTGCAAGTGCTTAAAAAATAAATAATTCCTGTGAGAATCTCATGAAGTATAGTATCTGAACTTTACCAAGTATCAATAGAATAGTGATGGGAACTTTGGATCATATTAGTGACTCGGTTCTTTGAATCTTGTTCATCAAAATAAACAAATCTTGTTTTGAGTCATTTAGTTCATTTCGTTCTTTTGATTAGAAATAAAATAAAATGCTATATTTTCAATAAACAGAACCCCAACATGTCTACATACACAAATTTTGGCTATAGTTCCAGTAATGAAAATATTACAATGCAGCTAAGGAGATATTATAAACAGAATGAGCAACTCACCATCAAACTCTATCTTCTGGTCTGAATCGTTGATTCTTTTGCCGAGTGACTCTCATAGACGCTATGCAGTCAGAAGCAGAATTGAACTGTTCTCCTCCTATGAGTCTTCTAGTCCGAGTCGTTAGCTCTTTTGAATCTATTGCACTGCATAGCACCTATGGGAGTCACATGACAAAAGAACTAACGATTTGGACCAAGACTCAAAGGTAACTACTCATTTCTGTTTGCTGTACATAACCTACGGAGGTTTTGCAGTGCTTTGCGCATGCGCGCCCAGTAGACAATGAACGAATCACTCTCTGAGTCCACTCATTTTTCTGAATCACGTTAAAGACTCGTTCAAAAAGAACGAATTGTTCATGAACAACACATCACTACACTGCAAAATTCCCAGTGTTGATTTAACACCCCAAGTGTTTACATATGACCTAATGGTCACGACTGTACTCTGAAAGTGTTAAATCAACACTCTGGATGTTCATTCAAGACTAAGGATTTTGCTGTGTACAATAGAATTGCATCTGGAATCACAAAATCTTTTTTATCATGAACACATTAAGCATGTTCAGCATCAGCTTGGCAGCAAAAGAAGATTTGTTATACACAAAGAAATAACAAATCTGAGGTACCAAAGTAAAATATGGATATGAGTCTTTGTTGCTTTGCGGATGTGGTTTGTGGACTCTTGTGAAGACTAAAGGTATTATGGGTTCTACTAATTACAAGGGTATTTTACAGGTTGACCCTACCAGGCCATAGATTGAACTTTGAATAAGAGGATGAGAGAAAGATGCTTCAAAATCAATACAGAAATGGTGAAAGAAACACAAACTGTACAGTCAGCTTGTATGCTTGAGTTTAAATTATCAAATTGTGTAATTTCTTAGTGTTATTACCATCAGCTGTATATGTATATTTATGCTAATGTTCTTATAAACATAATATAAATATGCAATTAATATACTGTACATTTTTATTTTCCTTTATGTAGCCAGTGTAACCATTCCTGCATGGTTACTGCATTCCTGCATTGGTTACTGCAGGATTTAAATCCAACACAGACAACGAATTTCCCTAGCTGACTGGTAATAATTAGTTTAGCCCATCAAGTAATCAGATTTCTGTGCACATACAAAACTTTTACAATATCTGGTGAAAGTCATATGTTTTTCAATTTTTCCTCGATCCAAAAGTGCTTGATCTGGTCTTATTCAGTTTTGCATTAAGACCACTATAGTGAACAAGTAAACACATACTGCATGATCTCAGATATGTAATGTCATTGTTAAATAAATGATTTTTAATTCATTTAAAAACCAGGAATTGTTTGTACAGTTGGGAGTTTAAACTTCTGTTTCAGACCTCGGGTCTTTAAAAAAATTAATGGTTCTGGTTGTTCAAGATGGCTGCCTCATAATCTTATAGTGTTGAGCTGCACAGTGAGGGTTTTGTTCATGTTTAGAGATCTTGTGTACAGTGAGCACATGTTCATTAAGTCTTCTCAACTACTCAAATTCTAGTAAGAACTTCCTAGTTAAACACCACCATTTGATCTACAGCCTCAAACTACACAGACAGTGGTTATGTAACTAACAACTTATCAAGTGCGATGATAAACAGGTTACAGGGCAAGTAAGGGTGGAGGTCATCTGGACCTATCAGGACACTGGCACTGTCCTGCGTGTTTTTTTTTTTTTGGATTTTTTCCCCGATTTTCGCCCTAATTTAGTCGTGTCCAATTCCTCCCCGTCACTAGGGGGCTCCCACATTAAGGCTACTACTACCACTCAGCCGGGAGGGCCGAAGACTATCACGTGTTTCCTCCGAACCACGTGACGCCAGCCGACCGCATCTTTTCGAACTCGCGCACCATTGGGGGCGGCGTAACACACTCGGAGGACAGCGCTATCCGCTCCCTCCGCTGCGCGAGCTCACAGACGCCCCTGACTGGCTGTAGAGCCGTGATTAATGTCGGAGCACTATGTACCTCCCCTCTGAGAGGGCTCGGCCAATCAGCTCCCTCTAGACCTCCGGCTGCGAGAGGTTACAGCACCACCCGGGATTCGAACCTGCGAACCTGCGATCCGGATAAACCAATAATAATTATGTAGGATTAGTGCTCTGAATCTTTAATCTGATATTCAACACTGCAGAACCCCAGAGAAATAATAATGGCCAAAATTCTGTTTAAATAAAATTCCTGTTCCACCAAACATGTCATTCCAAGACAGGAAAGTGACATCCTCTACTTTGGCATAGAACTAAACTGGGAACTGAATGTTCTTAGATTTGGTATGAAATATCGGTACCCATATTCAAAACCTTGAATGATACCAAAAGTAGCACTAACTTTTTGTCATGAACTCATCAGCATGTTCAGCATTAGCTTAGAAAAAGAGGGGAAAAGAAAGAAGAAGAAAAAAAATCTATTAGGTCTGCATCTAACCTTTTATTTTTATTAACTAATCGATTATTTTTTCTAGTTTAGTGGTGACCCCGATTTTTCACAGTTATAAACATCACATTTTTCCAGTGATGAATTTCACACACACACACGCACGCACACACACACACACACACACACACACACACACACACACACACACACACACACACACACACACACACACACACAGCTTTACCTCATGAAACCCAAACAATAAAATAACCATGAGACACAAAAAATGTCAGTATTGTATAAATGTATGAATAATATTAACTTAAAGAAAGGCTTGTGCATTTATCACACATCATTATTAATGTGTAATCTATAAGCCAACCTATTTTAACCTTTAACCCTTCGTTGCATAATTTTAAAAGACTATACACGCATAAGCAAACTTTTTTAAAACTTGCCAATGCACTGGTAAGAGGTGATACCAGATTAGCAGAAACACACTTTATTTTTGTTACTTTATTTTTTTTAGCAGTTTATTTATGTATTTGTTTAAGTTTGTTTGACTGTTATATTACATTATATTATATTATAGTAGAGGTTTACCTGTTGCTCAGCCACATGCAGATCCTGATGTCTGCGCGCTTCTGTACCATTACCTGCGAATAGAGTGTGTGATCAAACTCACTGCCGCTTTTTACGCTGTTTGATTGTTTCGGCAGCCCTGCAGTCTGATCCAGGGTTTCAGTAGCTATGAGTAGCCTGATGTACTCATTTTCATCGTAGATGATGAAATGTGAATGTGATATCTACAGCTACATTTGTTGAGTTAGACTTGTGACACGCCAATGATGAAACTACCTGTGCCAACTCCCGGCCACAAGCTGAACAACAATCAGAATTTCTGTTTTGTATATATAGATTATATTGTATTATATAACCTGTCAAGTTTTGTGTGGATGTCCTTGATGGAAGCACCGAAAAGACCAACAACATATATTATTTTATGTTATGTTATATTTTGTTATGTTATGTTAAGCGTAAAATTACGAGTCAAACAAACAAAAACAAATACATAAATAGAGTCAAGAAAAATGAAAGTAACACAAATTAGACACAGTATTTATAAGAATAATAAGAAATTTCCCCACTGTGGGATGAATGAACATTTTATTATGGCATCACAAAGTCTTCTCTTACTTTTACCACTTAATACATTTTAATATGAAATCTAAATAACACAAACTTTTATGTTGAGTTTGTTTAAAAGTCTATACGTACATAAATGTACAAACTCGCCAACTTTGCCAGACTAGCTCTTGGCATCTGCTTTAGAGAATCTTGTTTTGATAAAAGCGGAGCGACTCCCAAGCACTGACAATCACCAACACACAGACTAAACCCACTCTAATACATACTTAGGCTGCTGTCTTGTTGTTTTGAAGTGTGAGAGAACAGGTGCGTTTCCTTTTGAGAGCTGTGCTGTGAGTACGTGCAAAATTGTGTGTGTGTGCATGCTGTGGTGAGCCATTTCACTTAGACACAGTGCACAAAGCACATTTTATTAGGGGTTTCTTTAAAGATTTACTGCACAATGGACAGTTAGGTTCAGATTTGTGTAGAAAAGGCACATGTGTGTTAGTGCAGAACTGGGGACGAACACATCACGCATCGACACACTCCACAGAAGTAGATCTATTCACATAATCAATATAATTCATGTTATAGATTGTATGCAAAGGAAACACAACAATAAAGGTTGAAATTCACTGTCTTTTACAATGTTGTGTTGGAGTCATAAATTTAACATAAATGTTATATGACATCGTCCTAACATCTCCACATCATTAAAACTATACGACAACGGCCATCCAACAAAACGGTTCCTCTTTGGTAGGGCAGCATTGAGGTTTTAGAGAACCCTATAATTGTTTCCAATATTGTGCAAGATGTGCAGGATGGAAGAAGTGCCTATGGGGTTTGCAAGAAATACTTTTACTTTATATTCATGTGCATGTGATCTGATCAGGTAGTGTTTGTGTTCTGAAGCGAAGCCCAGGGTTTAAAAAAAAAAAAATTTAATAGAAGACTTAATGAATCTTCTATCTTCTTTAAGCCTAGAATGCTGAATGTGTTTTGTTATCAGACAGAGCTGCTCTCATGAAGACCTTTAATGCGCTTTCATAATGAAGCTTGTTTGGCTGTGTTTTGAAGCTGCACTGATTTTATCAAACAAGAAGCCTGCGCAGTAATTCAGCAATGCAGTGTTTTTAAGACAGAAATCGACCAAATCTGTTTCAGTCTCTGTGCCTGCTTTGTGGTGAGAGATACAGGTTCAGTGGAGCTCGGTACTGTAGGTGATCCCATACCCCTATGAATTCAGGTTAAACAGCATACTGATGGTTTTCTTTGAAGATGAAGAGGGTGGAGGGTGAAGAGAAAAACAACAGCTGAACAACTTCAGACCACTGCTCCCCTCTCACCAGCAGCCAGCCCACCTTCATCAATTATTCATCCTTTTCTCCACTGCATTATTTATAGCAGTGCTTTTCCAACTGAGCTCTGTGCACCCCAGCATATACATTGCATATGGTTTTAAGTTTTCCTGCATTAAGTGACCTGTTTCTGCCTTCAGGTGCTGTCAGAAAGCTGACACTGTTTGAGTGGCAAAAAAACGAATGCAAAAGAAAGCCACAAACAATATGGCAGTCATCAGCATATTAGCAGGTCTTTACTCTGGAATTTAAAATAATTTAAACAGTAAATCACATCTGGGTCATGCCAAGAAAGCATGACCCAGATCTGGGGGATGGATATTATGTCTGTGGCTGCTACCGAGATATTAGCGAACTTAAAAAAGGGTGAGAGTGACTAAAACAAATGGCAGTCAGAAGCTGTTGGAAAAAAATACACTGTGTTTTTGAGGAACCATTTAAGAATTAGACATATATCTTTAATAATACTACATACAAAAACCTAACAACTGGATAACAAGAAATCTAGGAATATATTAAAACCCACAGGAATAGCCAAACGAAGAACATAGACAAGGGCGGAGGTATAAATGGAAACTAAGAAGACAAAGCCAGCATGGTTATAAATAGGGCTGCATGATTCTTGCCAAAATTTGAATCATGAATTTTCTCCATTGAAAATGGGATCACGATTCTCTCACATAGTTATTTCTCTTTTTTTCAACCAAAACATTTATTTCACCCAAGTAAAAAAAAGGGGGAAAAAAAGTGCTGTCTGCTCAGGACTTTAAACTTCCTTGTATTAAAAAAAAGAAAAAGAAAATAATGTTTCCTAATTTTAGAAGTCGTAAAGTGAATAAGATCAAAGCTGTTAGACTGCTAAAAATAAGGAATAAAAATAACTAATAAACCTGTGCTTTTTCATCACATGCATTTATATCATTATTATTTTTATAAGGTAAAATTTACAGTCTTTGCTATGTAGTTTGAAATTAAATACATAGTTTACAGTATTTAATTTATTGTTGTCAAAGGTTTAACTGCTCCTATTTTATCTTCATATGTTTTTTAAAATATAACTATACAATATATAATCTTACAATATACAAATATATAAGGTTTATTGTTGTTGCTCTGTTTTCATAGTCTCTGTGTAACAGCTACAATCAACATGGCGGGTTTAATTAACTAATACAGTAAGTTATACAGTATCCCAAGTAGAACTGTACATAAATGTACAGTATATATTTTTGTTTTTGTACGTGTGAGACATTTACCATATACTGCTTGAAATAGTAACGATAATAAGAACGGAAAAACTGTTTAAAGTCAGAGGTGAATTTGACCACGCAAGTGAGAGGTTAAGTGAGCAAAAATATAATACGTTTTTGGCACAAAAATAACGGCATACTACTCCAAGGCCTCCAAGTAAACCAAATAGCTTGTTTAGGACCACCTCCATGTTAGAGCGGAATGGCATAAATGAGGAAGAGAGATGAGAGAAGTGATTGAGTTGTATGACTGAATCATTCATTAATCTCTGGCCTGATTGGTGAATTAATAGTGTTTTGTTTTACACTGCGTGAGTGTGACTGATATAGCATCTGGGATTGTTGTCATGTAAATAAGCTAACACGTGAATGCAGTGTGATCTGAATGCAGGGAAATGGATGCAAGTGAATTGCTGTCATGTAGAAATGAGAATGTGTTTATGTACAGTAGCAGTCAAACGTTTGGATTTATTTTCTAGAAGAATACTGTTTTCTTTTTTCATTCAAAACTATTAACTAACACATATATCATTAGGGATTTAAGTAACAACAACAAAAACAGACAGTTGTTATTTTAAGACATCACAAAGGTGTCTTAGGCTGTTCTGGACAATATGGTCAAATGGTATTCAAGCACCATGACAACACTGGCTCTCATGAAGACCATCCCAGGTAAGAAAGTCCAAAAATCTAACTCTGCTGCTGAGGAGAAGTTCGTTTAGAGTTACCAGCCTCAGAAATCATCAATTAACAAAAAGCCCCTCAGATTAGAGACGTTATAAAGACTTTACAGAGCATACAGTAAGTAGCAGACATATCTGAATAGCAACTGTTCAAAGAATATTTTGAATGGCTTCAGCATTGTTTTACAGTGTAGAAAGAAAGAAATCAGGAAAGACCATGGAATTAGAAGGTGTGTCCAAAAGTTAAAAAAAAAAAAAAAAGTACACAGCAAATTCCCCAGCTATAAATCAACACCCGGTGTGTTCAGTTACCTGAATTCTGAACGTGTTAACTCAACAGTGGGGATTGTACTGTGTAGACGTGAGGCAAGCAGGATTTGAGATGCATATCATATTACAGTCGTACATCGATTAACATCCACAATACCTTCTGTGAACATTTGGACATTGTGTGAAAACAAAAAGTATGTTGAATATTAAATTAAACTGAGACATAACATTCAAGTGATGGGCGATGGACAAAATCGGATACTGCTACCTGGTAAACTTTTTAAGTAGGGAAAGTTCACATTAATATAACGATAGACAGTACAGTGCAGTGCATACATACTGTACTGTAAGCCAAGACATTATGACTATCAAGACACATGCATTATAGTTCTAGTTCACTATCACTTTGTATACACACATGAGATACACGCTTTGTGTGCGGGTGTTTTGGTGTTTGCTGCCTCCGGTTATGTCTGCTATTTACCATTGCAAATTATTCTCCAGTCAGTATTTCTGAACTCCGTTCTAACCTTATGGAATCACAGAGGTATATCCAGTCGGACCATGCCTGAACAGATGTTATGAAGGCATTATAAGATGGATGCACTAGTCTAGATATAAACATAAATATAACTGAGATTGTATCTATCTTATTTTAATTGCTCAGAAACACTGATCGTGAAGTGGAAATACACCCTGGATCTGACACCAGAAACAATATAACAAATAAGCCTGATTTGTCCTCTGAGAATTATAGATGCACAACAAATATTACACAGTATAGAGAATAGGAAAGAAATTCAGACACAGCAGCAGGTTTGAGACAAAGACATCAGTGGTGCTATCATCAGGCCCTGTGTTCTACCTAATAAAGTCTCTTCTTCTGAATTATTTGACAGTGCAATAAGATGCCAGAGGTAAATATATGCTGTACATATATCTCATAAAATTCTTTTCATCACATGACATTTATTCATATTTCTCAGGGTAAGCATGCTAGAAAGTTAGGTAAAATCAACACTTTGGAATTGCTACCTAAGCTTCCAGAAACTTTAATTTGCTTGCTACGATTTTCACTCTTAAGTAATGATTGTCTCTTTGCAAGCAGAGCAAAAATGTGAAAAGCATTACATCTTTGGTTTGATCAAATAGAAACACCTTTGACACAGTAAGAGATTAACATAAGATTTCCTGAATATGTGGATGATAATATTTTAAAAGCAGACTATTCTCATGCAGTCATGAGACTTTTGATTATACATAATATGAATTCATAATATTAATATTAACATAATGTTGCATAATATTAATAATAATGTATCTGTACGTACTGTACTGTAATTATCCATAGTTGAGTTTGATAGAGCAGACCCAGGTATGTTACTGTAGCTGAAACTCCGGACTCGGGAGGTGCGATATATAGGTGTTCGGTATACACTTTTATTTTAAATTATACAAGAGAGGGTCTAATGCAGAATGTCTGTGCAGTTATATATAACCCGCTTATTAAGAGTTGCCATGTCTGCAGTTTTTATGTATAACTGGGCTAAATTTTTTAAATGTGTAGCCACTGGAGGATTTTACACACTAATGGAAAAAGGAGGATTTTTAATAATGACTTTTCCCACATGACTGGAACTAATTACTCCATCCACCATTTCTAATAGATCACTGCTTCAGGAGCAATAACTGTTTCAGCCCCACAGTCAGTGGGTGCTCTGACAGCCCAGAGAACCAGACACAAATACTTATAGTTGGATAAAGATTCTATACAGTGGATGATCTAAACTCAGACAGAAGTGCATCTTGGTGAGGTTTTCTGCCCTTGAAGTCGAGCCTCATCAAGTTTTCATGTATTATAGATTCTGAGATGCTTTTCTGCTCACCATGATTGTGAAGAGTGGTTCATTTGAGTAACTACCGTCTTCCTCACAGTTTGAACCAATTTACCTATTTTCCTTAGACCTCCTCAAATCACATGTTGATGTTTAATTTAAATGTTAACTAAAACTCTCGACATGTGGTATATCTGCATGCTTTGAGGCACTGTTCTCCGGCTGCACGATCGACCGATTGGAACACAAAGTCCCTACTAAAGTGAGTGAAGATACAGAATAGACCCTGTGGGCACAAACTAATAGAGAAGTGTAATGGCAGTCGAAAAGTGTGTTAAACCTGGTGTGTCGTTGCATCATAAAATACAAGAAACTATCATGTACCAATTTTCAATATTGCTCTATGTTGCCAGGACAGGGGGGTGGTGTGTGTGTGTGTGTGTGTGGTTGGTGGTGATATGAGTTTGTATATTCATAGAATTTGGTTTCTTTCCAAGGGAAAAAGAGTGCAGAAATAAGGGATTAGAAGATTTCTCCTCACTTGCAGCCTTAAAACTGTAAAAAAAAAAAAAAAGAAAGTATTTATTAGCTTGGAAAATAACAAGAAATCCTGAAAAAATCAAAGCCGCAAGAAGAATCTGTCAGCTGGTCTTTCCACCTGGGTGAGTTTTGAATTTAAACCTGCACAACCTATTTGGTGACTACACCAAGAGTTTATGAGATCTGTCCATCACTTGTCAAATTTAAAATAAAAGCCCGACTTATTACATTAGTCCTCCTCCAACCTGAGTTTGGTCACTGCAGTGCAGCTTGGGTAATTGTTACAATACCTGCTGCATTGTAGACTCCAGACTGGTGCTGTTATTTTATGTAAATGGCTACATCTGTCTTCCATTTTGTACAGAGCTCAGCTCAAACTACTGGCTCGAAGATTGAAGTAAATTGTTGCACTTACAGATGAAGTTGTAATTAAACATTTGTGTGAGATTGTAATGTTAATGAGAGGATAGTTTCTGCTGCTTTTTTTTTTTCTTTAAAAGGTAGGCGGTGATGTTGAGGAAGGCATGCGTACTGGATTGTGTTTGTGGTTGTACAGTATAAATCAATATCAGTAAAATTATATCGTATTTTGCATTTATAATCTATGCTGTTAATTCCATATTTAACTATTTATTTAACAAATTATCACAGGTTTCAGAGGTCCTTTAGTGTCAATGTAAATGAGCAGACCAGAACACACCAGAGCTTCCTATATAAAGTCACAATAAGGGCGATATCTAATCGGCTCGTTTAAACCAGGGAATTTTTTTTTTCTTCTCACATTTTTTGGCACAGATATACTGGAGACCCATCTGAATGCCTAAAATGACTAAAAAGTAAATTTTACATAGCAGGTGCAGTTTAATTACTGCATACTCAGATTTGTGGGAACATCTAAACTAAAATGTCCCAGAAAGCTCTCCTGAGTTGAGCAAGACTGACTCAATTTTTTGTTCTCAGTCTTGCTTTCTGCCAGGTTCATGATTGATTGCACACCAAAGCGGATTAGCGGCTGAAAAGCACAAGAATCTGTTAGTCAGTTAGCTTGTGCCGCCATAACTGGCAGGGAGATGCCATTCAGAAATCAGTTAAGTCAGATAGCATTGGCATCTAGCTTCAGACTATTTTTAAACTCGCACACCTAATCTCTCTCCATATACTTACCATTCATCTGCTTTACACAGATAGAGTAACCAGGATGGCAGCCAGGGTGTCGCTCATCCCTTCCCGTTTCCCTCTAATCCACCTGTATTGCAACTTTGCTTTGATAGACAGATTTGGCATTTGAGTCAACATGCTCTCTGGTTGTTTAGCCTGGATTCTGTGCTTTTTTAACCGCCTCGTAAATGACAAGAAATACACAGCTTTGGTTATTAACTCACCTGAAACGGTGAATAGCTGAGCATAAACTGATGATACGCTTCCTGCAGTAATGATAGGCTCAGGATCCTAATCCTCCATGCGTTTAGTGCAAAGCGCTGATTCAGTGTCAAGAGAAGAGAACAAGTTTGCTGCATGTTATTACATGCATAAAAAATCAATTTCTTTTCCCAGTCTGTGCTGGAAAAAAAATCCATGATGCTCTGTCAAGTTGGCAGGGTATAATGGAGGTGTGCCGTATTCAAGCAGTCAGGGGTGTGTGTGTGTGCGTGGATGTGAGTGTGTGTGTGAGTGTATGTGTGTGCGTTCTGGCATGCTATCACATCCTGCTTGTTTAAAGTCATTTAGGCAATTTAGCTTTGCCAAGCAACAAATGTCACTCTAAATGAATCAGATCCCAGAGGAAAGTCGTACACAAACAGCACGATAATTTGATATCTCAGACTATGGAATTTGTTTAGTATTGTCCTGTGGAGGCTTCAGCTGTTATGTTTTTACTAAAAGCTAATAGGAACTGTGTCGCTTCAGCTGCAGAATGACTGTCATTAGCAGTGCACGTTTTTACTCACAGTGCTAAGCATATATACAGGTCTAAAACTGTGAAAAGAATCAAACCAATTTCAGCAAAATTGTTACATTATTGTATGTACTGAGCGATGATTGTTAAAGTCAGAAAACTGATATTCATTAGTCTTTTAATCGTACTGTAGAAATAAAACACAGTTATGAGAGTAAAAACTCCCTTTATTTCTCTATGTAATCCCCTGCTACACGAATGCACTTATCTCAGCGTTTCACTAGTGCTTGGATACCGTCAAGGTAGAAGGTTTTTTCTATTGGACTAGATTGGACTAAAGTGAGGCTCAAAGCAAGGTCCGGACTTTACAGCCCAGTGGATCTGGCAGTAACTCCAAGCAAAGCGATGCGTCTCTACTGCAAAAAGTTATCCATCAACTTTAAGGATCAGTTGTTTTTCTTAGTTAATGTTCCCGGCGACAGCTGTAGTGGGCTTTGAGCAGCTACAAGTCTTCTGTAAATTCCAATGACTTTTACACTTTCACTCACAAGTCCCAGTTTGACTTGAATGCCCCTCATATACAGGTATATGTATTGATATTAAAGGAATAATGAGAAAAGTGGCTTTGCATAGCTTCATGGAAGCGTATCTATTTCTGATGACAAAGGCCCCAAAGTGCTGTTTTCCTCCCACCGGGAATCTAAAAAAATTACTATAAGTAACTTAGAAATTAAATGACCTTTGTAAGGCGATTACTAGAGCTCCACAAAATTATATTAAGACAAAGTTTCTAAATTTGATTCTTCAGTATTTGCACTTGGACAATCATGTCATAAGAATGCAGTGTTTGGCCCATTTGCATCTAATCCTTTGACTTTTTCCCTCCTTGATGTGTTTTTCTTTGTGCTGGTGAGAACATATACCTGTTCCCATAATACAGAACTACTTACGAATGGATTCTGAAGATTTGGATTAATGAACAAAAGGCAGATAAGTTATACATTATTACATACAATATATAATAATGTATAATGTTAATACAAAAGGCTTTAAAAGAGATTTCTTGTTCATCATTTTTATGATTTTATAAGCGATTGTGTTTTTTTTTTTCTTCACTTGTTGTATTGCACCATATGACCTCATGCAAACTTTTAAGACGTAAGGAGAAAAGTTTTTAAAAGCTACCTTAAGCTGTCATTGAACTTAATATGAAGTGATAAGAATGTAAAAACCCAAACAATTTTTTAATAATCTGTCCAAACAAATCTTTTATTATTATGCAATATTAATTTTAATACAAAAAAAACAGCAACTGAATGATTGAATTTATCAATGAAGGGAACATGTAGGCCATTTGTTTTTTCTAGGAAATAAAACAAGGAAGGTTCATTTAAAATACTGAGATATTAAAATAGCATGAGTGGGCAGGATTAGCCAAACTTCCTGCAGGAGTGGGATTCAAAAACAGCTCCACACATATCTGCCTCAAAGCATTCCTTCTAAACAAGTATCTTAAAATATCACTGAATCATGGACTATTTATCCTAGAAGCGTCAATGCTTGTCAGCTTTCATGAACTGCTGCGATTTCTCTGTCCACCCCTTATTTTTCACAAATCCTCAACCTCAAAAAAGTCTCTAACTAATTTCCATAGCTGTAGAGGTCATCGTCATGATGACTAATTTTTATGGCCAGTGCTGATAGAAGCAGCGAGACTTGATGCCATTTCTGTCTGCTGCTTTTTTCCCCTAGATTTCCCCAGAGCTGGAATAAACCAGTGCTCAGTGGTGTGATGATGGAGGGTTGTGTTTCTACCTCTTTTTATGCCCTCTTGATCCCCACTAGGGAGCCTTACATTCTCACAGCTGCTGGGTAGCATATAGTGCCAACATACACTGATCACATTCTTTTCAACAGCATGTGATATATCGTGGACACACAGCAGGAGAGCCACACAGCGGCCTGCAGGTACGAGTACACGTCACGAATGACGTCCCTCTTAGCTACAGCATGGATCTAAGTGTGACAAGTACTGCTTTTTTGTTTCTCTTGTCTTATGCATTTATTTTGGTCCGGTCTTCGCTTCGTCTCATTACTGGTCTCAAACCTAATCTTTGCCTACGGTTCAGTTGTTTCTTCGTCAATTTCCCATCATGACCCTAACCCTAATAAACAACACGACCTGCTTCTTACACACATGTTTGCTCACCAATCTATTCATTAAATCCTGTGTATGAATTTTTATAAGTGCTAAATTAGGACAAACATCTTAATACTGTTCCACTGTAATCATGAAGCAATATGGAAAAAAGGCAAAAATATTCATTTATCCTCACATACTTTCTGTAACCGCTTAATCCTATCTCAGTGTGTCAGTGGAGAGCAATCCTGGTCATAGGGCACAGTGCAGATACTAATAGAGACTCACCCGCACACAACCGCGCAGGTGAGTCTCTATTCTGTAAACTGGTGTGTGTGTGTGTGTGTGTGTGTGTGTGTGTGTGTCATCCTACACACATACAAACACAAACTAAAAGATGTGGTTCACACTGATGGGTATGATTTCCCGGAATCTGTGTACGTGGAGTTCTCCATGCATGTGCATGAACATGTACAGTATGTTCTCGCCATGCTTGGTGGGTTTCTAACGGCTGCCTCAGTTTCCTCCCACAGTCCAAAGACATACAGATTAGGCTAATTGGTGTTCCTATATTGCGTGTGTGTGTGTGTGTGTGTGTGTGTGTGTGTGTGTGTGTGTGTGTGTGCCCTGTGATAGATTGGCACCCTATGGTTATAGAGTCTACTCTGCCTCGTGGTTAAAATCTCCTAGGATAGGCTTCAGGTCTGTACAGGATCAGCAGAATAGAAGATGAATAAATGAATGAATGATTAGAGACAGATTGATTTTAGCTTTAATTGGCTGTTTCACATTCACCAAGTTGTCTGTCTCTTTAAACAGTCACTGCATTCACCTACAGTACATGGACAATAGTTTTTCCACCATATTGATCGTTCTGATTAAAGATTCCAACTCAACTGTTTACATGCAAATCATTTAATCAGAAATCTATCTGCCAGAAAAAAGTAGAAGAAAAAGAACAAGCATTTTTCATCAACTTTTTAGGTTCGACCAAGCTTCCCATATTTTTAGATAAAGCCTGTCTTCTTTATGATTGATTACTGTACAAGAATTCAGTTTTAACTATGATTGGTTAGATGTGAAATAGGGAGCCAATCAGTGTCTCTTCTTCCGCCGGTGATCAAGATGATAAAAGTCTGCAGGAAACACAGGTGGGAGAGAGTAGTTCTCACAGAGTTTACCGATCAGGAATCAAAGCTAAGTTACTTTACTGGAAAACCCGTAATGTTTTCTACTTTATTTAGTCTTTTTTTGCAAAAAAATTTCTGTTTTATTTTCCTCTTTTCTTTTTAACGTTTCTCTAACATGGTTTCTTCTTTTATTTCTCTTTCTTTCACTGTACTTTTCTCTTTCGATCTATTACCTTTTACCATTACCAAAGTGATGTGAAGCTACAAGTGAAGCGTTT
Source organism: Clarias magur (assembly GCA_013621035.1). Classification (NCBI taxonomy): domain Eukaryota; kingdom Metazoa; phylum Chordata; class Actinopteri; order Siluriformes; family Clariidae; genus Clarias; species Clarias magur. The sequence continues at coordinate 728,795 of QNUK01000314.1, read as the reverse complement.
GGAGGCTTATACTGTATGTGTTTGATATATTTTGGCAGCATCACCTCGCAATCAAAAATCTATGTGCCCAAAAAGGTGCCAGACTAAAGTTTATAGCTCATCACCATCATGGTCATATTAAGCAAAGATAAACTTGTTGATCATAATGAGCATAATGAGTGTTAGGATATGTTTAATCTAAAGAACACCTTCCCAACTGTGAAGTATGAAAATGGTAGCAATATGTTGCGGAGGTGTTTTGCTTGAAAAGGAACTAGGGCACTTCAGAAAGTACATTCCGTCACTAGGAATAAAAATTATCTAAAAATATTGAGGTGACCAATCTGAAAATGTCAGCCTGAAAATGAAAGAGCTTCATCGCAATGGGGTCTTTCAACAGAACTATCGTCCTAAGCATACTGTACCTCCGAAATCACAGATACCACAGCAGGTACAGTATGATGCGATGCATCCTGCAGTGACAGAGTCAAGCCGTAATCATAAATCGAGAGAGTTCTGTCAGTGCGTCACTACAGGAGCGGTGTGTTGTTGTTTTATTGTACTCTTCTCTCCTTCCTTTTTTCCAGACTAACGCTATTTATCCAGCTGGGTGTTTGGGTATTGCCCTAAGCATAATCTAACACTGAGGGTTTATGAACACATTCAGCTCTATGAGATAAATATAAGGAAACATATATGATTGGAACAGGGACATAGAGACAGAAGAAAGAGAAAGATTACAGGAGAGAGCAGAAGAGGAGACAGTCGTATAGAGAAATAGACAAATAGCCCTGGTAGACTAACTGTGGCTTATAGCTTCTGTAATCATTGCTCTGCAATATTACAGAGGCCCCCAGGGCACGTTTCTTACTTTGTCTCTCTTTCTTTCTCTTTTACTTTTGTCCTTCCCACACTGTCTCCCTCTCTCCTGTCCCACCTCAGTCCCTGTCTGCGTTTATTTCTGTCTCTTTACTTTCACTTCATCTATCTGTGTCCGTTTGTCTGTCTCCCTGTCTCCTTCTCTGTCATGCTTTATCTGAAATTATTTTTGGTTCTGTCTCTCACTTTTTCTGTCCATCGCTCTCTTTCGTGATGTCCATCGTTCTTTCGGCCTTCCTCTCCCTCTCACTGTACTGTACCTGTCTGCTTCTTGTTTTCTGACTTCGTCTCTCATCACTCTTTCTTTTGCTGTCTCACTTTTTATCTCCCATTTTTGTCCCTATTCTCTAGATTTATTCTTTATTCTGTCTCTCTCTCACAGACAATTTTTTTTCTGTGGCTATGTATGCTGTTACTATGTATGCTCTCTGTCTTCATCTACTGTCTCTGCTTTTCATCCATAAGCACAAGGGTCTACAGATTTAGTATCCCTGTTATTCCAAAGGTTAGTGTTAAAACAGGAATCGTTGCATACTTGCAAGACCTCCAGGAGTAAAACATCTCCTGTACAATGCCAGCACCGTTGCCCAGTTGCCTGCTGTCACATTATTAAAAGTGCAGAACTCCTCCTTCCTGCTGCTCCAGTATATTATAGGTTGCTGATGCATTGTCATGCTACACTTGGCCTGTGTATCCGAGTCTAATACCACCGTGTTCCTTTCCGATGACTCAACACACTCAAAGGTCACGACCACTGTGTATATACTGCAGGTGGACGTTTTGAAGTGAGACGCCAGCGCGAGCGTCCCCTCATCCAGCACGGTGATCAGGATTCAAAGCATGAGTGGGTGATTTTCCTGTTTACTGAAATAGACATGACATGTTGGTTTTCATTCTGCCAGCAAACCCACTTAAGCTTTCATATCTAGAGCATGCCATAACGACAAAATCATCTGCTCAATGCTTCGAAATTCTTGAGCAGAACATTCACAAGGACAGAGGCTTAGTGAGGATGCAAAAATAAATAAATAAATAAAACTTTAAACAAGATCATGATTTATAGTAGCTAGATATGCTTCAATCATTGAGAAAAAAAGGGTTCATTTGGCAGACGACACATGTTGTATTTGTACAGTATATGTATAAATGTGTATACAGTATGTGATTATTTATATATGTTCCTTGGATCATTCATAAACAGCTTTACAGTATATACAAAAGCACCTTGACTAGTTTTCTTGAGGTGAAAAGTTTGTAAATGGAAAATGCATGAAATATCCCAAACCCTACTGAACATCTTATCTTTGCTTTTTTCTTCCTTGTGTTATATCAAACAAATGCTGGCAACACAGTAACACACTAGATTATCAGTTGTTCACCTTCTGGATTGTGTGGCTGACTGTGAACTGCAACTATCTTCCACCACACCAGGGTTTATTATACCACGTACAGTATCACTCGCTCAGGAAAAGATTCAAACGTGAAGTAGGTTTTCTACTAAGTGCATATTGCATTTGCACCATTGTAAAGTTGAAATCAAAAGGATCATAAATCAGGTCCGTCTGTAGTGTGTTGAGAGTTTTTTTAAATTATACACACATGTAGAAAAGAGCATTCGGTTTGTGCATGAGGGATCAAAGTCATACTCCCTTATCCTTCTTTCATTGAAGCGCAAAATGACACTCTGGACTATGGAGTAGGGTCGACGGAGGCGCGCTGGTTTTCTTCAACTGTGTAAATGTCATCATTTCTCTTTGTTAACAAACTGGAGGAAATGAAGTGTTTCTGGTCGCCTGGTGCACTTTTATACATTTTCTTCCTGAACTTTACTTCTGCTGTTTTATCTGCTTTACCTTTTTCTCTATCATCACAATCCCAACCGTTCTTGTCTGCGTCCTTGCTATCTCACATTCCTTTCACATTCATTTTACCCAATTTTTGCTGGTCCCTTCTATCTGGTTGTGATCCTTTGCTTTGAGATGGCAGGATAAGACCTTTCTACTCACACGAGATGAGCTTTCTTGTGTGTGTGTGTGTGTGTGTGTGTGTGTGTGTGTGTGTGTGTGTGTGTGTGTGTGTTTTGGGTGGTGGCTGTATTTGTTTATAACAGAGAGAATTTTACAATATCTCATCGGCGTGTTATCAAGCGCCCAGCTTTTCCAAGAACTATTTTTCGCTGACTACACTGAAGCCAGGTGAGGAGGCACTAACTCCTGTTGAGGCCATCTGGGGGTTTCATGTGTGACTGAAAGTCTGTAGTATTAATGAGAGGCCTGGTGAGATACACAGCAGGTGTATATTGTGGAGGATGGAAACTTTAAAAACCCAGCATTCCTCACACCATCTGCAAGTTCTCTGAGATGGGCATGTAGGGGAAGAGAGGAAATAAGATGTGTGTGTATATCTCTTTCTCTCTCTCTCTCTCTCTCTCTCTCTCTCTCTCTCTCTCTCTCTCTCTCTCTCTCATTCTCTGTCTATGTGAGGTAGAGAGAGACAGTACAGGTAAGCATTGCTTTTTTTATACTGTGCACTGTTCATTCAGTCAACCTCAGCTTTGATTACAGCGTACAATGTGGTGACCAGTTCATATGTGAAAATTATTTCTTTCACAATTTAAGTTGTGGAATATACCTGTGCCATCAGGGAAGAAAAAAACTCAGTACATTCAGGTCATCAGCTGATTTTGTTTTGTTGCCACGTACTAAAACAACCCCAGATCATAGCATTGCCTCCAGATGTTCCCTAGCGAGCTGAAGCCTTTTTTAATGATTATTCTCACTAACATCTGGTTTATTATGGACACACAACTGTTTAGTTCCAATCCTGTCCCATCACACCATGTATGAAAAGGAAATGAAAGCAGTGAGGTGGGTTGGAGCAGAGCATACTGTAGATGTGTCTATGAACCGATATGTTGCATTTTCAAAATTTTTGCTATCCAGGTAGTTTATCCTTAAAACTCAAGCGGCATGAAACAAAGCGGCAACTCAGCATTGGTAAATGTCTCATATGAAAGTCCTGCCAGTATGTGTCGATGGACGAACCTTCACACCTTTTATTTAGATTTTTCAGACTTTTAAGATGCATGAATTTGTAATTATTCTTAACAGAATAAGAGAATGATCACCAAATCAAGCTCACCAAATGAGCATATTATTATTATTATTATTATTATTATTATTGTTTTGATCACATAAACATCTGAAAACAACCATAAAACATGTGATCGTACAGTATGTATCTGTGCTATTTCTTTACTTATGTGACCCATTGTTTTTTTTTTTTTTTTTCTTTTTTTTTTTTACTGTACAGTTTCTGCATTAAGGTTATTATTTCATGAGAGAATATCCTTACCCCAACAGTAGATATTAGTTATACTATTAGATAGTAGTATATTTACTAAAACATAGGAATTGCAAAAAAAGAAAATGCACTCTTTTTTAAGCACTACAGTAATATATTCTAACAAGGATAGGTGTATCGTAACACTGTGGATGATGAGGAATATCCTGGAAACAGTCACGGGTGTACTCGCTACCGTGCGCACAGAGCTCAAGGTCTTTGATGCCAAATATGAAACTAGGATTAAAAATTCAACACCTTTTGGGTGCAGCATGTTAACTAACAAGTTCCTGTTACATAATTAATGAATCCATAAGGAACGTGGATCAGTAAGGTCAGTATGTCACTATGCCCAAAATTAATCCAAATAACCGAAAATGTAAATAAAATAATGGAATGGATTTTTTACTGAACATGTTTTTTTTTTTTTTGTAAATCAGAAAGTGATCTAAATGCTTTTTAAAAGCAATACTTTCTCAAAGTGGATTGCGTGATAAAATGTATTTTCAATACTAACACTACTAATTAGAACACATGCACACACGAACACGCACACATACAATGTGAACGAATTTCGGATGTTTGCATCACGCTCAGTGATGCGATCATATTATGACTTTATTTCCAGATAACTAGCAGTGATATTGAGGCTCTACACCTGCTGCAGGTGTCATTTCAGTAACCAGGAAATTAAATTCATGTCTTTTCCAGAGTTACAAAACTAAACTATTGAAAGAGAATGTAAAGCAGAAAAGCAGAATTTTGAACAAATTGAGTTTTTTCAAGTGATTGGAGTAAGAACATGATGTTACTGTGAACTCGTGGTGGACTGTTTGCTTCCTGCAACACCATCTTTATGCTCATTAGAGAAGTCAAATGTGCGGGAAAAGGATAAAACGTTCGTCCCAGGTGGGAGACCACATTTATTTAAGCACATGCAATAGTGTTGACTGAGTTGTTTAGGATAAGAATCTGAACATGTCACGATAGTAGATGATTGGTTAATTTTTTTTTTTATTATTATGCCATGGAGTCTGAGCAGTAAGAGGAAAAAATATCATAAGCCAGTGAGATGAGTAGGAGATTACAGGCTAAAATACTGTTCGGATAGGATCTGATTTATTCATGATATATTCTTTTGAAATAAGCGAGTTAGGAGTGTCTCCATGAAGGATGCATGCTTATCATAATAAACATTCCATGTCAACACAATGCACTTCATTGTAATGCAGAAGTGTTTGTTGTGACCTTTATTATAAGCACTTGGTAGTGTGTGTTTGGCCGAGTGTGCTCGAGGGTATGTCACATGACCATACCATGTATTATATTGAATGTAGGTGCTACTAAGAACTTGACAGCTTATCTAAAATTCCTGGAAGCATTGCTTTTCTGACACGTCTTTTTAAATGTCAGCTGTATTTTATTGTTCACTTTTTTGGTTTTGTTTTGGTTTCGGCCAGAGATGTTAGAAAAGATCACATCTTAAAATGTGTTTATATTGAAAGTAAATGCACTTCTTTTTTCACAGAATGAGATTAAATATTTAAAAGAATGAAAGAAGACTGATTGATTAACAATCATTAATTAATCAAAGGGACTAGAATCTCAGAGGTATAATAAAAAAAATCCTTAATAATTCTGTCACCTCATTTCCTCATGTAAAACTAACCCTGTCAAAATAGGGCTAAAGGAAAATGTTGACTTTTTGGTGATTCATGCAGATTTATCGTGCATCATCTGATCAAGACGTGAACTTTTAAGGGGAAAAAGGTCAGCTTTAAATTTGTGGGTGGCTTTAATAAAAATCATCTAGTAATGGGCTGCGATGTAGTCAATGGGCATGAGGCATGAGGCGAGACGACGTAACTGGGACACATGGAACGTGGAATTGATCCTCCGCATAGTTGAGGGGAGCAAGAGCTTAACAGCGCATGGGTTGACTATCTTCGTGATGGTGAATGGACCAAGGTAGCGAGGAGAGTTTATGGCAGATGGTTTTTAGGGGAATGTCTCTGGCAGCAAGCATGACTCTCTGTCCCACCCTGTACTTGGGGGCCTGAGAACGCTTGCGGTCGGTGTGTTTCTTGTACCTTCTGCTGACCTGTAAGAGTGTCCTCCTTGCTTGAAGCCATGTTCTTCTACAGCGGCGGATAAATGCTTGGGCTGACGGAACACAGACCTCCTCCTCCTGAGATGGAAACAAGGGCGGTTGATATCCCAGGCAGCACTGGAAGGGAGAAAAACCGGTTGATGCTGATATCTGGGAGTTGTGGGCGTACTCTATCCAGGGTAAGAATTTGCTCCATGAGGTAGCGTCTCTGGAAGTCATGCACCTCAGGGCGACCTCAAGGGATTGATTCTTCCTCTCTGTCTGGTCGTTTGACTGAGGGTGGAACCCTGAGGACAGGCTTGGAGTGGCCCCAATTAATTTACAGAAAGCCTTCCAGAATTGGGAGGTGAACTGCGGTCCCTGGTCTGAAACAATGTCCTTTGGGAGACCATGGAGCTTGAAGACATGATTGATCATGAGTTCTGCAGTCTCTTTGGCAGACGGAAGCTTTGGCAGTGGAATGAAGTCAGCTGCTTTGGAGAAACAGTCTACAACAGTCATGATGTAGGTGTGGCCGTTGGAAGAGGGTAGCCCTGTGACGAAATCCAGAGCGATGTCGGACCATGGGTGGTGTGGGAGGGATAAGGGTTGTAGGAGGCCTGCTGGAGCTGTATTGGTGTGCTTAAATCTGAAGCAAATGAAACATGCAGCCACGAAGCTGGAGACATCCTCCTTCAAGGTTGGCCACCAAAAATGTTGCTGAACCTGGGTCAGAGTATGGGCTGTGCCAGGGTGACAGGACAGTTTGGAACTGTGAGCCCATTCCAGAACCTGAGAGCGTAGGGTGTGGGGAACAAAGAGGCGATTAGGAGGAACATTACTGGGACCAGGTTCATGGGAGAGGGCTTGCTGGACCTTAGTTTCAATATCCAGCTTGGCTGCGGCGAGCAGGAAGGAGGAGGGGATTATGGTATCATTGGTGGAGGTGTCGTGAGTGGGTGAGAATTGTCTGGAGAGAGCATCTGGTTTGGAGTTCTTTGATCCCGTGCGGTATGAGAGTGTAAAGTTGAATCTGGTGAAAAAGAGTGACCACCGAGCTTGGCGAGAGTTGAGCCTCTTGGTGCTCTTGAGGTATTCCAAGTTCTTGTGGTCAGTCCAGACCAGGAATGGAACCTCTGTCCCCTCCAACCAGTGTCTCCATTCTTCTAGGGCAGGCTTAATGGCTAAAAGCTCTCGGTCACCGATGCCATAGTTTATCTCAGCAGGTGTTAGGCGATGAGAAAAGAAGGAACATGGGTGCAGCTTGTTATCATGTATAGATCTCTACGACAGGACGCTCCCTACCCCTGTACTGGAAGCGTCGACCTCAACGATGAATTGTTGTGACGGGTCAGGAATGGTGAGGATAGTGGCGGATGTGAATCTTTTCTTTAGTTCAGTGAAGGCTCTTTCAGCTTCCTGGTTCCAACAGAACTGGGTTTTGGATGAGGTCAGGGCTGTGAGTGGAGCAGCGATGGAACCGTAGCCCCGGATGAAGCAGCAATAGAAATTAGCGAAGCCCAAGAACCTTTGAAGCTGCTGGTCGAGGTGGTGTGAAATTCACACTTCTCTGCTTTGACAAACAGGTTATTCTCCAGAAGTCTCTGAAGTACTTGGCGAACGTGGTGTCTGTGTTCCTCTAGGTCATGTGAAAAGATTAATATGTCATCTAAATAGACAAACACTGAAGAGTCGAGAAAGTCCCTGAGTACATCATTAATGAGAGCCTGGAAGACGGCGGGGGCGTTAGTAAGACCAAACAGAACCACCAGGTATTCATAATGTCCTGTAGGGGTGTTGAAAGCCGTTTTCCACTCATCACCCTCTCGAATGCGGACGAGGTGATATGCGTTGTGCAGATCCAGCTTGGTAAATAGTTTGGCTCCTTGGAGAAGTTCGAAAGCCGTAGCCATTAGTGGATGCGGGTACCGGTTCTTAACGGTAATGTCGTTCAGGCCCCTATAATCTATGCAGGGGCGAAGGGAGCCATCTTTTTTGCCCACGAAGAAGAATCCGGCCCCCGCTGGAGAGGAGGAGGGACGAATTATCCCTGCCGCGAGGGATTCGGTAAGGTATTGGTCCATGGCCTGGCGTTCCTTGGGTGACAAAGAGTATAGGCGGCCCTTGGGAGGAGTGGTGCCTGGGAGCAGATCAATGGCACAGTCATATGGTCGGTGGGGGGGAAGGGAGGTGGCGCGTGACTTACTGAATGCTGCCCTGAGGTCATGGTAGTCTAGAGGGACGTGGATGAGATTGGGTAGCTCCTTCGTGGGGGTGGGGCTGAAGCATGACGTTGTGGCAGATTGTAAACAGATTGTGGAACATGATGGGCTCCAGGCTAGGATGGAATTCGTGGCCCAGTCGATCTGTGGATTGTGTTGGGTTAACCAGGGGAGGCCCAGAACGACTGTGGCGTGAGAACCTTCCATGATGAATAGGGAGGTTTGCTCTGAGTGGTTGCCCGAAACTCTCAGGCCAATGAGAGGAGTTCTGTGAGTGAAGGAGGGGAGCAGACTCCCGTCGAGAGCCTTGACCTTGAGCTGGGTCTCCAAAGGCAGGAAGAGGATTCCAAGGGCCTTGGCTGAGACCGCGTTGATGAGATTACGGTCAGAGCCTGAGTCAGATAGTGCCTGCACTAAGTGGGTCTGCTGTTCGTAGATGAGGAAGACAGGAAGTAGTTGACGCTGGTCGGGGAGTCTTCTTGAAGTCGCACCATCCAGCGTTCCAAGTTGAACTAGAGGGTTGCTCCTTTTTACTGGACAGAACTTGACTTGGTGATCAGACCCGCCACAGAGAAACTAGTTGGTCTTTAAGTGTTTCAGACAGACCCTCAAAAAACGTGTCACTTAGTGCTTGTTCGTTCCATCCACTTGAGAAGGCCAATGTTCGGAATTCAATGGCGTAGTCATAGGCCGAGCGGGAACCTTGCCGGAGATTCAATAACTTGAGTCCTGCTTCTCTGCCGTGACATGAGCGATCAAATACCCTCCTCATTTCCTTAGCAAAAAGCTCAAAGTTTAAGCATCAAGTGTCATGGGTCTCCCAGAGTGCCATGCTCCACTCTCTGGCTCTCCTTGAAAGGAGCGTGATCACAAATGCCACCTTTGAGCGTTCAGAAAAGAAAGTGGAGGTCTGTAGTTCGAAAATCAATGAACACTGAGAGAGGAATGATCGGCAGGTGCCTGGATCTCCTTCATAGGTAGGAGGAGCAGGGAGACATGGTTCATGTTGAATGTGACAGTCCCTGCTTGACATTGAAGAGAGCTGGAGCCGTTGGAGCTGAGTCATGACGTCAGCGAGGGCTTGCTGGGTGTTGAGCAGCTCCTGCTGGTGAACTCCAAGAAGTGCACCTTGACTCTTCAATGACGATTTCATGTGGTCGACATGGCTGGGTTATTCTATCACGAGGCGAGGTGAAACGAGGTGGATCCAAGTGCAGATGAATAGTAGAAACATTAAACTGGAGCAAGGTCGGAAAAAGGAAGCGCGGGTCAAAAGTCGGAAGATCAATCAGCGTCACGTCCAGGCAAATGGGAAGCGTGAGATCAAAGCCGGGAAATCAAACAGCGAGGCGACAAATCCAAAACGGAAGGCGAGAGACGTGAAACGAGAAACTACTTGGCAATGTGAAGATAGCAAAACAAAACACGAGAGAATCGAAGCAGAAGTCATTCAATAATCCAGCGATTTAAGCAGCGAGCAGCGCATGCTTAAATCACTGGAGTAATCAATGGAGGATGAGAGACAGGTGTGCACACGAGGCGGAAGCGGGGGCGTGGGAAAGGACATATGACGGCAAAAAAAAAACATGGGCACATGGAGAGTGACAGCGTGGGAAAAAACAGGTTGACAGGCGTGGATCATGACAAAAATATGCAGTTGTTTACTCTCACTCACTCACTCATCATCATTACCGCTTAATCCTGTATTCAGGGTCACGGGAGCCTGGAGCCTATCCCAGGAGACTTAGGGCACGAGGCAGGGTAGACCCTGGACAGGGTGCCAATCCATCGCAGGGCACAGACACACACACCTACACTCACTCATTCACACACTACGGGCAATTTGGGAACGCCAATTAACCTAACCTACATGTCTTTGGAATGTGGGAGGAAACCGGAGTACCCGGAGAAAACCCACCAAGCACGGGGAGAACATGCAAACTTAGAGGGAGGGAAAGTAATAACAAGGAATCAATAAAAATAGATCTGGTGAAAATGCACACAGAGACGGGAATCGAGCCTGGCCGGGGATCGAACCCGAACCCTGGAGGTGCAAGGCAACAGTGCTAACCACTACACCACCGTGCCGCCTGCAGTTGTTTAATTATATGAATTGAATTATTATATAAAAGTGAAGCAAATGTGGTTTACTGTATTTCTGTAACATCATTGTACTGTAGTGCTCATCCTGGTGTGTTATTCAGTCAGTTGTTTCCTTTCTGTTTTTGTAGAAGAAATCATTTTTGTCTGCATATTGTTTTGCTTTCTAAGACCATTTACTGTATGTTACCCAAAACAGGTCTGATTTTGCAGAGGTCTCTCGTTTGTATGTGTGAATGTGTTCCTGTAACTTCACAGTGGCCTTTCAACTGCACTTTCTGATCCACACGAGTGCAGCTGTAACTGTAATCATCCTAATAGTTGCTTAATAATGGAGCTCTAATAACCCATGTGTGAAGAGTGTTTCCAGATGGCTCGACACCACCAGGCCCAGTGTGTATGTGTGTGTATTTATGTATGTGGCTCAGTCTCTCTCCTCTTTGCTTTTCAGCTGATAAGATTGATGTAGGCCATCAGGACATGATTATGATTCAGGTGGTAATGGAAGAGGGTTGTATTATGGTGTCAATTTGTTGGCCAGATGTTTGGACAGTGCATCTTTCTAGAGAGTAGACAGTAAATCTGTGTAGGGTAAGGTGTGGCAAAAAATACAAATCATGAATAAATCCTGAACAGATTATTGTGCAAGCAGAAAATTAATACCTTTATCTTTCTCATTCCAATTATTCACTTATATATTTATTTATTTTTTCCTATTTCCATGATTGCTCTATCAATCAATTTTGCTGTCTCTTTTTACTCTCTACCTTTTTCCCTCTCTCACACGTCCTCAATTTTTTCTCCACTCCATTTAGGGTCTCTTCTTAATTGACTAATTTAATCTCATTCTTGATGAGGAGTTATTGTTTAGATCAGATAGGGTGTGTGTTATAATCTGCTGGTGTGTGATGAGGTGATGAAGAGTTGAAAAAAAAATCGGGCTTGACTTGAATCAGAAATGAAAGCCAAATTTACAGAAGTGGACTGATGTTTAGTAAGCACCATCATCTGTCTCCTTGAAATCTCTATTTGTAGACAGCATGCTCTGGTACATAACTGGTAAAGGAGGAAGGCAGACTCTTGAATTTTTTCCCCAAAATATCATTAATCTTAGGCATAGCACGGAGGTTGACTTCCTTCTCCCTTGACTCTTCTTCTCTTTATGATGATTGGCACTTCACAAACAAACTAGACGTGTAAATACACAAGCATAGACGAGTACATAGCATATGTACTGTAGGTGCTAATGGGAGAGCTGGCCAGCGTGGAAAAGGGGAGGAGGAGTACTTGATAAGTTAAATTTGAGGCAAGAACTGCTTGATGGACGTCATATTATTTAAACACCTCTCCTGTTATACCGAGCTTCCTGATACAGTATGACTGCAGATCAATCCCTGCTGTCTGTTACCACCCAAATAAGGATGGGCTTCTGGTTGAGACTGGTTCCTTTCAAGGTTTCTTCCTTTCTTTCCTTTCATCGCCCTCATCTTGCTCATCAGGGACAAACTGGTAATTATGATTTCTACATATTTCCTCGAAATTCTTTGCAACAATGAGCATTTTTAAAAGGACTATATAAATAAAACTGAATTTACAGTACAGTATGTGTGAGCCGGTCGGCTCTGATATGCTTGCCGACTGGGAGAGAAACACACAAACACATATGCACACCCACATACGCATGATGGAGTGTCGAATGTTCTCCCATTTATTTACAGCACAAAGAGATATTTAAGTACTTAGCCAAACTCCCTGCACTGTGCACATCGAGAGAGCATGAATCATTAACGTGTTATGGTGAAATCCAAGGAAACAAAAGAGAGGGAAACAAACCATAGGAAGAGTTGCCATATAAGGAATGAGGAATAACTCACAGCAAATAAGGATAGAGGGAAACCTGGGAAATTTAACATCATCTAGGGAGACACTGACAAAAACCTAATATTACAGATCAATAGTGTCCAATGTGCTCTGTCAGTCCCTTTCTCTACTTCAAATCATCTCAATACTCTGTATATCACTCTCTGGTCTATATTTCAGTCTCTGACTATGTGTAGCTTTCTATCTTACTCTATTTATCACTGTTTATCACTTGCTAATCAGAAAACACTATAATTGCAGGCAGAAATAGAGAGACAGAAAGAGAGTGAGAAACACAGAGAGAGAGAGAGCTGACACTGAAAGCTTGATTTGAGCAGTGAGTGCTAAAGCAAAGGCTTATGCTCCTTCATTAGCATGTTAGCCTTAGGCACTTAATTATAACATTAGCGTAGCAACCTATTTTCTTCATCAAGTTTTAACTCACAGTTCTGCTGTTACCTGGAGGCCTGGGACATGACGATGTTTCTTACTCAAAGTACACATTTATTTGTGAGATTCCTGGGACATTATTTCTTATTTATATTCGAGTAGGCTAAAAGCAAAATTCAGTTTAGTTAGCTTGAGCACAAAGAGCAGCGGGGGCCAGCCTCAAGCCTTTCAGAGTGGCCCTGGCAGCGTGAGGTTGCTTTAGGAACAAACACTACAGACCGATGAGGGCCGACGAACGAGCGCTCCTACTCCCTGCAGTGTGTGGGAGTAAGACATTAAAGCGGCTGCAGAATCTCAATGAGAGGCCGCCTATCTTTTCACACGGAGAGAGAGAGAGAGAGAGAGAGAGAAGTGAGATGAGTTTGATGCTCAAATCTCATTTCTGCAGACTGCCATCAGAAAGATGTTTTTTTGCATCATATATTTGATTTTTTTATTTAAATAACACATATTCTAAAATGTGACTCAGAAACTGTAAATTCCTCGACGTCCTTAACTGTACTGTATGTAGCAGATAAACAACTATGAGTGAGAGTCGGGTCTGTTGATAGGGCGCAAAGGAAAAATGTAATGGATTAAAAGGTTGCTCAATTGCTCAAGGACTGGCTCAGAGAAAATGAGAGACAGAGAGAGAGATTGTAGAACTTGGATATATCTTGTGTGACTATAAAAAAAAATGGCCAGCTCACTCAAGTCATTACATTAGGAGACAGAAAATAATAATGATTAAGATTGAAAATCCTCATGGAAGTGAAATGCAAAACAAGAATGGTATTGCTTTTCATTTGTGACACAGTATGCCATATTGTAATGCAAAACTTCCATTGAATTGCTCTTACAGCTCCTGTTCCCTTTAATGAAAAACAACCAGCAGGGGATTGCTTTTTGAGAATAAAATAAATAAATTTGTGTTAGAAGTGAATGTGATACGCTTTAAAAGCAATCCATGCTGCTGCATTTCATTTCTCTCTGCAATTCTAGATAGAAAAGCAACAGTCAGAGAACATATGGCTGTTAGTTTATAGAGACTAAATGAACATTTGGTTTGTAATGAATAGCTGTTAAATGTGTTTTGAGAAAATTAGTAGTGGCAGTCATGCTTTCGCAAGTTTTGTTAAAGTTCTGTTTTGTTAAAAAAAATAAAAAAAACAGTGCCTGGGCCAAAATAATATGCAGACTTTAATATTGTCAACATTTGTCCACCTTTAGCTTTGATTATGGTCTGCAGTGTGTTGGTCAGTTCATCCGCAGAAATGATTCCTCATTCTCCCAGAATCACTCATTCATAATTTGAGTCCTGGAATATACATGCACTACCAGGGAAGAAAAGCTCCATTGATGGTACAACCTGGGTCATTCAGTACATCAGGTCATCAACTCACCTTATTTTATTGCCACGCAATGTTGCAGAGTCTAGACCTGATCAACAGGAGCAATAATTTACAGCATTTGGCAGACGACCATGTTTCTTACCCGACTTATGACACTTATGATATTACAGTTGCGGGTTAAGGGCCTTATTCAAGTGGTGCCTTGGTGGTGCCTGGGTTTGAACTTGAAACCTTCTGATCACTTTAACCAATGAGCTACCCCTGCCTAAAATCGTTAATTCCAGATCATAACACTGCCTCCAGATGCTTGTACAGTGGGCACTATGCATGATGGGTGCATCACTTCATGTGCTTCCCTTCTTACCCTGCCACACCCATCACTTTGGAACAGGGTAAATTTGGACTGATCAGATCACATGACCAGCTCCAAAGTCTAATCTTTATCGTCCCTAGCAAACTGAAGCCTCCTCATCCAGATTAGTCTCTCTAACAAATAGTTTTCTTATGGCCAAACAACAGTTTAGTCCCAATCCTGTGTGTTCTCATCACATAGTGTCTGTGGAGATGCTGTGTTGTGCGTCAATGCAATTTTTTTCAACCACATATCTCTATGAAGTTAACGGTTCAGCACTATCCTTCCAGGTTTTAATGATGTCCAGGACGTTTCTTAACCCAATTCCAGTCATTTTAATTGTATCCTTTGCATTTCTGAAACAGCAGCTTTTTTTGCTGGACAGTATAAGATTAAATAGGCAATTTAATTTAAATTTAAAAACATCATGGGTGCTATGAGACTTTGCTTTTCTAACAAACATATAAAGAAGCAAATGCTGATTGAGTACATTTGTAGAAAGTGATTAAATGTTTCTAATCAAACCATTCCTCTCATTTAATCTTCACCCAGTACCGTCTGAGGTCCAGAGGAAATATAAAACGACTATAATTGCCTTCAGATCACATTCAGACTTTCATTTTCACATCCCATGCTTACATCAGCAGCGGCCGGTATGAATGGGGCATGAACGAGGAATGAACACACTCTCCTGTAGATGTAGTTCATGTATTTGTCTAGTAGAAGTCTAATTTTTCCAGCCGACTAAGTTTCATGACTTTAATTTGCTTTTTAATGACTCAGGCACGCATGATAAAGCAGCTCCATTAAGAGGTGCTGAATTCCACTGGTTCACGAATGCTGATGCCACCGTATTCACCGAGTTCCGTCCACCTCAGGATTCAGTTTGTAGGTCAGGAGATTCTCCGCGACACATTTCGCCCATTAGCTGCTGTTTAATTGCATCACCAGTGCAAAGTTCTGTCAGTCTGGAAAGAAACACGCAGATAACGTTGGGTTCATTAATGTCACAAAATGTCAGCTGTATGTTTCATGCAGCATGGAACAGCACTCAGGGAGCAGGAGGGAAAGTAATAACAAGGAATCAATAAAAATAGATCTGGTGAAAATGCATGGAAACAGCTGAGTTGAATACAATGCATTTGAAAGTAAGAATTATTAATGAGCAGTTATTTGTCTTGATAAATTTAAAATTAGGACAAAGACTTGCTATTGTAAAAAAACAAAAAAACAAACAAACAGTGAAATCTGGGATAATCAGAAAGTAACCTGCATAATAGCGAAGGGAATCACCAGGGAACAGCCAATATGATATTATCACGATACCCAGGTAACGATTTGATCCGCAACCCAATTCAATATGAAATTTTTGTTACAATTCTAAACAAACCTAGCAAATAATTTGCTGCTACTACTCAGGATGCTGAACTACCTGGCAGTGTGTGAATAGTTTAGAGTGCACCACGTTAAGATTATAAAGGAATTGCGTAATTTTATCACCTCAAATGCTCACTCATCTTCAATACTGCTTTATCCTGTATACAGGGTTGTGGGGGGCGTCTAATGTATCCCAGGAGACTTAGGGCACGTGGTGTTAATCCATCACAGGGCACACACACATACACACACTCAGACGCTCATTCACACACACTACGTGCAATTTGAATCCCACCAAGGAAAGGGAGAACATATAAACTCTATGCACTCACACCGAAGGTGGGAATCGAACCGACCCTAGAGGTGCAAGACAACAGTGCTAACCACTTAGCATCACCAATGGCGCCTCCACCTCAAATGCTTAAATAAATTATAAACATATTTAAATAAATAAAAAAATCATTAATAAAATTTTGGACTCAGTGAGGTCATACGTGAATACTTTAATAAATAATTTTTTCCACAATCTCTACTGCATTATAGAAGATATTCTATAAAAGAAGTACGTTTTTGTGCTGTGAGTGTTAAATGAACAACATTATGATAATTGTTAAATGTTTGCAAAATTGGACTACTTTAATCACTTTTAAATCACTTTCAAACCCTCAGGTCACACAGGTAGGTCAATGACAATATAAAAAACAAAAAACATCTGTGCTTAAATGCATGCCTTGTCACTGTGTGTTAACGGGGAGTTTTCAGACTTGTGTATTTGGGTTTTCCGATATGTCATGTAGAGCAAAAGTTATCCTTACTTTTAATGTTTTTTAGCAAAACAAAAAAAGCTCAAATGCTCTGGGTTTTAACTACTTAAAAGTAAAAACTAAAGCAAATTAAACAAGTCTTTGTTTTATTATCCACTTTATTATGGACACTTCGTAATATATTTGGCAGAATATTTAATTTAGTGAGGTCATGTGTTTAGACTTAATTTGTCCAATTTAAAAGTCCGTCTCATTAAAAAGGCAGGAGGTTTGAGCAGTTCAGGTGAACATGCATTTATTTTTGCATGAGGTCATAATATTTTTCTTCTTTGAATGTGCTGTCTTTGATCACATTTGCAAAACAGCCTGAAGCTACTGTCTTCCTGCTCAGGCTGCTCAGTCCATCACAAAGAGGTGATGATAGGCGTAGTGTTCAGGGAATGCTGCCTGGTATTTCTCGATCAAGTGTAGTCAAAAAACAAAGAACTATTTCATCCTCCACACCCTGACTGAAGGAACATGATTCCAGATAGATGTGCAGAAAAAGATAAGCAGCCAAACCTTATTTAAATCCCAGAGCAGCAGCATTTCATTGACATATACCTGTCAATGTCAAGTGTCTCTCTTCTTGTAATATTTTTGTGCTCCATATGTCATTTTTTTAAAGCAAATTTGGTGCCAACATTTAGTCTTGAATTGTGTTAATGTGACAGATGAACAGGTTCAAAGGTTTGACTCATGCACAATAAACAAAGAAACTAGTAATGTCATAAGCTGTTGGACGGGAACCTTTTGTCAACTCGGAAAAATTGTTTTTTTAATTGGCAATGAAAGGAAAATGCTCTATGACTGGATCGAAATAATATGACAAAGCCCTTGATTGATAAGGACTTAAGTGTGTTAAAATGCTCAGAAATATGAAAACGTGCAAATACAACAGCTTTGTTCATCTTAACAACATAGCATGTCTTGACTATTTCACATGTTTGTTTAAACTGTGTGTAATTTGGACCATTAGTACCTAATGGTGTAAAACACAGGGTATTGTCAATGCACATGGTTTAATTTTTCATAATGCGGTTTACTAAACCTGAAGTCACTTTAGGAGCAACAAGTGTATGTGCAAAGGAATACATTCCATTATGTGTTAAATTTGCAGAAATTAAGCTGGTTATTAACACATTTTGAAAAGATTTAAAATATTTGCCATTAAAAAGATTCTCAGGTCATACTGTACATGTACAGTGCATAAACGTCAGGAGAGCTAGCTAGCAGGTTGACCTGCAGAGCAAATCCAAAATATCTTCTTAGAGTACCACATAGTGTAATGTAAATTTGGGATTTAGGCTACTTTCTGGTCTGATGATCAATATTCTATTATTAATAGAAATATCAGCATTGTCCTGTCTGTTTCTACTTGTTTCGGTGATTTTTATAGTTTTGTAGCTAAAGATCAAATTATTTTCATTTTATGTCAGATTTTAAATTGTATTTGAAACCTCCTCGGCGGCACGGTGGTTAGGGTTCAATTCCCATCTCTGTGTGCATGGAGTTTGCCTGTGCTTGGTGGGCTTCCTCCGGGTACTCTGGTTTCCTCCTACAGTCCAAAGACATGTAGGTTAGGTTAATTGCCATTGCCCGTCGTGAGTGTGTGTGTGCCCTGCGATGGATTGGCACCCTGTACAGGATGTACCCGCCTTGGATAGGCTCCAGGCCCCTGTGACCCTGAATACCGGATTAAGCGGTCTAGATGAGTGAGTGAACATCCTTTTTTCCGACCTGGTTGTAGTTGTCATTTATGAAACTTTGTCTTGTTTGACTGGAAGTAAATGTATAGTAGTGTTACAAGAAGGCCACAAAAATTATTGGGTGTTGATGCTCTTACTGCGAAATCACATTTGGACAATGGCAAAAATTACAGCCACTCTAGTTCGCCATGTAATGAAAATTAAAATAATTAAAAATTAAATTTTTAAAATTTAAAATTTAAAATAAAATCTAGAGCTGATTTAATGCATGTTATTGAATTGTCTCAGATGAGAAGCTATTGCCCTGTCATCAGGAAATCAGCATTTTGTCACTGTGAAGGCGACAGCCGGCTGGTGGCTGGGAATCAGCAAAGACCAACTTAGGGAAAAGGAGTGAAAAGGGATGAGGAACTGTGAAGTGCACATCTGTCAAATGGGACATTACAATAAGATAATGAAATCGATACTAGGCACAAGTCCGACTGGCTCAGTGAATCACATGTAGGTGTCTGTGAGCTTATTCAGGTCACATTCCCAATGTGCTGCAGTGTCACTGCATCCCGCTGTCTTTTCCTAAACCCCTGAGTCTGTGAAATCCAATGATGCTGTTCACAACACAAGGACAAGTGCTGATTAGTCTTCGTAGTCGTCTGTGCCCGCGAGATTCATCCTTCTGCCTCTTTTCACTTGAGGCAGCAGTAATGAGGCTGCCTGTCAACAATTAGTGAAAATATTACCCATAGTGCAGGCGTAATGGAGAGATCAAGCCCTTAAGGCTTGCGTTCTTCTTCTTCTGTTAGAAGGAGTCAAAATGTTTTCTGATACTTTTTTCTGGATTGTTATGGTGAACAATTATGGAAAGACAACGAAGATGGCAGTCTACGGCAGTGATTACTTTACATAGTCTCGTCATTATTTGCAGCTGTCATTTTGCTCTGATATCTTTGAGATGCTGAGACCCACGGTGTTCCAGTCGGAGTTTGGCGGGCATCCAAACCATCTGCACATCTTCATGTTCAAGCTGACTTTTTTTTTGTAGGATTGCTGATAGGCTGCTTTCCCTGGGGTCCATTTTATGGTCAGGAAATGACCGTAATCATTGTCTAAACATTAAAATTAAATTAAAGCAAGGATTATTGAATGTTACAGAAATTTATTTTTATTACCAGACTGATCAGCCAAACTGCTTCTGGAATATATATTAAAATAATAACATTTTTACAGTTGCAGCATGTGTAAGCACTCCTGTACGAGTGTTCTGGTGCAATATTCTGTGGCTGAGGAATCCAATTTGCATAGAGTGAACACTTAAGGTGCACTTGTGCAATTATTTTTCTGTCTACAGTGGTTGCTTTGTGCGAAAGCTACAACTGACACGAAGCCAGCGAAGGTTGAGCTGGTTTAGGAGAAGCTTTGTTTTTTAAATTAGATTTTGCAGTGTAATTTGTCTTCTCGTTCGACTTCCTCCTGCTTCATAAGTGAGTGAGTGAATCTGGCCTTCAGCATCAGCTTTTACAGAGTGTACAGAACTGTGCTGCTACTCAGCTTAGAGTTCAGCTTTGAGCTGCTTTCATAGGCTTGGCAGGAAATCCTTAAATTAATGCACATCCAAAGCCATATACGCCCTTCAGTGCAGTGTAATCGATTGTGGTTTCACATAAACTGCAATTTTACTTCTGCATACACAGTTACACCTCCTTTTCCCACAATGATACATTCATGAGAAATAGTGTCCCCTTGTGGAGAACCTTCCGTCTGCTAAATCTGTGTGATTTAGTGAGAGAGCCAGGTCCTTGAACTTATCCCATATATCCAGAAAGTACAGGAGAAATCTACCATTCAGTGTAGGAAAACCGTACCTGGGGTTATTCTCTTGGCAGGAGATGATGCCTAGTTGTACTGTAGCTCCTCTGTCTTTTCCAGAGCCTTGAGGAGTAGCAACTGATTGCTGCAATGTTTTCTCTACCCCTTTGCAGTGCCACATTTTCATTCGTCACTCCAGCACGAGATCAGAGAGGCTGTAAATCCTCTAGAAATTTTATGGCTTCTGTGGCTGTTAAATTGAAATCATGCATCACAGTGCAGGGCTTTAATACACTAGGCTCTCCTTTTTTAGTATGCTGATGAATGAACATGTATGTCTGGGAAGAAAAGCTGCAAAACCTCCTCTTTTTGTGGTTTGAGGTTTTAAAGGTGCTCTAGGAATTCATGTAGAATCATTTCAATGCATAAAAGAGCAAGAAATATAAGTAAATATTGTTTTTTTTTGTTGTTGCTTTTTTTCTGAATGTGTTCATGAGCAGGTGATTATTTGGTAATACGTCATTTCCAGATATAATATGATGATCACCCTGGCTTCCGAGTGGGGCAATGGTAAGTGCTCGTCCTATCATTGGGAGATCGCGAGTTTGAGTCCCGGGTGATGCTGTAACCTACTACTACAAAGGTGAAATAATATGGCATTTTTCTGAATAACTTACTGAGCAAACTAGTGGATGTGTGGCCACCTCGTGTCTGTCAGCCCCAGTGAAG
Source organism: Clarias magur (assembly GCA_013621035.1). NCBI lineage: Eukaryota > Metazoa > Chordata > Actinopteri > Siluriformes > Clariidae > Clarias > Clarias magur. The sequence goes on along the minus strand of QNUK01000314.1, from coordinate 707,770 downwards.
GAGGTGTGTCTTCTGTTCCTAACAGTACTGTTGAAGACAGCTTGGCCTCTTTTTCTGTTAGTTCCTAGCTAAAGACCAGGTGAAGGAAGTGTGGTCTCTGTGTCTGTAAGCTCCAGTGAGTGACGCATGGTCTCTTTTTGTCAGCCTCAGGGAATGAGGCAGGGCCTCTGTATCTGTAAGCTCTAGTGAAGGACGTGTGACCTCTGTCATTTCCATGAAGGAACCTGAGCTCATGTGTCTGTCATTTCCAGAGAAGGATTCATGGCCTCTATGTGCCAAAGCTACCACTTTTGTTAAAATTAGCTGTTGAATAAACATCATTAAGAGAGCAAAAACTGAAAATAGTTTGGCCTGGTTAATTTTGACTGTTGTAGAATATTATTTCATGTGTTCATATAATTTTTTAGCATGTTATTTTTTCTTTTAATATCCCAAACAGCTGAACAGAATAGAAAATTCTCTGAAGCAGAATAAATATTTGAAAGCTATCAAATCAGAGAAAGTGTGAAATGAAAGACAGAGTCAAAGTTAGTCACAGGTTTCAACATGGCAGGAAGCTTCACAAGGAAGCGTTCCTTGTGGTGAAGGAGATGAAAGAGCACAAGGGGTGGAATCTTACCAGAGACAAATAGAATATCTACTGACCTTCGTGTTTTCCTTTTTTTAACCTTGCCATCATCATAGTAGTAGTAGTATTGATGATAATAATGATATAAGTGTTTCAAGGCAAAATGACTGTGATCTATTGTAAAGATAAATGTAATATATATAATATATATAAATGTTTTTAAATGTTAACATGTTTTTGCTATTTTTTTTTTACATGTTATAATTGATTTGTGCTGTAATACTGTACCTACTTACCTCAGACTGCTATTTTAGTTCCACGATGCGGTCCGATCTCTCGTTTGAGTTGAGCCGTCTCTCAGCAGTGCTCTTAGCAAAAGCTTGTTTAAACCAGTTTGTTGATCCAGATAATTATGAAATCCTAATAATTATTTTCACTGATAAGAGGAACCAGGGGCTATCTTACAGATTATATTGAAATAGGCTTATCGTTATGTTTCACTTTATTTTGTTTGTATAGTGCACAAAGAAACAGACAGAAACTATTGATATGATCAAGACAACAGACAACTTAAACTTCTTTTAGTGAGCCTGTCTATTATGAATATGCAGCTGCTCAAATAAATCTATAATCAAATCCTTTGTTTAGACCATTTCAGTTGGCCTGTAAAGTATTTGTTTTAGACCATTTACACCATACTGTATTTGATTGATATTATTTGTTCATTATTAAATATGACTTCAAAACATTTCTGTTTTTATTATTTTATTTTACTTAGATTTTATAGCTATTTTTGTGACTATTTTGTTGCCTAGTGTTTCTGTGATTAATAGTAAAAAGAGAGCATGCCTTCCCTCACAAACATTTTTGCAACACAATTTTTAATCAGCTTTTGCAGTTATTAATGTGAAAAGAAGTCATCATGTGATTTATTCAATATTCAAAGCTCTGACATCCATACCACTAGAAATTGAAAGATGTGAAAGATGCATTCATGAATAGTCCTTTTTTTGGGACTTATTTTACTCAGTTGTCACATCCGCCCTTAATCTGTCCCTGTAGACCAAGCATACACTAAACCATTTCCTTTCCTAGTAACTGGTCATTATTTTCTGTTTTCATTGTTTTCCTATTTAAATTTATTTCACGGGTGCTGCATTTTTATCGTTACAATCTGAAGCAGTGACTTTCACTATAAGTGCTAGTCTAGAGATTTTTCTAGTCTGTGGTATTTAGTTTCTTCCTCTGTTTTTTTTTCCTCCTGCATGTTACAGAGTCTAACATCCTGCCCTGTAGCGCCCACATTCACATATTGTCTTGACACCTTTTTTCAATAGTCTTCAGATGATTTCCAAAGGCACCCACGATGTTCACACAATGCAGTTAAAAAAAACGTTTTTGTTATGATAACATGTCATAAAAACTTGAAACTATACACTTAAAATAGCATTGAGTCCAGGAGCAGGATTTCTGTGCTCCTTTTTCTTGTGCAATGACAATAATGGTGTTGTTGATCTACAGTACCATCTTAAATGTTTATTAGCTGTAAGAGATCATCACTTATCAAAGCAAGTTTTCTGTGCTCATCCAGTCGGAATAAATGGGAGAGATGAGCTTATGCTACACAACCCTAGAATGACTTGAGACTCAGTCAATGATCGCAGGATTATTTTTGTGTTTGAGAGCCTATTTTGCCCCAGAAAGAAATTTAACAGACTGTTCAGGAACTTGTATTAATAAATGCCTTGTGTTATGAAATAAAAGAAATAGCATCACCCTGTAAAAATGCTTTCCGGGTATAAAACTTAAGGCAACTGCAAGGTCATTAGTAGTTCAGAGACATGGAGTTTAGGGACTTAATTAGCACTTCCGAGCCATTTTAGTTTTATAACATGTCTGTTTTTCATAGAAGCCAATTAATTTGCAAACTTTTTAAAAATACTGTACAATTAAGATTCATAATATTGTGGTGCATTGAATTAGCTCTGTAGAATCAATACAGTTAATGTAAAGGGTATAGAGATTAAATGAAAAAGAGTAATCAAAGAATAAAAAAAATAATGATAGCACTAGTAAAAGATATTTTGCTAGTGGTTTTACAAAATACACCAGTTAATGAGAACCTACCTTTCAAGATTTTATTGCTTCTTATTCCTAATTTCTCTCGCTCGCTCTCTCTCTGGACTTTTTATTACACTTTCAATCAACACAGATTGCATTATCGTATGCCTGCACAAAGAACCATCTTCCTGTAACTAACCACAACTTTTAAAGATCAAATTGTTTAAACTTTCTTTTAAAAAAAAAAAAAAGAAAGAAAAGACCAAATAATAATAATACAAAAAACTATTGATAGTGGGATCAAGAGAAAACTGCAGGAACAGACAAGAGTGTTGTAGGTGATCTTGTTTTTTGTTAAGGTTTACAAGTTTTTAAATGGTTTTGCTTAAATGCATTGATAATTGAAATTGAATTTCTATTGGTTAATTAATAACATCCATCAGCCTTCATTACGCATGGATTATATCTTATTTGTACACATACTGTTATCATTTACCTGATTTTTATTGTAAGGCTTGTTTACAAGGGATTTTACAGGGACTGAAAAGCTGAATTTGACATTTTATTTGTTTTCTGTTTCCTTTTGAACTGATGTCAGGTGCCGATCCTGGTTTAACAGAGCGAGTGGAATTGATTTCTCCATGCATGTGCCCTCTAAATCAATTGATATGGTAATGTATTCAAAATCACCAAAAGCAATAAGAATGCATTCAACATCAATCTGGTACAGTAAATTTTCAGTTTTTGGCTTAGGGACTAAGTGGACCATTAGACCTAAATGTAGATAGAGCATATGGAACAAGCAACATGTATTCCCACTGCATAGACATATGTGCTGGAGATACATACTGTATGGCTCAAATATGTTTCCCAATCTGTATATTTTACTGAAAATATTAATATGAATATAACATCATTCCACTCTTCTCTGCTGTTCCATCATGGTATTATTAACGGGCAGAAAACATATACTGTCATGTGGTCTGACTGAGACTCTAGACAAAGCTGCGGAATAGGCGTGGTTAATGTATTCAGGGGTGAACAAAGAGGCAAAGGGTCACGGGTCCCCAGGGGTGGTGTTGAGCTTTTAGTTATGCGATTCAGAGCTGGGATTGGCCGGGACTTTTAGAGTAGGAGGGATGTGGAGATGCAGGAAAATGGGGGGATGCTTCAAAGCATAGCAGTCAATCATCTCTACACTGGTGCTTAGTTCTTTTCAGGTCCATATGAAACCAGCATACAGGGGAAACAGGTAGGACACAAGAGTCTTATTCACCTGCATGATTTGTAAATGCAGGGCTATTGGGTGTGATTTAAACAGCAGCTTGAGACATGTGATTTCCCTGGAGAGCTCTTTTTTAGCATGTGTACAGAATGCGATCTAGGAGTGGTGACATGCTGTGAAGGGTGATACGAGAGCTTGGGCATATTGTACAGTAAAGAGTCTGTGGAGTGTTAGTGTTAGTGTAAGTGTGGTGTGTAAGTCTGTGTCTTGGTGTGTGTGTGGGGGGGGAGGTAATCTCTGTTTTCCCCACCTTTATGCTTCTTTGTACTGGCGTATGTGTGATTATCAGCTGTAATGTCTGGTGATGGAAGGCATAATAATGGCAGAGAGCGAGTGAGCAAAAGTGAGAGAGAGAGCTGTAACAAAAGCCCCTCTGAGAGGCTGCTGGTGGAGATGGCACAGTAAGGAGAGAGAGAGTGTGTGTGTGTGTGTGTGTGTGTGTGTGTGTGTGTGTGTGTGTGTGTGTGTGTGTGTGTGTGTGTGTGTGTGTGTGAGTGACTCAGAATACAGAACATGTTCTTGTTCTTTTTTTCCTCATTCATTTGAATTTGATTATATAGTCTGTATCAAGAATTCCTAATGTAATTTATCTTCTTGCACTGTATTTTACGCTTTTTAGATTAGGTTCACTTTATCACCATACACTTATAAGGCAGCAGAAACTCTCTTTGATAAGAACATTGCATATTAATTCACTACAATAACTGCCACACCCTTTCCAACTGGAATCCTGGGACACTAGATTAATTCTGCCTGTGCAGCCGTGTCATTCCCCAACTCACTATGCTTTAATCAATGAATCCGTTACCCAGTCTGGTACCAGTAAACACTTAGTCTTTGTATTGATTGTACTGTATGTATTGACAATGTTATTTTGCATATTTTAGTCGATTTAAAATAAATAATACGTCTTTAGGATGGTGTCCAGCCCCCAGGGCTATGAACCCAGCAACACGTGAATCTCGTGAATGAAGATCTGTCCAGCTCGATAATAGTAATTGATCAGACTCTGAGCAGTTGAAGTGATCCAGTCTCCTACCGTGTAGGATTGAGGCATTGCTGCTTGGCTGAGAGGATCGATAGGATTCAACAGAGTTTGCGCCAATGGGTGCAATTTTGTCTTATTTGTTATTGCCTATAGTTGTCTAGGCATTTAGTCTTGTGTTATTTGTTCTATTTTTATCTAATCAATCAATGTTATTTAGCTAATCAATCTTGTGTAAGTCGATTAATTAATTGTATTAATTGGATCTGTTTTTGATTCAAAATTCATTCACAATCTTTTTTTATTTTATTTGCATTTTAATGTTTATAAGATCATTTTAATACTTTTATAATACTTCAAACCTTTAGGAAATGTAGCTTATTAAAATAAATCAGACAGTAACTTTCTGTGCTATTGAATTGAATCAAATGGAAAATCACAATGCCCAAAAACCATTTGTATCCAATCACATGGTATCGGCAGCCTACCTATGATTCACTTGGAAGCAAGATTTTCTAAAAAGGGTCCTGGCCACAAACTGTTGTTAGTGTCACTTGTAAAGATGAACACACTTTCTGCTAAGGGGCTGATGCACAGAGATAGAACCTCAAAAGACTCCCAGGTGGTAATTGTGAGCCTGAATCACAATGATGTCACAGCCATTTGTGGTCCAAGAGCTCATAATTTACCCTGCTCTCTGAGTGGAAGGAACGACTATGTTAACATTTACGGATGGTTGTTAGATTAGGTATACAGACTAGAAACATTATTATATGCTCAGCAGTTCAATAAGATGTGTTGGCTTTATTTGGCTCTCACTCTCTAGTCGCATAAGGTAAGGGTTGTTGACCTATTATTATTGTCCAGCAATCCCTGGAGCAATTAAGCATTAACGGGCCATCAGGAGTAATTTTCTAGTCCTAGGTTCTGAATTCACCAGTGTGCCAAAAACCCCACTCAATGTGGTAATGTCTTTTTTTTTGTCTCAGGATCCCCAGAGATGGAAGGCCACTGAGTGACTCTCCCTATGGCTCAGAGGAAGAGGCCTGGGGCCAGCAGCAGCATGGCCTCAGCAGAGCTTCACACTCCAGCACCATGCCCCTGCCCCGCCTCTTATCCCAGCAAAGAGTGTGAAGAACGACAAGACTCTGAAACCCCTGTACCCCCTTACTGTGACCAAGAGGAGGTGGACCTGCCCAGCAGTCATCCTGCTACCCCAGATCACACCCACTCCAATTACCATGGCCATCCAGACAGCCTTGATGGAGACTCAAGCTCAGACTATGTTAACAATACATCAGAGGATGAAGAGGACTATGATGAAGGCCTGCCTGAAGAAGATGAGGGAGTGACATACTACATTCGCTACTGTCCAGAGGATGATAGTTACCTTGAAGGGATGAACTGTAACGAGGGCAGGTATGGGCGCACTGAGCCAACCCCAGAGACAGACGAGTGCCACGAAGCAGTGGAAGAGTGGGTGGAGGGTGAAGGTGAGGTGCGCTGTGAAGTTCTGGAGCAGGACTCTGACCAGCAGATATATGATGGGAGACCTGAACCAGTGCTCGATCACCACCCACACCATCAGTACCATCACCAGGAGCAAGCTCTTTCTCAAACCCAGGAACAAGAGGATGATGATGAGGAGAGTGAAGAGTACTGCACTAATGAAGAGGAGGAACCAGAGGAGGAACAAGAAAGGGAAGTCTACACAGGGGACTACTACGCCCCAGAGGACAATGGGAACTCCATGTATGCAAGTCACAAGGGCATAGAGGGTGAAACAGGTGAAGAGACGGAGGAAGACATTGATCAGATTGTGGCTGAGATTAAGATGAGTATGAGCATGGGCAGCCTGAGCAGCGGGACAGATCAGAGCCCAGAGGAGCTGGCACCCATGCCAGGGCGATACCAGGCCGAAGCTGAGGCCAAAGCTGAACCAGCGCCTTACCCACCACCACATCGCCATGACGGTAGACCCAAAACCCTCAACATCCCTCCTGCTGGGCACAACCCACAGCCACAGAGGAGCTCAAAAGGGCACCTGAACACCCCAGAGGAGAGGAGGAGATGGGCACAGGAGCAGCACAGAGAACAGGTAAAATAAGGCAAAAATTAACCTAACTCACATTCTTACAGTTAATCTATGATGTGATTATCTCTTCAGTAAGGTTTAAAACATAATGAATCTGATTTTCTGTGGCGAGGTGACTATAGATGTCTATAGTGTTAGTTATCACATTAGATGCACTTTTCTTTAATAGATTATCACCTTAACATTTTTTATCACCCTATACTTTCCTACTTTTTTTCTAAGATAAAAAGCAATCTGCTATGCTTGCAGCATAAGGTTAGTAAGTGGAGTTTATAGTTTAACAACTTGCTAAACTGCCCGCCTGGGGGAGGCTTGCAGTGAATCAGGAATCCAGGTCATGGAAAAGCCTGTCTTCTCCTCTGTGAGAGCAAACCTGCTTGAGCTTTTTCCTGGTGCTGGTGGGCATGCAAAGTTCTACTGTACATGTGCTAAGAGAGAGACAGAGAGAGCTGGGGAAAATATTGGAAAAGGGGGAGAGGGAATGGTTGAAACTGGTTAGGGTTTAATGCTTTCATTCAGAGAAGCTGGTTGGTGACAATGGATCCACTCCACTGTTCAGCAACTGCTTCAGCACCATCAGATTGAGATTTCTCTTGATGTCCTGCTCCTCAGGCAGGAGGAGAGAGGAGTCCTTAAGCTGAGGCACGAACATGAACCGATGGCCAATCTCTTACCATGCTACTGTTGGAATGATGGAACTGTTTTACTGTTTTCTTGCATTCAGGTTTATTTAAAAATGTTTCAGTGTATATTCACTAAATTATAATCCCCTTTTCCGGTAACGAGGATTGCAGCTGATGTGAGCAAAATACAGTCTTCTGAAGATTGTACTTGTTCAATTGTCTGTGAAGGTCAAGGTCAGTGTAATCAAAGCATTTTTCTACTTATTTCAGACCCACATTTTAGTGATCTTCAGTAGATGTTTCCTAATGCAGAAGGACAAATACACAGCGTTTCTTCAGAAAACGACTTGATTGTCTGCATTCATTTTGCTTGACAAGCTCATTCATAGGACATATCTATCATGTTTATTTACGTACGTAGCGCTGAACAATATTTGAAGGTGGGATTGTAATATTTGGCAAGGTTCTTGTCACCTTCCAGAAGTTTAGAAAGTGTCTGCACAGAGGAGAAACTCTTGTCTCTGTGCCTCGGCAGAATCTTTAAACAGAATTTAAACCAGTGGTGTTGGATTGTTGGACAACTCAAGCCAGTCAGGAAGAAGAGATGTCTTCACTTGCCTGTGAGTTCTGTTACTGTGGCATACTTTTTTTCTCTAAGGAGGCTGTGTTTTCAGGAAGTGGATTTGGAAAAAACACTTAATTCATGTGGATTATGGATTATTAGATTATTTCCATGATAGTTATTTTTATACAGATCAATTCTGGTTTATCTGTAACCATGAAATATAATTCGGTCATAAGTTATTGAATGTCATACTTTCAATGTGTAGCAATATAGATACAGTAAGTATTCATGAGCATGACATCATAGTTTCTTGAGCATTTGGTTGCTTGTAAACCTCATACAAAACATGAGTGAAAAATCAATAAATATTAAGATGACAAACACATATGATCTTAATTAATGTAAAATATTACATACTTAAAAGTGGACACAACACAAGTCCTGCATTAGTCAGTATCAGGATCTAAAAGATATTTTAACATATAGTACTAGTCTGCATCATACAGTATGCTTATTTGACGAACCAGAAAAATAACCATCTGCCTATCTAACTCTCTCAGCTAATATTGATTACATTTTATAGTTTTTGACTGCTCCATCATCACTGTACATGATTGACCATTTATTTACTTTTTACAGGAGAAATATGAATGAGTGATATTCTTTGACTGGTTTACATTTAAACATAATGCCACTGGAAAGGCTATAGGGACAGACATGTGTTTAACTTTTGTGACTAGTTTAACTTGTGCAAAAGGTTAAATCATATTAGTGTGTAGTTCCCCCTGTCTCAGGTTTAACTGTGATCTTTAAGCAAGCAATTTCAGTTAAGCGATTTGTTTGCGATACTAAGAGCAAGGCCTGTTCTTACATGGACTGGAAAACGTCTCACTACTGTACATACTGTATGTCAGCACACTGTTTAGAAACTTTAATTTCTGCTCGATTGTGACCATAGCCAGGTGTAAATAACCTGACCTTTATTATAGGAGATGCAGTTATCTGTTCTGTGAAAGTTCAGGAAAAGTATACATACCAAGAAGCTTTTGCTTTCTTTGTTGTTGCGTGCTGGTTTTGTACCATAGTGGAATTGAAATTAGTGTAGCTGTGACTGTGGGTGATATGGGTCACACCATTCCACTGAAGAACAGGCCATAAAGGGTCTCCTACAGGAACTGTCAAATTGTTTTTTCTCTTCTCCCTTTGATCTTTTCTATTCTTCATCTTTTGTCATCTGACAAGCTTTGTATTGCCTCTCTGGTATCCAGAGGGTTTATATCCCTGGAGGCATCACACTGAAACTCATCTAGTGTGCTGATGGGGGTTTCGTCCTGTTTCAATTCTCTCTCTCTCTCTCTCTGTCTGTTTCTAGGTGTCAAACAGTGCAGAGCAGCCAAGAAAACAACAACGCTCAGATCTCAATGGACCTCTGGAGAACAACAATGTCCCTGAGGTAGACCCAATAAATTTTGACCTATAGAACCACTATGATTTCTATAATCTTCTTTATTCCTAATGCATATCATCAGTGAACAAGGAAACACATCTGTCTGTTTGCTTGTAGAATAAATTATTGAGTATGTTATTTTCCTGCTGCCTACAAGGTGAATTGCTAGAACTAAAATTAAAATCAAGCAATCTTTTTCCCCTTAAAAACCTACTGCTGAAATTACAGTGCATACTGTACTGTATATTAGTTGCCTTTTAATGAAACTAAGCATAGACAAGACATTCTGTTCCAGATGAAGATGGAGCTATTTCTGAGTCGCAAAAGTGTAAACAACATGCTAAAAGCAAGAACTAAGAGTGATTTGTTGATTGGCAAATTGAATAATAATAATGATAAAAGTACTGACAAATTGAAGTAAAAAACCAACACAATGTGTTTGACCACAGTTTGCTGGAAGGAATAAAAACTGTTTTGATGATGATTGTGATAATGACCTTATGGTGATTATATATATATACAGGCAGGTCCATAGGTTTTTGGACAGTGACAATTTTGCTGCGCTGCCTCTGTATACCACCGCACTGGATTTATAACAAAGCAATCATGGGAACTCTGAATAGGTTTTTTGCAAGCACCTGACTATTATGACATGCAGTATCACTCTGGATGGCAGGAAGTGAAAAACTAAATGGATGAGATGAGGGAAAGTCCATATTGCATTAAGTTAAAATATATTCCCAAGGAGTGGTAGAAACAGAAGATGACTATACTATTTTGTCTGTCTTTGAAGCAATATGTAGATTTTACAGTACACCGATATATATCGGCAGCACTTAAAATTTTCTCATTGAAGTTGATGTGCTGAAAGCAGAAACAAAGCATTAGGATCTGAGTGGCTCTTGTGGGATGTTTCCAGTCTGCAGTGGTCAGGACCTACCTTGCAGTTTGTTGCCTATGGGGCTGCATAGCCGCATTCCAGTCAGGGTTCCTATCCTGACCCGTGTCCACCGCCAAAAGTGTTTACAATGGCCATGTGAACATACTGTAAGAACTGGACCACAGAGCAGTGTGTGTGTGTGTGTGTGTGTGTGTGTGTGTGTGTGTGTGTGTGTGCGCATTGATTACCTGGGCAAGAGATGGCACTGGGCTGCACACAGCAAAATCCTTAGTCTTGAATGAACACCCAGAGTGTTGATTTAACACTTTCAGAGTACATTCGTGACCATTAGGTCATATGTAAACACTTGGGGTGTTAAATCAACACCGGGAATTTTGCAGTGCACTACAGAAGAAGCTGGTGGAGGCAAAAACAAAACAGACCTTAAAAGGAGATAGTGGAAGCTGCAAAACTGATAGTACAGAGCTTCATAGTACTGCTGAATAATGAACCAAAACATAACACAAAAGCAACCCAAAAGTGTCTTAAGACAAGGAAATGGCATGTTATTCAATACTGAGTCAGTCTCCTGACCTCAACCCAAGAAATATGACCCGAAAAAAGATGTGGCGGTCAGAGAGCTACACCTTATGGACGATAATGTGGTGTCTTTTTTTTATGCAATGCAGTAGAAACAAATTTCTCTGGATAGATTTTTAGTGAAATTGCTGCCATCCTCGATGCAGAGGTCAAGAAACAAAGAAGAGAGAAAACCCTGAAGAAGAATTACCAAGTGTTATTATGGAAGGGGACTCTACTCCCTAACACTAACCTCCTCCCCACCCATCTTCCGCTCCACTATTCTTTCACATAAGCGAGTCGTCCTTAGAACTTAGCAAGTAATACATGTGTTGTATTATTTTTGTATAATTAAGGCTTTTTCATACTTTGCTTCATATTTTCTGATATAAACAAAATAAATCAAAAGTTACATATAGCTCATAGTGACGGAGAACGGATTAATTCTATTTATGTGTATTCTTATGGAAAAAACTGAATCGGTGTGCGACCAAATCGGGTTACGACCAGAACTTAGGAACGAATTATGTTTGTGAACCGAGGTTCCACTGTATTAAAAATAAGCCTCATATTTATAATTATGTTAATTTGTTCAGTTTCGTTTGAGCCTGTGAAGATTAATGAATGGCTTGTGAAAAATTGCTGTGATTTCTAAATAGTTAATGCAATATTTTTGTTAAGTGTCTTTAATTAAACGTAGATTGAGTGAATACTTTAATATCACCTTGTTTGCTTTTCAAATCTGTTGTGGTTGAGTCCTAAGACTTGCTGTGTATAATTTTTATCCTTATCAAACCATTTGGTGAGCCATTGTGCCCTGTGAATGCGATCTGTGAATCATCCTAGATGAGACTATTTCCATCAAGGTTAAGAATGTTTCATCATATAGTAAAGGACAAGTCAGAACAATTTTGTATTGATTTGCACAAGAGACAAGTGGAACCCAAACATGCCAGTAAAATCCCCTAACAGGGTAATAAATACACCAGTTTTTCTTTACTGTGCATGGTATTTGGTGTTTAATTATTAAAGGTATTAATTTATTTTTAATTACAAATTTTTTGTTTTGTTTAGCAAGTGTGTCATTTTTCTTTTTCTCTGTTCTTTTCTTGAGCCAGTTTAAATAGCAGAAGAAAATCAGATAATTATCTTAAAATTGTGCAGTCTGATGTGTTAATTTCAGCTAATGTAGCACATGTTGGATGAGCAGAAATTTTTCAAGTAGTGTCATTCTTACTGGGTAATTGCCTGGAGAATAATTAGCGTCCCATTTGCACTCAAATGCATTGAAACAAAGTCTGCAAATTTGGCTCCACACTGAGCAGAACAATGTCTCTATAAAGGTTCTGGGGTATTGTATTAAATTCGAGAAGTCTTCATTTCTCAAGTTCCTTCTTGTGATTACCCTGACGATTTGTCTCAAATTATAGGCCAGTTTGCAAAAGCAGTGTCCTTTTTTTGTTGCACATTTTTGTTAAGTCGTTTCAGAGATATTGTTCAGTAGCTTCAAGTAAAGCACTTACAGTGTTTTCCTACAATGCATCTTAGTTTCAGAGATTTCTAGGGCACTGTGCATAGATCTGAGAAGAGAGAAGCACAGCTAAGGACAGATGGCTGTTTATTTCTAAAAAGCTATACATCTCTTCCTGTATGGCCTTCATTTAATTACCCTGACTGATGCAGCTTTGGGGCTCTTCTCTTAGACTGCAATTAATGGGCATGGATACTCTCTTAATGCTGACTTTCCATTTGGATGGCTGTTACAAAGTGAGTGCTGTTACTCAATCCACTGCGGTATCTCTCGCTCAGAGACCTCACCACAACCTTGCAGAGATCAGAGGCTGAATAATTGACATGACCCGGTGTGTTGTGTGTGCTGTTGAACATTGGCTGAGTGGGTCATGATCCACTTACTAGTTGGAGGCAGTATGTACTTGCTTTTGTTATGTATGTTTATCAATGCATCTTGTTTTCTTCATTTTTAATGGAGTTTTGTCCTATAAGAGTGAAAGAAAAGCAATGAACTTGTCCAAACATTTTAATTCAGCTTTGCTAGCCAAGCTCATTATACAAATGCTTCGTCTTAATTTCTTATTTGAATGTGTCTTTTTGTTTCCCAGCCATCAAAGAAGACTGCATCTTTCCCCAGCTTTGTCGATGGTGAGTAGCCACTTTGTAATTCTCTCTTATCTGTCTCCAGTGAACTGCTCAAAGGCAAAAAAAAAAAAAACTTCACATCATTTCAGAAAAAAATGTTCTGCTTTATGCATTTTTGCATGATGACTACAAGTATAATGAAATGTTTAATAAAACAATGAACTTGAAGATACTGTTTGAAGAAAACGTTTCATAGATTGTCAAAAAAAGCACACTTGGTGAAAACAGGAGAGTAGATTAGCAAAAGTTGAAAAGAGAAATGAAAGAAAAGAAGCACCCTTAGATTTTTATTACAAAAATGCTCTTTTTACACGAAAAATTATTCGTTTTTTGTTTCTAGCTACATGACTCTAAAATGGTGAGATCTGCACCAACTGCTAACTTGGGTTTCTTGGGTTTCCAAATTACAGTTAGTTACCAGTTACAATACTCCAAATTAATCCCAGTCTTTGTGTTATAGTGACAGCCATAATCCCACTCTCATACAGTATTTCAGCCTACCATATTTTATGAATGTAATAAAGTTACAGATTTAGGACTACTTCCATCTATTACATATATGTATTTGTTTAGATAGAGGGATAGATAGATATCATAGTCATGTTCAAAAGTTAGTACCACCTGGTGTTAGGAACCACAGGTGGACAACAACTTTTTTCACTGCTTTGTTCATGCCATTATTTATTTAACAAAAATGAAGGCAAAGCGAAAAACCCTAGCCAGTGTTGCCAATCGACAGTCCTTGATTAAGTGATCAGCAGGCGTGCTGACATCTACAGTATAAAAGCAGAAGTGTTGGAAGTTTTCTGGTCTGAAGCATTCAGGTGTTAACACAATGACAAGAGGGAAAGACAGAAGCAGTGGTCTTAGAAAAGCAATACATCAATCTGGAAAGGGTTATAAAAACATTCTCAATTTGGAGTTCTACAGAGATAAAGGTTATTCACAAATGTAAAGCATTTAAAACAGTTGCCAGTCTTCCCAGGAGTGGATGTCCCAGCACATTCACCCTCAGAGAATGCTCAGATAATTACAAAAACCCAAGAGATACATCTCAGACCCAAGAGGCATAAGTCCATGACAGCACAACTAGAAGAAGGCTGAATAATCAGTTTTTTTTAAAAGGGTTGCAAGGCACTTCTGTCTAAAAAGAAAAGCATGACTATGGTTTGCAAAACTGCATCTAAGCACAAGCCTTCCGGAACAATGTTCTATGGACAGATGGGACCAACGTGGAGTTGCCTCGCCTTAATACCCATTGCCATGTTTGGCAAAACCGAACAGCATTTAAGCAGAAACATTTCTTTCTAACTGTCAAGTACGCCAGTGGAGGGGTGATGATTTGGGCTTGTTTTGCAGCCACAGAACCCAGGACCCTGCAGTCTTTGAGTTTACCATGAACTCATCTGTATACCAGAGTATTCAAGAAGCAAATGTTAGATCATCTGTCTGACAGCTTAAGCTTGGTTGAAATTTAGCCATGAAACAGGATAGTGATTTAACACAACAGTAAATATGTGGCTGAAAAATGAACCAATCATGGTTTTGGCATGGCCTAGTCAATGTACAGGCCTCAACCCAAATGCTGTGGTGCGACCTAAAGAGACCTGTGCCTCTTGTGAAGTAAATGCCTGAAAAAAAAAAAAAAAAACAGGCCTAAATTCCTCCAAAATGATGTGTGAGACTAATAAAGTTATACAGGAAACAGTTACTTCAAGTTATTACTGCTAAAAGTGGATCTACAATCTATTGCATCATATTTACTTGGCCATAGGTTTTTAGGCTTAATTTTTGTTAAATAAATAATAGCATAGTGGAAAAACTTTTCTTGTTCTTTGTGTTATAGTGACAGCCATAATCCCACTCTCATACAGTATTTCAGCCTACCATATTTTATGAATGTAATAAAGTTACAGATTTAGGACTACTTACATCTATTACATGTATGTATTTGTTTAGATAGAGGGATAGATAGATATCATAGTCATGTTCAAAAGTTAGTACCACCTGGTGTTAGGAACCACAGGTGGACAACAACTTTTTTCATTGCTTCGTTCATGCCATTATTTATTTAACAAAAATGAACGCAAAACGAAAAACCGTAGCCAGTGTTGCCAATCGACAGTCCTTGATTAAGTGATCAGCAGGCGTGCTGACATCTACAGTATAAGGTTATATTTGCTTAATACTAAGATGCTGATAATAAGATTATTTTAATTGTGTGTTCACACAAGAGCACATACTGTACAGTGGTACCTCAGCATACAAATTTACTCCGTTCGGAAATTTCTTATTTCTTATTTTCCAATAAGGAAATAATATAAATGCAGATAATTCGTTCCAGCCACCCAAAAATATTACCAATTTTCACCACTTTATTGCATATTAAAACAATGAAAACATTTAGAAAAGACATATAAATGAAGTAAAAAATGAAATAAATTAGGGCTGCAACAACTAATCGATAAAATCGATAATTATCGATAATGAAATTCGTTGTCAACGAATGTCGTTATCGATTAGTTGGACTGCTCACGTTACTGAGGAGCGCGACCACAAGATGCACAAATACACAAAGATAGGCAGCAGCTCGCGCAATGGAGCTTACAGAAGCGTCAGCAGCGTTATATTCCTGCCACAATTCCCAACGCGCGGTTAGACATTTTGAGAGCAGACAAAGCACTCTATGCGCACTCCTGCTCGCGCAACATTCTCCGCGCACGCGCGACTTCTCGATTCTGTGCGCGCTCCCCTGCTCGCGCAACATTGTCTCCGTGCACGCGCGACTTCTCTATTCTGTGTGCGCTCGACTCTGCCTTCACGCGCAAGCAAGATTTATTTTCTGTGCGCGCTCGACTCTGCCTGACTGTACGCTCGCTCAGCTTTGTCCAGTGTTACAAAACTGCCACAAAACCAGCCAATCACAGACTTCCACACACTACTTCTGATTGGCTGTTCATTCTCTATCAGCTGGCAAAATCTGCAATTATTGTTAAAATGCTGTATTTTGCATACTCAAATTATGTTATTTATTTATTTATTTTTAGAAAGAGACAAGTCAGCATAAAGTAATAATTCAAAAAAGAAATCCCCCATGCACTCCACAACAAGCAGCCACTATAACAGATGCCATCCAATGTAATTAGAGTACATTTTATATTTTGGATATTTAGAGGAGTTTTACTGTTCAAAAACAAACTTTGTCTTTAATTTAAGGTTTAAAATGTCAAAATTAAAGATAATTAAACTCTATATGTGGCTTTTGCATTTTTTAAAGTTTAGTTTTATACATAACTAATACCCTGATTTATGATTTTATATAGTTATAAGCAAAACATCAAATTAAAGAAGCATTGAGTTTTTAGCCGATTAATCGAAAAAATAATCGCCCAACTAATCGATTATCAAAATAATTGTTAGTTGCAGCCCTAAAATAAATAGACATTAAACTTCACTTAACCTTATTTTTTGGTTACTTGCTTTAAAAACCAAAACTGAAAGTGGCTCCGTTTTCTTGTGTAAGTGGCTCTGTTTTCTCCATTTTCATGTAACGCAGCCACATAATGGGTTTTCATAAACCTACGATAATTTTTTATATGAAGTTGTATACTTTATAATCTATTTCCATATGATGTATTGCCTCATCAGTTGTGTTTTGTGTTCCACATTTTTACTTTCATGAGGCTTTCTCTCCAAATCATGAGGGGAGTCCCGGAGTCATCCGACCATGTTTAAAGAGAAGCCAAAAATACAGTACACCAGGATGCCACATGTTGTTTATATGCATATAGCCGGTCGTCATTTTTTTTTCAGAGCTGCATAAGATTTCTGTCTTTTTTTTTTCAATTCAAAATTGGATTACCACTATTGGGAAGGTATAACAGAACTGCTTCCCACGGAAAGGCAAAATTTTGGTCCCTACAGTAAGTCGAAAATTTACAAGCAGGTAGAATTAAAAGAGCGGGTACTAACTTTTGCACATGGTTGTAGATGGTAGATATAAAGTGTATTTCTTCTCCACACATACATTTATCTACAGAATATTTTTATTGTATTGCTTCTAAAACAGCACTTCGTTGACTTAAGGTTTTATCCTGTAAGCATTAAAAATTCAGAGATGCAGCGCTTACTTGACTAAAGCCTTTGCTCCTGATATTATCTGAATGTCTTTTGCATGCCTTGTAACAATCCTCCTACATTTCCACCCTACAGTATTTAATGTTTGTAATATATTTTATTCATTTTTTTGCCACCATGAAGAGCAGCACATAACTCCTGGAGTATATTATGCTAGAAGTCAGAAACCTGCTCTAGGGCTTTGTGAAATACAGTATATGGTACATGGCTTGAAAAGCTGCCAAGCAAATATAAACTTCCAGGCACACTTATTTATATAGGATATTTTTATCTGAATGTCAGATATTAGGAAGGGAGTCAGATTTAGCTCATAAAGAGTCTATGTTTACTGCTGTGTGGGTTGCTCTATCAGAGCGAGAAATCACAGTCCAAACAACATGAATAGAGATTAAAAATTAAACAGTATGAGTCAAAAATGACACTTCATCCTTGTATATAAAAAGTTTTTCAAGAATGTTTTTTTTGTTTGTTTTTTTCTCGCTCGTAGAAGTTGCTCTGCTTCCCAGTGGTTTGAGCACTCTAGACCTACTGTAGCACAGACCGGGCATGGTTAAGGTATTACATGAGGTAAAGGTTTCCAGCCTCTGATCCTTCTTGTGCTTGAATTCCATTAGTGCCAGGGCCGTGTGAACCTGAGGACCTCATTGATGGGATCATCTTTGCTGCCAACTACCTGGGTTCCACACAGCTGCTGTCAGAGAGAAACCCGTCTAAAAACATCCGCATGATGCAGGCTCAGGAGGCCGTCAGCCGAGTCAAGGTACAGAGTCAGACTATACCAATTATTTTAGAAAGCCTAAAATACACTAAGAGACTTTAGTCATGTGCGTATTGGTGGCGGTTCCACATGATGCATTATTTTGCTGAGACACCCAGAAGTGGGTAGGAATAATGTGGTGTGTCTGGGGTCAGGCTGATCTCGTTGACTGGCCTGAGTCAACAGCTGCTGGAGTAGCATTCATTTTTTCTGTTCTATCCTATTATAGTTGGATCCTTGAGTGACACTATGACTCCCAAAATGCTCAATCTAAGATAGACAACCTGTTCCTTGTCCTTCCTTCCTATATGAGAAGGAAAAAAGAATTTACCCTCTAATTAGTTTTCCCTTTTACTGACCTCTGGTAAAGCTGTTAAAGAAATAGAAAAAAAAGAAATAAATCTTTAATTTTATATGAGACGTAACCAGACAAATCTAGTTTGATGTCTCTTTAGTTTTGCATGTCATCACTCACTCACCTCTGGAACTCATTTGGCTCAGTAATACCATTATCATACAATTAACAGTTTTATACAGTAGTAGACATTCATATTTACATTTGTATTTAGATAAATATAAATAATATATAGTGTATACATTTTGTTTATCGGATGCATGGGCTTTATCTTAATATTTGCCTTCAGGCAACACCTTCAATGTTAGAGCAATGTCTGAACACATCAGCAAACTCTGCGACGAGGAAGAACAAATGTCTAACTCCTAATTTTTTTGTATATTTTATTACCTAACAGAAACATACCGTATCAAGAACCATATGAAAAAGTCTGCTGGAGCTATTAATCAACTTGACATGGTTTGAGGCGAGTGAGTGCAGATTTAGGTATGCTGTTTGCAAAGTGATAAATGAGTGTCTGTAAGCTTCCCTCACTTGTTAGCCTTATTAACCTCTAGGGGAAGGGAGATCATTTTCCAATAGTAATGGTTTTAAGCAATATTTTAATATATTGTCGAAGTGTATGTTGTCATATACTGTACAGTGTAAAATCATTAGTAAGAAGCAAAACACTGATCAGAACTAATATTAAAACATTAACACATTAACAATGATTAGCAATTATATACCGGTAAACTGGTGCCTGGATCATGAGCACCCAAGGCTCATTTACTGTATGCCTGTCAGGACCAAAGGCCACAGCAAAGCCAATGCAGCATAAATTGCTAAAAAAAATCATTGCTGGCCATGATAGATAGGCACCAGTATACCACAACCACAGGACCGGCAGGCAAAGAGCCCAATCCAATTGAGGACCCACAGGATGTGCCGGTTTCTGATCCACAGAGACTCCACCTCGCACCCAAAAGATCCACAGCCAATGTTCCGGTGCCAGACACCACAGCACATCCACAGGGTTCGTGTGGAGTCGTGCATCAAGGGGCTAGAGCCACCACGATCGCACAAGGGGAACCTACAATACATAATATTAGGCATAATGTTTTCTGTTGTATTATGTCTGATCAGTGTGCACTATTTGGTTATAAACTATACATAAGATGGTAGTAGCATTGTACATGTGAATCAGATCAACTGTGTACGAAGTTAGTGGGTGTGTTGTGGGCGATTTACAAAGAGTAACTGTGTGAATAGTATCACATGTGTAGTGGTGTAGGAAGCAAGATTTAAGGGATTTGAGGCATTTTGCTTTAATTACAGCTGAAACTCAAGTACAAACCAAATGTGTTTTTTGTTCATGAGGTATGTGAACAGCAGTTTAACTGGCATGCTCCATGCCAACTGCGAGAGCAATTTTGAATGCTTTATGATGCCAACTGCTGAGACTGAATTACTAGTTTATTAGGTGTTTTTTTCTTCAGAACGTCTTGCTTTGATGTAGAAACACATGAAACTGTAATGCCTTTTCTGGAAATTTACATTCATTTTGGCAAATATCCTCATTGTTTTGAGACATCAAGTATGATTTGGATAAACTTTCTCATTATTCAGACTAAGTAAATGCTTTAATTTAGTCTTTATCCAGAGGAAATGGCCTTCCCCAAATGTAACATCTGCTCTTCGGTCATACTAATTTGCGAACTCAATTGCAATCCTGGAAGTGGCTTTTAGGATTAGTAAATCACACTGGGAGCAAAATTAATCAATTTGCATTAAGACGACCCTGAATTTTACACCTTCGGGTAAAATTGCATATTCATGAAGGCAGACCCATAAAAAAACGACTTACTATTTTGCTTATGTGAAAGACTTAATAACTACGTAGAGTCTCTGATAATCCTGAGCGAGTCTCAGAGGCGACAAGGCTTTTCTGTTAGATGAGGATTGTACAGTAAGAAGCTAGACCTGGAGCTCTCTGTCTAAATCTTGTCAGGATTCAAACTTGTGACCTGTCCCTTTTTCCAAAAGATTGACATTACTTGCAATTCCAGTAGCTTTGTCATTCAATATGGTTGTGGCTTATTTTTTCTGAGTTGAGATGAGATTTGTTTGTTTACACCCCAGGAGGGTGTTGTCTCATCAGGGTTTATGAGATTAGCAGTGGCAGGGTGTAATCTCTTTCTCTTTGTGTGCTAGGACAACAGCATTTTAACTGGCATGCTCCTTGTGAATTATGATGCCTACCGCTGAGAGTGAATTACTAGTTTATTATGTGTTTTTTTCCTCAGAACTTTTTGATTTGATGTAGAAACACATGAAACTGTAATGCCTTTTCTGAAAACTGATACATCCTAGGATCAAATTTAAGTAAACAGGGGGTTGCCAGATTGGCCAGCGCATGCACCAGAGGGCTGTTTATCTTGCAAATGCAGTTTTAAACGAGGGTCCGAATTAGTCCTGTGTGAGGAAACACACTCTGTGACAGATGGGAAGGAAACCAGCTCCATGTGGACCCCATAATGTGAAATCTGGCACACAGAGATCTGAATGCTGGTTACATCTGTGCTTCTACATGGCTGCATTTCGTTCCTGTTCAGCTCACAGTGATGTAAAAAATCTTGATTTTAAATGGAGTGCATATGATAACTTTATTTCATCAGTTTATTATATTCATTTTGAAGTCATTTGTCATTTACAGATTTTTTTTATAGAGATATCAGATGTTGTGTGATCAACTTGTTATTCTCTTTCCCTTTCTGTCGCACTTGTATACTTGATTTGAACTACTTGCATGCTACAGCAGCAATCCTCCCATGTGTTCTGCTTCTGCTTTGTCAGTTCCCTGATTCAGCAGGTTATTAATCGCAATATGCAATACTGAATTCGTCATCACAAGGTCTGGTCAGGTTTGTTAAAGATTTTGCTTTTTCTTGTTTCAGTTGCACAAAATGTCGACCGTGACTGTGAACAGTGGCACTTATGTAGCAGCTGTATGGGACACATTTGTGTTTTAAAAAAATAAAGTACAGTATGCACAGCCCCTAAGAGTGTGGATGTGTGTAAGCACTGCAGAAGCAGACCTACCACTAAGCACACTCACACGCTTTACACACTCAGCTCTACAGGGGGGGGGGGCGGAGCTTTGTGGCTGAAACACTTTCACTGGACCTGAATCTGCAAATCTGCCTCATCTATCAAAAGCCATTCCAAATGAAACCATGGCAACGCTTCACTGCCACTCCATCTCGCTCTCTCTCTCTCTCCCTCTCTTTTAATGTTTAAATGGACATTAACGTGATCAGTTTGCTCATAAGAGCTGAGTACTACAGTACTTATTATTAAACTATGAAGAATTAGATTGTATTGGTGTAAATATGTTTTTGCTCTTCGCTGCTGCACATCAGTAATATAGAACAATTTCTGAACTTTCAAATGACCTTATTCATAAATAAATAAGGTAGTAATAACGGCTTGACAGTTAACATCTCTTCTTCCCATTGTTTTAGTATTTTTTTTAAACCCTTTCTCTTTGTTTCTTTGGGTCTTACTTTTTATCATCTCCCCATTTCCGTGTTTTTTCCTCTCACTGTGGTCCTTCACTGTTTTTCTCTGTATTATTCTTACATCAATCGTTCCCTCCCTATGTTTTCTAGCTCAGATTTTCTTTTGGGCTCTTTCTGTCTCTTACTTTTTTCTATCTTGTTTTTCTGTTTCTTTTTCTCTCTCTCTCTGTCTCTCGCTCTCTATCTATCTATCTATCTATCTATCTATCTATCTATCTATCTATCTATCTATCTATCTATCTATCTCTGTCTCCTTAAGTGTGTGCACTCCACTCAATCTTTATTTTTCCTACAGAAACCCATTAACGCTGCATCTGTTTCTTTCGGTAGAGTTCCATTCAAAGGATTCCAAATTTTGGACAAATTTCTAAAAATATATTTTTTTGTAATTTTCATTAATTATAGTCAGACTAAATTTCTGGAGGTGTGAAAGTGATTGGTGAGAACACAATATGACCCAAAGTGCACAGATGTATTAAATTAGTGTAATTAAAAAGGTTGACATTTGATGTTCATTTATTAATCTTCAGTACCTACAGTACCTTGTCCTGATCAGGGTCACAGTGACATTTACTGTTCATGTTCATTAAATTAAGAATTCATTAGTATTTTATTTGAAAAAGTCAGACTTTTTTTTCTCTCTATGTTTTGGCGTTGATTGATTTTGATTCTTGATTCACTTCGTCTTTTACTACAATCCTACTTTCCCTTCATATGAATTTAGTTTCATCCTGGTGTCTATTATTTGCCAGCCATGAAAACAAGATGTGAGCACTTCAAGTCTTCAAGTTGCACAGACAA
Organism: Clarias magur; assembly: GCA_013621035.1. Classification (NCBI taxonomy): domain Eukaryota; kingdom Metazoa; phylum Chordata; class Actinopteri; order Siluriformes; family Clariidae; genus Clarias; species Clarias magur. The sequence goes on along the minus strand of QNUK01000314.1, from coordinate 684,915 downwards.
AAGCTTCATGTTTTATTGAACTAGATCCTTCAGCCAATGTTGATGCAGTATTTATGCAATGCTTATTGTCTGCTCTTTCTCATCTATTCTGTCTCTGTGTTTCATTTCGTCTTTCTCTCCCTGTTTCTCCCAGGAGATTTATTTTCTTATGGCACTAGCAGAGAGAAATACAGTAGAAACGAGAATCTATTCTCTGAATGTAAAATAATCTCAGCAGGCTTTGGCCCTGTAGGGTGTTTTGCTGTTTCTCATACATCTAAATAAAGAAGAAGAATGAAGCTGCACTTATCCGGAAGCCAACCAGGGGTCTGCAATCTGAGGGAGTGGACATGAGTGTGAAAGGCAGGTTCATGCCCTCTGTTAAATGGAAAGAGAGAAGGAGTGGGAGGGAGAGAGAGAGAGATGGGATGGGAGGGGGGCAGGGGGGGGGACTGAGGCTGAATGTTTTTGAGATGTGATGTGAATACTAAATATGTGTCTTTGTACAAAGACGCAAACTTGGACTATTGCATAAAAAACAAAGTTGCATAAATACATTTTTTATTGATATTTAAAATATTGCGTCCTGAGTTGGAGGTAGAGGCAGATGCATGTGTGAATCTTCTTTAATTTACACTAAGCATTTGGAGGAGCCCTCTTTTCCAGCACAAACATACAACATTATGCTATTACTACTGCAGGAAGTCAATATCATCAGTAACATTTCACAAAGACACAATCATAACATCTATGCAAGATCTATGCAAGACGTTCAACAGCTTAATCTGAGCAACAAAAAAAAATCATAAAGCAAAGAGACACAAATAACATTTTTCTGATTCTCATACACACCCCTTCATCACTTCTTGTTGTCTTTGTTTGTTAAGTGAAACCAAATTGTCAGCCAGGTTTCTGTTTTGACAATCTGACTATCCATAAACCGCCCTGAAATACTGCATGAAAACAATTTTTTTTCTTAATTAATGACTTTCAATCTATTTAAATACCACACCCTGCTTCTTGATGAGGAGTTCAAGTAGCTGCATAAACCTAGTACTTCGAGTGCAGCGCTGGCGCAGCAGGAATAGACACAGATTTGTGTTAATTAGTGGAGACAGATGTTTGAAAAATAGAAGATAATGAGGAATAAACCCACAACATTGCCATGTTTATGCTATTTTTTTTTGTTTGTTCAAGAACATACAGAAAATAAAATAGAACCTATAACAAAAAAGTGGGCAATTTTAGAGCTCCCTTAAAAGTCTCAGGGGAGGCTTTCAAAGGAGCTTGTGTCCTTTTCAGGGAGAAATTCAAACCACGCTCTATATATAACAGGAACAGAATCTATGAAAAAACAGCAAACATGAAGTAAAAGTTCAATAAGTACAACAACAAACACAAGACAAGGACGAATTAAAGAATGAAAGTTAATCAGGGTGAACTTAAAACAGGTGTGTAAAACATAAATACATGAATACATCATCCACACACTAAACCCAAGGTTTGGAAGTGAATGACATCACATAGAGAGTTGCTGAGCACCACGGCGTGCCTAAGAAGGAGAATCCTGATATTTTGTGAGGCATTAGGATATTTTTTGTGTTTCTGAATGTCTGACCCATTTACAGTCTAACACTGTTCTGTCAGAATACGTTTCAGAATGTGAACATGCAGAATAAATAGAATACATGCAGAATTTGTCAAATTTGTGAAAACTTAGTTTATCATTTTGTTTAGAATTTTGAGATGTCAAGTACTCTTTGAGACCATGTGCTTTTCCACCTTCTCCCTCAGCTCAGTCTTTCTGGTTGTGTGTGAATGCACAGGGGTGGTTTCTGAATGAATGGCTGGCTTTAGTGGCCTGAAAACGTATGTCCATTGTTTCATTATTCACTTCGCCTGAATTATCAATAAACTAAATAAAACCACTAGGGATGGCTATTGTTTTTTTTTGTTTTTTTTTACAATACCGTTGCCAAAAAACTATCTGTGCCTAAACTGTGCCTGAACTGATACATTAAAAAAATGTAACATTAAAGAACAGCTTTTTAAAAAATGTATTATTAAAAACAAACAATAGTTTAAACTATATATAAATTTAATTAAACACAAAACACAACTAATTTAAATACAGTACTAACTAACACGACTAGAATAAATTAACCAGAGAACAGTTGATATTCTCGGTATGCTACAAATCAACTTTACATTTCAGCAATTTTTTTGCTGAAATATGATCATATTCATGTTATCTGGCACAATACGACACTTCTCCAGACTTTCCTAATGTTGTTCTGACTAAGACCGTGGATAATGTACACACACTGCCAGCTGATGTCCTCAAGCTATATGTCCTCTAATGTTTCATTAGGTTTGACGTGTTCCCCCCGCCGTACACGCAACTATTAAAAGACATTTGTTGCATGGCACGGCGTCAGAATCCTTTGTTGTGAAATACACCCACACTTTAGGACGTTTAGCTTTAGGTAATTAAATATAAGCATGTTTTGCTTAATGAGCCAAGTTAAGAGTTGTGCATTATACTGTAAGTCAGGAAGTGAAAATAACATGGACACTCACGTTACTACAGAGATTAGTTGGATTTGTATTATTATACAGTATCTTTCCGACTTGCATTTTTTCAGTCGGGAAATTATTTTTCACGTTCAGCTTTTTACGTCTGTTTCACAGACCCAGAGGACAAATATTTCGATTGATTGCGCAGGCATATAAGTGGCACCGAAGTGAGGCACCGAAATCTGCGTTCTGATTCGGTTCTAGTACATACTGTAGGGGTTTCGGTAGCCAACCCTAAAAATCACTTAGATTAATATTCAATACAGCAGTGCAGAAATACCTCGGAATGAATAACAAGGACCACATTAAATGCTAGTTTTATGCCGGAATGCTCTATAAACTCCCCTGTGACAGATTGCATCTGTGCCAACTAGACAACAAATGCAGGATGGTATCTTTATCAAACAAACACCATTTGTGTTGCATTTTAAGTGTGGATTCTGTGCAGTAAACAAGGTGTCATACATACTCAGGCTGCCTCATAACAGATGAGAGATGTTTAGTTTAGATACGAATGCAGCATGCGTAATCCTTCTTATCTTCCTCAAGATAAATCCTAATGTAGAATATAACCTTTCCCTGCTTGTGTTATGATGGTTATCAACCTCACATTTGCATGCCAGGTGAATTAATTTGCCTTTATAGGAGCAAAAGAGCTCCTGTTTAGTTGAAGGCAGAACATGGATGTGACATGACATGTATTTCATGGATCAATTATTGCACATCTGATGTTTGGCTATTACCTTCCTGTTTATTCTAACATGCTTATCTGTTTCTTTTGGCTTCCTGCCATCTCCTTTGCCCCTCTCACATGTGACGACCCCTGTACCACCCCAACGCCGCACAGAGAGTTCAGAAGGCAGCCAAAATCAAGAAAAAGGCGGTGTGTAATCAAGATAAGCATTAAGCACCAAGCGAAAAATCAATCACATCTCCCTTTTGTCTCTCTGCATGCACATCAACTTTCCAGCACCATCCCTGTCCTTTCCACCCAGCATCATTGTGGCATCCTCATCCCATCATCGAAAATATCGAAAATATTGAAAATAAAACTGCAGAGAAAGTGTGTTAGTTTCAAACTAATCTAGTTGTCATGGGTCCTTATTGAGTTTCATGATATCAGAGGTATGAATCACTCACAGGTCCTAAAATGGCAGATTTTCTCATCATCCTGGAAATCTGACGGTGGCTCTCAAACAGGATTTAATTATGGAAATGTTTTCTTATATCAGAAATGATTATGATTGGGTTGCTTGGAGTGGATCGAGAAAGAGAAAAGTTTTTTCTCTTCAGCTTTTCAACTTTTTCTTGAATAGTGTAAGTGAAATTCAAATTACCAGGCACCAAAAAACTGTTCTATTGCATGTCAATTTTCCATTCAATTTAATCACATGTAATTAACTAAATTATGCAAGTGTTAAAATGTAATTTAAATCTAATCTGCTTTATTTAATTAGGACTTGTGCATTTTGTATCAAGCAGATTCATGGTGTAATGTTATTTTTTAAAAAAAGCTCATACTATGTTTGTATAATGGCTATGAGGGCCATTTTTAGGGTGTTATTATATACTCAACGACAAAGTAAACATTGTGCATTTAAATTTCTTGTAAAAGTTATTTCTGTCAAATAAATAGGAAACATACTTTTAAACAAAAATCTGTGTGTACAGAAATTCAAAATTTTGACGATTGATGATGTAAAGTCAATAGCCCACAATATGGCCTCCTGGCACGACCAGCAAGCCCAGCTGCAGCCAAACATTGGTTAAATAGTCAGATAATAGTGTAACCCTGGGATACCAGAGGCAGTAGCGGCGGTATTTTCAGTACAATTTCTCAAATAACACCGGCAATGTTTTTTTTAGCCCTTCCAGACCTTTGGCCAACAGCAGTCGAAACCAGTTGTTCGGTTTTCATAGCCTGGAAATGGTATTCCTGGCAGCTCCAAGCCATCTGGTGATGTCTGCTTGCATTACACCAAGAAATATTGCACTATTAAAATCACACAATCGTTCCCTCTGCTAGCATTGTCCATACAGGGCATGATAGTGTAAAGACAAAATGGACAATCTGCATGTTTTTCTTTCTTTGATACCAAGCTGGACATAATTACATGGTAAATTTTATGGCGCCCCAAAGAAGATATAGGTAAGGTCATCCACAATAAAGTAACGCTCTGCTGAGCATGATGGCAGTTTTACCATACATGTGTTCTTAATGGCATCGGAATTTATGAATTAGGTTTTTCTGTTTTTGTATCAATGCAAATTTTGGTCCATAAAAAAAAAATAATAATAATTATATATTTTTTTTTTGTGGACCAAAATTTGCATTGATACATTATATATATACAGGGTGGCCCATTTATATGGATACACCTTAATAAAATGGGAGTGGTTGGTGATATTAACGTCCTGTTTGTGGCACATTAGTATATGTGAGGGGGGAAACTTTTCAAGATGGGTGGTGACCATGGTGGCCATTTGGAAGTCGGCCATCTTGGATCCAACTTTTGTTTTTTCAATAGGACGAGGGTCATGTGACACATCAAACTTATTGGGAATTTCACAAGAAAAACAATGGTGTGCTTGGTTTTAACGTAACTTTATTCTTTCATGAGTTATTTACAAGTTTCTGACCACTTATAAAATGTGTTCAGTGTGCTGCCCATTGTGATGGATTGTCAATGCAACCCTCTTCTCCTACTCTTCACACACTGATAGCAACACCGCAGGAGAAATGCCAGCACAGGCTTCCAGTATCCGTAGTTTCAGGTGCTGCACATCTCGTATCTTCACACCATAGACAATTGCCTTCAGATGACCCCAAAGATAAAAGTCTAAGGGGGTCAGATCGGGAGACCTTGGGGGCCATTCAACTGGTCTGACACTAACCCACATTGGATAGATCCCTCCAAAACTGTTGGAACAAAAAAGTGATGATATGGTGTTGTATATGGGGTACAAAGATATCACCAACCATTCCCATTTTATTAAGGTGTATCCATATAAAAGGCCCACCCTGTATATATATAATAGTGCAATGTTTCTTTTGTCCCTGAGTATAGCTACAGCTACTTGTTTTTATAGCTACTTCTTTATGTTACTTCTTATGAATACATATTGACTTCAGTGTAGTAATGTAAACTAATTCAGGTCAATTTAATTTTTAACATTAGAGAGTATTTTAATATCTTTTCTAATTAACATTAGAGAGTATTCTTTGCTTTCCACTGGTTCACCTAATGATTGCTTAAGTAATTAAAACATGTTCAGGAATAAAAGACAGATTCTGGTGGTTCGTATTCACAAACATTTCATAATGTCCCTAATGACAACATTTTTTATAGACTGTTATTATACTATTCCAGTTGCCTCGTCTAAACCCATTTCAAATTATACGTGTATGAGAGTGATAAGAGTCTTATGACTTTTATTTACTCTTGTGCCTTTTTGGTCGTCTTCTAACCAAACATACCCCTTCCCAATACTCACCATGCAGTCCCTACCTCTATATCTCCCTGTGTCATCCTGTCTTGCATACTGTACATCTCTCGATTTCTCTCTCACAGCACACATTCATTTCCTGCTTGGCTGTTTTCATGTATCTTTAATCAGATTAACTTTTATAGTTATTTGTTCATTTTACTTGTTAATCTTTCATTCCCAACGCATGTGCTTAGTGTCTGTTAATGTAGGAAAAAGGATGCCTGACTATGTTATACATTTTCAATAACTCTGATTGATTCATACTCCATCCACTGGGGGTCTTTTATTGGTTTTAAGTTATTGCTGACAAGCACTGCCATTTCACATTTTACACAAATATCCTCCATTCTATTTCCTGTCCTATTTGGAATATTAATAGCACAATTTTCCTCAGCTCCATATATGTCCTGGCCCCTGGAAGCCCAGCCAGTGTTAGTTTCTGATTTATGAATTAGGCATTTAAAATGCTTTCAGTGGAGGCCATGGAGCATATTATCTCCAGGCCCCAGTGGTCTTTATGAGAGGTTCTGCGGGCTTCCGGGTGCCAACCGGGAGCATTTGCTCATCTGTACTTTGTCTGTGTTGCTTTACAGAACTCTGAAGGGGATACACAGACGCTGACTGAGGTGGATCTATTTATCTCCACCCAGAGGATTAAAGTCCTCAACGCTGACACACAGGTATGCAAAAGCATATATTTTTTTTAACTATTATGTATAAATCCTTAGTGCAAGGAGATCATTAATGTAAGAGACAAAATACTTTTTTGACATAAAATACATAGAATAATTAATAAGTTCAGTTGAGTGATACACTTACAAAGTAATACACATAAAAAAGCTAAATAAAACATGTTTATTAGATTATGATTTGATTATTCTTTTTTTCTTTAGTATTTTATATTTTTTTATTGTGTTGTATTTTATAACAACACAAGCTTTCCATAAACCATTCCCTAAAAAATCACAGCCTGAACTTGGATTATTAGGCTTGCATTTGACATTTTGTGTTAGATGAGGCCTTTATACAGTGTGCATCACCAGCCTATTTTGACAAGGGGAGTGTATAATAAGAAAAGCACCTCATACATCATGGTAAAATGTGAAGGTAAATCAGTGGTGTTTTCTGACTTTTTGGACTGTGGGAGGAAACTGGAGTACATCATGATATTTTAGCTGAAAAGCTGGTTTTCTATGTGTGTACTGTACTGTAGGTTCACACTTTGCTATAGATTATAATTGGCAACAATAGCTTCAGCGCAGGTATGTATGGAATTAAAGTATGGCAGTATTCACAAGAATATTTTAGTATTCATCAGCAGTATCCTATTGAACAGTCACCTACATACAGTACAAGTACACACTGAAAACGACACGACCAAAGTCGCCCGCTCTGATCCCCTGATTACTGATTAGCACTACCTGAACATCATTACTCCACACGCAGCCACAAAATGTATAGGATAGGGACTCTCATGTTACCTAAATGTTGCCTGAGGGAGTGCTCCATGTTTTCCTTGTCAGTCACTGGCAAGCTTAATTTCTTTGTATGCAAAATCATCTATAGATGCTGTATTTTGTTGCCATTTTCTATTGGTTTGCTGATCTTTCAAACGCTGCCTGTCTTTGACCTTGAACCTGTTTGCACTTCCTTTCAATGAATACAAGTTGACCTGCTCTTGTATCTATCCATCTTTATAACATGCCGCTGGTTTCAGTGAGAAGGATGCAAAAGACATATGAATGCCAATACATATAAATTAGTCTCTAGCTTTCATTAAGAAAAATTCACTTCTGAAGTCTAACTTCTGTTGTTGATCATCTCTATGCGGCTGCAGGTCAATCATGCGTTCAGGAAGAAACTTTTTTTTACGTCAGCTCTGAGTTTGCTTCAAGAACTGTACACTACAGCACTAAAACTGCATGCAGTCTGTGTGTGCACCGGTCTGTCATTACATTTCACCCAACATCATCCATCTCAACCCACGAGTACACCTACAATAAAACATCAACATTTATTAATGTTTTCCTGATGAAGCTAAAGATTCTTTGTTAACACCATGTCAAAATATGGTCTTCATGATGCTTCCTAGTTTGGAAAATACATTACTACATACATAATATAATATAATATAATATAAGTTTTTTTTGTTGTTGCCTAAAGTGTGCCAGGTTTATGATGTTACCACACACTCTGTAGACAAAGTGTGTGTGTGTGTGTTTGCCTGCACACTAACAATTCAACAATATGACTACTAGCAATTGCTCATACAGGGTGGGTATGTGTGTCAGGCTTTAAATCTCTGTATGGGTGGGTTTATGTGTGAGTGCTCTTAGCCTAACTGAACAGCAGTGTGTGGGCAGCCTGGCACGGACGTTGTGCATTTCTGTATGTACTGCAATGCAGTGTCTCTCCCTGCCTGACACAGCTCTGTTTCCGTCACACACCATACAAGAGAGGCAGCATACAGCTAGAGACTGAAAGTTCCCAGACCTGGCCAAGTTCCCAGACCTCATTCTGTTTTGTCAAGCAGTGCTTCATATTATGTTCTGTAACGTAACTGCTGTAAAATCCTATACAGTATTCCTTACAGAAGTCTTTTGCAGCAATAGCACTTTATACTACACATCGCACTACACCTACTGGTTGAGACATTGCAAAATATATTTACATTTTTTACACATAATTCCTAGACATAATACAACAAAAAATAATAATGACACTGCCAAGTCTACCTGACCACTCAATGTACTGAATGTTATGTTCGTTTCCTTTAAGGATGGACCAAGTTCTGTAAAATAATATAATTTAAACAGAATTTTAACATGAAGTTACCAGCCAGAACAATTCCACAACAAAACAAAGAATCACAGTTATTCTAGGGTACTTGAAGTAAAGTATATTCAGATTAATAAAAAAAAAGTTTAACTATAGACATTGAATAAACTAAAACTTAAAACTAAATATTATTAACTATACCTCTCAAATATAATTTAAAAAAAAAAGGAAAGGAGAAAATGTGCATTGTGTCTCTGCATTGTATCTTAAGACAAAACTGACACATTAATATTTTTTTAAATCTGATTTATTCTTAATTCTTAGCTCATGAGAAGTAGCTTTTTGCAACAAAAAAAGAAAGCCTTTTTATAATTCTCATTAATTAAAAGTACAGAAACATTAAAATGGAGGCAGTATATATAAAAAAAGGAAGAAAAAAAAATTCCCAATGGCTGTAATGTTAAAAGGGAAAACGGTAACACTTGCTGATGTTACTCGGAGGTTCCCTTTTATGTTTGCACAAGATATGGCTTGCTTCCCAATACTAAGATGTCACAGGTGTTGAATTGAGGGAGAAACTGTTAGGTTGTGTCCCTGTGTCTGTTTAATGTAAAGCCAGGCACCTCATGAGGGAACATGAAGAACAGAGCTGATTAGGGCAGCGATTGCTCCCTCCTGGCCTGCAGCCGAGCGTGTGATCAGAATAAAAATGTATGGTTCTGCTCTGTACTCTCGCTATCTGGAAAAGGTTAAAGGCTGTGTGTGGCCTGCCTGCAGACACAAATTAGATCATTTATTCTAAGGACTGAGTCATGATGTTCATCTGAGCAGGTGTAAGATAGAAAGAAAGCGAAATGCTGCTACTGCATGCTGTTAACTGACCCACAGGCACCTTGTTAATACACAACAGGTGTTCCCATACTGTAAGTCCATGTAATTAATGCTATATTGTTTTCTGGAAATGTCTCAAATCAAAGACATGCTGAGGCAGTTTTTTTTTTCTTTCTTGTGGTTTCTTATGAGCAAAAGTCAAAATTGTAATTTCTAAGCAGGATCACTAACAGGTAGTGTAAATTCAGCTCTAAGAAGAGTCTGGGGTACATATAATAATTAACAAATAATGCACAATTTCTTTTGGGATTATAGAAAATCAACACCAGAAAAAAAGCCTTCATGCTCATTTGACAAGAAAAGGTTTTTAATTGCAGTAATTAACAATTAAAGCAAATTAAATCATACGAATTGAGCCACATAAATCCTCATATGAGGACATGAGATGATATCTCAACTCAGCTGTCTATATATAGTATCTTTGCATGATCCTCATATGAGAACCATGAGGTATAATACTTTCCCAAAACGTGTTTCTGTTCAAAGTCCTTGATTAAGTTCATAGTTATCAGCTGGTTGTGAAGAAAAACAGTGAGTAGAAATTGCAATATACGCAACAGCAAAGTCCGGGACTCGGGGAGAGAGAGCCAATAAATCAGGAGTGTTTTTTACCATTGACTGTGCGAAATACCAGCTCAGCTCATTTGTTCCAGTTGTGATAAAAAAGAACAGTCTACTCAAATTGGATTCTGCACTGTAAGGGGAAAAAAATCTTTAATTTGCAGTTGAAGTAGGCAGATTATAAGCATTATGTAAAAAAAAAAAAGCTTGATAAAAATGGTTAGGAAATAAATATTATGGATGTCAGAAAGAAAAGTGACTGTCATTGTGGCTGATGTCATTTCTACAGGAGACGATGATGGACAATGCCTTGCGCACTATCTCATACATCGCTGACATCGGAAACATTGTGGTCTTGATGGCCCGTCGACGCATGCCGCGCTCCGCCTCACAGGACTGCATTGAGACCACCCCAGGTGCTCCAGAGGCCAAGAAACAGTACAAGATGATCTGCCACGTCTTCGAGTCTGAAGATGTAAGGCTGACAGAAAAGAGTTAATGATGTGTACAAAGCAACCACTTGATCATGTTTATTGGTACTACTGTATACATTACTGACTAATGTAGCATAAGAGAGTGTGAATGTGTTAGTGCGCATGTGTTACACATACCAGTATGCGGTTTATTTTAATTTTATTAAAGGTTTGCATGGTTCCTGTTAATTACAAATGCACTGATGAGATTTACATTTTCTGATCCAAAATATGATTTGTAAATACAATAGGGTAATAACTTATTCCAAAAATCTATCAGAATTTCATTAATTCAGTTTTCAGTAACCCCTTAATCCTCTGGGTTCTCCAGTTCCTTGTGCCCAGTTGCCTGGCATAGGCCCTGAATCCTCTATGATCTTGGTCAGGATAAAGGACTTCTACTGTTCCCAAGTTAAATTAATGACTAATTCATGTTGTGTTATTATTTGCATCTTTGCAGCATTGGATTACAATTTAAATAAGTTATTCTTTTACAAATCATGGTTAAAACAATAACCCCTTAGGCCTATGAAGATTCTCAGTCATAAAGGAGAGGTTATCTGGATGTTGAGTCATGTCAACTGCACGTCCTTCTTGGTAGGTCAAAATGTTTCACTACTGACACATGTAGCTCAGTTGAAACAATCTAAGATCACCACCCCGGAGAGACAAGCCAAGAAAGCTCTCAGCAGGGATAAAACCATCACCATTGAGCTTGCAGATAAAGGAAGATGCACTGTCGCCCTGAACATCAGATAATCACAGCAAAGCCACTATGAGGCCTAGTCGGAATCATACCAGGAAGATGCACTGCAATCATACCTATAAGAAGCTGAAAAGAGACCCCACCAATAACTTACAGTAGGAAAAAGGTTATTGGTTGTCTAAAACACCTGGAAAGGAGAGATAGGATGAGCTATCACATTTTGTACCATGGTTTACTTTGATATAACGTCACTCTTCATTAGCATTCCCACTACTGGCACTACTACGACCATTAGGGAGATGATTGTAAGAGGAAAGCACCGTCAACACTAGAAGCAGTTTCAACACGCACTACAGTAGAGTTGTTCTCTCCTGGAGTTGTCTTAACACCACCTCCTTCACAGAAGCAAGGCTGAACCACTTGGGTTTTCCAGTGTCACCTCTACTATGGAGTAAGTGAAGAAGAAAGCTCTCAACTGCTTCCCAGGAACTGCACCGACCCAAACGACACCTGGGGAAAGATTAAGATTCATCAAGCACAGGCCTTCACAGAACATTATGCAGTTGACATTAATGTCAACTTCATCAGAGAGGACACAAAGAGCAATAGATTGGCCTTTCTGGACTGTGCAGTTCTCTTAGGGACAGATGGGAACTTGGGAATAGGAGTCTGCAGGAAGGTCATGATTTGACTTCCACCACCCAATTCGACGCAAATTAGGTGTCATCAGGATGGTTAACCACAGGGCAGAAAACCCACCTCTACTGAAGTCAAAAATAAGGAACATAATAAGGAGCATCTGAAGATAAAGGGCCTGCTCTGCTTAGATAGAGCTAAGGGACCCAGGGACAAAATAAACCCTGGTAATCCCTTACATGGCCGGTGTGTCTGAGAAACTAAAAAAGCATTTTTGGAAAACACCATGTACCAGTTGACTTTAAACCCACCAACACACTAAGACATACACCCCAAAAGCATAAGAAGAAATAAAATATATACATGGTCCAATGCAGTGAAGAGTATTCAGAGCTCCACATTGGAGAAAGAAAACAACCTCTACATATGAGCTACATAGATACATAGATGTACCAGCACAGAAGCGAAAGCATTTCAGAAACAGTTCTTGCGATTACACTGCTAAACTGCAAATCTCTTTTCCATACTGTGGCGTAGTACAAACAATGGAGAATGAAAGAGTTACTGAACTAGAGTTACTTTTACTGAAATTACTGCAACTCAGAAACAAGAGAAGATGTCAGAGGAGATGGTCGGTATGATGTTCACATTAATGACAAAATGAAAGTCTAGTACCAAAAGGTGGACCAAAACAATTGTTGTAGTTACATTTTTGTGGAAGTGCATGTCAGGCTATGTCAGGGTAAGCGACATGCGACACCTCGGCATAGACTTGATCGGGCATTCAGTCATCTGTTTTTTACTGTATGCTGCCATTTCATCCATGTCCAGGAGGATCTAGACCTCTTCACAGGTCCATCAGCAAGTCCACACCTAAGTACTTCCACATCTCTCACATTTCTGGTTGCTACATTTCCATGACTCTCCTTAATCCCTATTACTGGTTCTCCATAACAAATCTCTCCCTCCCCTACTCTCTAATGACTCTCCCTACTACTCTCACCTTAAAGTTAGATATAAAGTGTTGGGATCATACCAATTTCTCTTAGAGTAAAGTTTCTTCGATGAGTAGTGAAACATTTTGATCTAACAAGAAAGAAGTCCAGGCGTCATGACTCAACGTCAAGATAACCCCTTAAGGTTTTTCACTGACACCCTACTGTTGTATATGCTGAGTCAAGTAGATGACTGCAGAGTGCTGAAGAGGCAGGGCCCAAAGCAATAATTAGAATTAAATTATCTAAAACAAAAATATTTTCAGCATGTCTTTTCATTTTGCTGACCGTAAATGAATTACAATTACAGTCGATCAGGCTGATTTTAGCAAGCAGATAAAGATTACATAAGATCAGTTTGTTGTTGGGGCATTACACCCAGAGATGGTACTGTAGGTCTTACACATATGACCACATATCCTGTGACTGGGAAACTCATTTCAGTATGGATGCAGTGTGAAACAATATATCCAACTGCATGACACATGATAATGTCATGCTGGTGAAAATTGAAATCATATGCATTGCCAGTGATGTTAACTGTACTCCTTTAAATCAATAGCAGAATGTGATTCTTCCTTCACAGATAGCAGTGAACACTACTTTGAGAATTATAAAATTATGATTCTGGCACTGCCTTTAACATAATTGAATAACAGAAGTGACAGAAAATCCGGTTTCAGAAAGCCATTGTGTAGTTCATAAGTCCTGCAGTGCATAATTATGGTGTTCTATCCGGTTTTCCTCATCAGCACAGCTGCTGCTCACTCTTACTGACTCATTACCCTCTCTGATGTATAGACCAAGTGAAAAAGTTTGAGTGCGACTGTGTGCTATTAGATGAGTCATTCAGACTGCATACTGCACTTTCACATTTGAACAAAGTTATTTTTAGTCCAATCAGACCAATCAGGGCCGACACCGCTCAGCTGGCTGTGCAATAATTCGCGGCAGTATCTGTTGTGCTTCTGCAGGTGCTGAGTCGACCATTCCCACACCAGCCTAGTCCTAATCCGATCACATAAGCATGTTTCGATATTATCTTGTATTACTAAGGATGTCAAAATGAGATCAATGGAAAAATAAGCATGGAAATGAGACAGCATCTGCAGTCATTTATGATTTGTATAAAGTATCAGTATCAAACCATAAACTATACTATGGTTAGAAATACTCAGTAGATACTATATTGGATCAAATGTCTTTAAATTTTGGCTTTTTTTCTTTTATCATATATTTTAACTGACTTGCTATAGGTTTTGTACATAAACAGCAAAAGACATTATGAGTGTTATTATTCAGTGTTAATTAAATGGATGCAATTTGTGTATAAGTAAATACGCTATATACAGTATATATTGGCTTACAGTGGGCTCAGCTAATGTGATAACTCCAGCAGCAGATCAGTACCAAATTATTTCCCATTTCTCAGATCTCTGTGTATACACAAGGCATACCTGCTTTCAAATGTAAAATCAATGAAAGTGATCCAGGCCAGAGTAGTGCCATCCGTCTAAAGTCAGCCAAGTTAAATGAAATGTGACACATCTCATCTGTTATACTGAGCAGCATAATGTGGAGTTGGTTGAGATCTGGCCATCTCTGGGTAAACATAGTTACAAGCTGCATCTTTATGCTGTGAACAACATGGCTGTTTTGTATCAGAATAGGCAGATAGTCACTACAAATAATAGTAAAATGAAAGTCTCTACCATAAAGAGAAAATCGAAAAGATAAAAGGCAGTTCCCACAGTGAGTTTCACATTACAATACAAACTCACTGGGTAAATCTGCGTCTTTCTGATAATATTTTCTCATTCTGAAAGTCACAGGCTGATTTGACCTACAGTGTTTCGTACAGTTTATTCTGCTGTGTTTTGTTTCTCTCCTGTTTGGGGCCCAGGCGCAGCTCATAGCCCAGTCCATTGGTCAAGCGTTCAGTGTGGCCTACCAGGAGTTCCTCCGTGCCAATGGCATCAACCCAGAGGATCTGAGCCAGAAAGAGTACAGTGACATCATCAACACACAGGAAATGTACAACGATGACCTCATCCACTTCTCCAACTCAGAGAACTGCAAGGAGGTCAGTGCATATACAGTACTCGACTGTCTCTTAATGTCTGATCTCTGTATCAGAGTCAAATATTACAAAGATTCTTCTTTATTTCGGAGTGCTATAAAGGAGAGGGGCTACCAGAGAAGAAGCAGTGGTATGCTGCATTGTTAACGCATTTAAAAAATGGTTTTGTTAGTTTCTAGCTTATAATAATTTATTTTGCCTGAGTATCTCATGCCTATATATTTTACAACAACTGATATAGAGCATAACAGCACTGGGATGTTTATCTATATCACTCCACATCACGGACACTAACTGTCGGTCATCAGCATGGGTGAAAGTAGGTCGGTATCGTCCATATGTACTGGAAAGAGGGCAGGAGAGCAGTTGCCTGACAAAACTCACATTCAAAACCAGTCATGGAAACACTTTATACAAGAAAAACGATTCCGATAACCTAGTATTTTTTAAATAACACTTTCTCTCCTTAGTAACTCCTTCTATAGTAAGTTGTCCCCAGTTGACTCTGTCGTGCTGGGCGATATGACCTAAAATCAATATCAAGATTAATTGAAGTTTTTGAAGTTTAACATTTTGAAGTTTTTGTTTTGATTTTTATAAAAGGCGTATCACACATTCAAGGTCATGCTGTTGTGCTAAATACAACAATACAACAACTTCCTCTCATGTGATGTTAGTTAATTAAATGATTAGATTAGATTAAATGAATCTTTATTGTCATCGTGCAAAGAACATGTGCAGAGCCAATGAAAAAAGACAATATATTCATATAGTAAGCCGGAACAATGTTATTTAATTCAAGACATTCTGTAAAAGCGTCTGAAAATGTTGTTATGGGCTGACATCCATTTCTCAATGGAAATGATTAGTGTAGCTTTAGTAGAGCCTGGTTTCAAATTGAAACAGAATTATGAAACAGATTTGTTTCAAACAGCAAAAAAAGCAGTGCGAATGCCCCCCAAAAACTCAACAATTCAATACGGCAGGGGTTTGCTTGGGGCACAAAAGTCAGGACCCTTCAGAGTGCTTTGTTTTAAACTTCATATCCTGTGGCTGTTGTGCCTCTGGGATTGATATCACGGCAGTACTGCAGTGTTTTTGTTGTGCGTGAAAAAAACCCAGGCTAATAAATTTTAGACTAAGTGTAGGTCAGCCACAGTCAGCTGGAAAGCTCGCTGGTTATCATGGCTACTGATACGGATATCTTCTTATTCTGCAGTCCATTCTGTCCTAGAGATTTGTCAAAGAGCTGCTGTGTCCAGTTTTGGGGGGTAATGTAGTGTAGTCGATTGTGGTCTTTGATTGCCTCTCATTGTCTCTTTTCAGTGCAAACAGTACTTTAGCACTTTTCATTATGAGTCTTGTAGCACTCTCTTTTTCTTAATTTCACTTTCGAAAATCTCGGTTCACTGACTCTGCCTTTCTTACAGGGCTATACAATGTCTCTTTGTCTTTCTTTGATAGCTTTTTTGGCTGGGCTGCTTCCTGTTTTGTTGCCTTTTGTTGCAATTGAGAATAAAGTGATAATAGCAGTAAGAACAATATTTTCGTTCCTAATATTAATAACATAAATAGAAGTGTAAAGAAGTATGGTGTATTGTTTTGAAACATCATTATTGGTGAATTGATTTGTAAACCCACCAACAGAACAGTTTGATAATCTGAATGGAATAAATGATTTGTAATCATTTCTATGAGTTGCACAGATATCAGTGGTTATTCATCTACTCTCTGTTTGTGGCAGACTGTTATTATTCAGATTGTTTATAAACAAAGGCATCTTTCTTTGATAAAATAATGATAAACTGCAGTTTCTATCTAACATTTATTAACAAATATTCATTTTCAAAGCCATTTTTCACAGTGAAGCAGAAAATGATTTTTCGTCTTACTTTTAATTGTCTCACTGTGATTGTCATCATGAAGACGTTTTTTTTTTCTCTCTTATGCATATCATCTTTATTCGTCGACCTCTAGGCTTTTGCAGTATATCCAATTTGTCTCAAAATATGAGTAGAATACATCTTGTACTTTTTAAGTATGTTGCATCTTGTATGAGTGCTTTATATCTCTAAAGGTGGAAAGTTACACTTGTCAAGCAAATGTTTGACTGTATGCACACCTTTACTTTTTATGAAATGTTTGATTTCCAGTGAACACAGTTTGAACAGGACAATGACAGTGTGATGTTTTGTATCAAAGCATACTGTATAGGCAGAACTCACACAATCTGTCAAAATAGACCTATAGTAGTAGATGAGCATTTTACTGTATTAGTCAACATAAAAGCTCATGTCTAGAACCTTTTGATTTACCTAAAAAAAAAAGCCCTTTTGTGTTATATGAGTCTTATAAATGTAGTTTACTTGGAAATGAGTTTGGTCAGCAGTATTTCTCAGAACTTGCAGTGCCTTAGAGGGTGCTGAGTTTGTTAGTTTCAGAACCAGCTGAGAGGCGTTATGACTTTTGTCCTCTAAATATAGCTAAAAAAAAAAAAAAAAAGGATTTTGTCTAATTCTTTATGTTCTGGATATTGCTTTCTTTGAGTGTTTAATGTACATTCTCTAATCTAAATTCAATTAATTAGTTTTGCTTCAAAAGATTAAAGTGGAACTCATACAACTCAATTAAGGTAACATATGCTGTGAAATATTTTACTGCAGTTTTTCTTTTTTAACCAAATAAATGTTGCCCCATCCTTGCCCCCACAGCTGCTGTTGGAAAAGCAGAAGGGTGAAATTCTTGGTGTAGTAATAGTGGAGTCTGGCTGGGGCTCCATCCTGCCCACAGTGATTCTGGCTAACATGATGAACGGAGGACCAGCCGCGCGCTCAGGGAAGCTCAGCATCGGAGATCAAATCATGTCCA
Source organism: Clarias magur (assembly GCA_013621035.1). Classification (NCBI taxonomy): domain Eukaryota; kingdom Metazoa; phylum Chordata; class Actinopteri; order Siluriformes; family Clariidae; genus Clarias; species Clarias magur. The sequence continues at coordinate 666,882 of QNUK01000314.1, read as the reverse complement.
TCAACAACACTAGTCTGGTGGGGCTGCCACTCGCCACCTGTCAAGGCATCATTAAGGTGAGCAGGAGAAATGTGGTCACAGGACCAGTGGTTTTCACTTACAGTATGTCACTTTGGCTGTGGCCCATATTGAGGTTATCATGACTATACTTTACACTTTCTTAAAGCTGCACGCTTTACAGTGAGAACTCTAATGCAAACAAATGCACTGACCCATGTACAGTATTGTGCTCGTACCGGAGATAGAAAAAAGAAACATCCTGAACTTATATAGAAGAGCTTATTGCTACATAACTGTATTTTACCTTTTATTAACTGGAAGGACATTTAAAACAACCACTTTGAACCAGGCAGAGTGAAGGATATTGTGTGCTTTCTCTGAGATACATTGCCAGCCAGTCACTTTGATCGACAGGGAAGAGAGCATGTCATCCCTCCCACCCAAAAATCATCAGCATTTTTGTTCCCCTTAACTAACCCCAGGTGGCTGTGTAACAACAGGATTCAAAATCACACTCTCCAGGCAAATTATTTCTTCTTGTGCCACTTCTTGAGCTCTAGAAGTAATTACTTTTTTGTATAGCTTTGGTACAACTTCATAAATGGCTGCCGTGAGCCGTCCCCATCATTAATTACTCATTTTGCTTTGTGTGTATACATTTAAAGGAACGGTGATTATAAGAACAGGTAGCGAAGATAATAATAACTAGATCTTGCAGTTGAGCTGATGTACTTTATAATCTGTGCTCTTTATGATCCCCCAGGGTCTGAAGAACCAGGTGCAGGTGAAACTAAACATTGTGAGCTGCCCTCCTGTGACCACAGTCCTCATCAAAAGACCCGACCTTAAATACCAGCTGGGCTTTAGCGTGCAGAACGGCATTGTAAGTAGCAGAGCACCAACCTTTACCCTGTCCAAATAACCAGGAATTACACTTCTAATGTCAGAGCAGTGGGGTTTCCAACCACTTTTTTGTAAACAGATTTTAAATTTGCACATATCCAGGGAATCATATTTATACTTCATGAATATTATTGTTGTAGATATTCTTTTATATAACTGTCACATGGTTTTAAGTTGTGTTAAAGTCACTGTAGCACTCAAACCTCCAAATGCAATTGAGTTGCAGGTAATAATGCCATGGTGTTGACTTGTGTGTGTGTAGATATGTAGTCTGATGCGTGGAGGTATTGCTGAGCGAGGAGGGGTCCGGGTTGGCCATCGGATCATAGAGATAAACGGCCAGAGTGTGGTGGCCACAGCTCATGAGAAGATTGTCCAAGCATTGTCCAACTCTGTGGGCGAGGTAAGGAGAAACTCTGTTTCAGACTTACAGGTCTAAAGTGTTTTAATTGCTGGGCCACCAGTTTTAAATCTTGCCTTACATCAGACTATTTACTAAGAAGAACCTGCACACATACTGATACAGAACAGCAACATAAATGCTGCCATTATGAATGAATGTTGAAATTTGATAACTGTTATATCAGATTAAATTATATTTTATTGTATAGCACACTGTGGGTAAATTCCCAAATCTGATTGAATCAGAAGTGGCCTTTTGTACACTCCACAGCTGGGACAGTAGTTCTGGTTTTATTACGAACATCAGGTTAGCATTAACAATTTTATTAACAAGAGTTATTGTTTCAGTAGTGACAGTTTGTACAGAGGAACTTGTATAGCAGTCTTATTAATCTAAGCCCATAACAAATGGATTTTGTAAGATGGTTAACAGGATCAATCATTTGATTGATCATTTATGTGTTGACGTTCTTTGTTCGGAGATGTTTAAGTAGCTGTACTATTGGTGCTTCGCAAAATTCCCTGTACAAAGACATTACACTCAAGTACATTCATGTAAATTTCATTACAGTCAAGTACAGTTTAGGTTATGACCTAGACCTTGTATCTGTTCAGATTTTATTGATGTTCATTGTCTATGATTATTGTTAAGCTTTGCTATGGTGTGTCCCATCATGATTAACTTCCTGGAACTTCAAGCATCACAACTTAGCATGAATTACACATTTTGTTTTTCTCCTCTGAACAGATTCATATGAAGACAATGCCAGCAGCCATGTTCAGGCTCCTAACTGGCCAGGAGACTCCCATGTACATCTGACTGAATGAATGATGTCTGTGGTTTATTTAAGACTTTTAATGGACACGTCTGTGTCTAAGGATTTCCGTCTTTTGTCCGATCATCTCTCTTCTTTCGTTTCGCAGATACAGTAATAATTTGTCTCTCTAGTTTTCTCCTAACCACTCTATAACAGTTGGCCATTTTCCACTGATTTTGTGGATTTTGTTTGTGACGTCGCGTGTATACACAATGGTCGTCGAGTCGGATGATAAAAGGCTGGGCCAAAATAATTTTTTTCCTTATATGCAAATAAGAAGGGGAGCTCATGTATATTTATTTCAGCTTCCCTTTCAGCTCTTTGTTTTATTTATTTTAATGATCAATTAAGTGTCTTGCTCCTGTCTGTGAACTATGTTGGAAAGTTTGTGCTGTAAATATTTATTCATTCTGCCGGAAGATAGGAAAAGCAAAGCCAGGGTGAGAAGTCCACCCATGTAATGCCCAAAAATAGTGAGAATGGTGTATCTGGAATGGGAAGAGCTGTGCCAAAAAAAACCCCTCAGCTACACAGGTTTTTAAAGTAAGCTCCTGTTAAGAATATCGCTTCCTGAAATCCAGTACTGATGTCCTTTCGATAATCACTGTTTTTCTGTAATTCAAGGCATGTGCTTTCCCTCTAGCAGGTACAGAGAATTTTACAGTAAAGCCAGATATAATTTTTGCGTTAGTCTAATGTCATTCTCAAATTTAAAGCAAAAAACACCCTTAAAACCAATCCATAAATAACATAAAATTATTAGCGTTAATAATTAGGACCCCGTGAACAAAACATTGGTGTGTAGGACGCAGAATGTAGTTCACCTCAGCATAGCCAGATATAAATTTGTACTCATGAAAAGGCTAAGACATTACAGTTTGAGGTACAGGTATTTTCTGGAGGGTTTTTTATTGGTATACAAGCTTTATTATTTCTTGAGCATAACTTCAGGGCTGAAGTATCCATGGTGCAAATAGATTAAAAGCATCTTTAAATTGCTGAAATAATAACATACATCTCTGTCAGTGAACACAATGGAAGTTGAAGCACCTGCTAGAGGGGAAAAGCACATCTTATCAGATTATTCTTTAGACAAGTGCAAAACGTAGGAACACCAACTTACAAACTATGTCGTTGTTGTGAAACGCATATTCTTCTATTTAAGATTATTTTGCTAAGCATTTCATGAGGTCGCATCCACATACAGTACATACCCTCACCTCAGCTTTATTTTTTTTCTAGTGAAAATGTATGGCACAAAGTTTATTGCAAATGGGTTGTTACTTGGCGAAACATTATAGTTAAACTGTGCAGACGTTTGCCATACTGTTTAAAGATGGAACACTTTAAGCTTTCCTTAAATTGAATGTTGATTTGATTGATAAATATTTACATAAACATATCGAGGGCTATATTTGACCATGTGTATATAAAGGCATTACTTCAGATAGTGTGGATCGTCAGCAGTGGAAGTAGGTTTTCAGCATTCATGTTAATGACCGTCATGTCTTTCAGTTTTCACGACTAGTGAACTTGTCAACTTTTACTTGAATTTACCTGAGAAGTTGAGAGGGAAGTCTAACTTTGGAATATCTCAATAAGCAAATAATAACTGTCATTGCTAGATATATTAATAGCTACAGTTAACCTCAATATAACCTATGGCACAATTGCTTTTATACTTTATTATGAGAATCTACCCCTCCAATAACTCTTAAGGAAGTTCTAATCCAGAGGAGGAATAACAGGTTTTTAGAACGGTTGTACATGCAAAGCAGCTTCTACAAGAAGGGAACATTTTTATATCCTGATTCATCACCAAAAAAAAAAAAAAAGTTTTTATTTGGTGGGCATTAAATCTTTTTCTTTTCTTTTTTTTCTACATGGCAATGCACAAACCTTTTGTAACCTACAGTACCATATGTAAACACAACAATCCCTCCATATCATAATAATCCAATAATAAATCTAGCAATCACCATCATGATGTAAATTACTTTAATTTGAACAGCATACACACTATACCATATCTGAAAGTTTATTTTTATGTGTTTTATGTCCATTTTTGTGCGTGCTCAACAAAAACTCATTCGAGTTGTGAATGTAAACGTGTTGTTAATAGTGCGTCCATTACCTTGCGCAGTATTAGAATGTCTGTACATAAACACAAACATTGTTTAGTAAAAGTGCCCGGATTAGGATGGCACCTGCTCTGTTAACACTCCCTCTCCCCACTTTGTGTCAGGCGTCTGCCTTGAGGAAATAAATTCACACTGTGATCAGAAGCCTTACTGCTTACAGTAAGCTTTGGGGAACATGAGAAACGGCAAAACAAGTGAACTCACAAAGATTAATAGTTACCTGTTTGCATGCAGCCTAAATGTCAAAAATGCAAAAAAAAAAAGACAAAACAATGACAATAAAGTGTAACATAATCCCTTGCCGGACTCGTTGTGCTTTTGATTCACAATTGTTGGAGCTGTTGTAATTATTATAATCATTACTAAAAATGTATATACAAAACCCTAAATGTTTATTTGTTGAAATAAACTGAAGATGAAGGTGTGTACCTTACACAGGGTGAGGGTGTCCAGATATCACAAAAACATTGGGAAAGTCTAAATAACTGGAAATACTTTTGGCTGAATTGCATTGTTGGAAACTTAAAAAAGAAACATTTTCATTCTTTATTAGGCCTTTATCATGTAAAGTTGTTTGCCAATTCCTTAAACAAACAGATCTTTCCTTCATATGACAAATGAGCCCACACAACTCCGCTGTTAAGAGTGTTAACTTGTTCTCTCAGTACAGTGAAAGGCGATGAAATTGCTGTTGGGAGTAATCACACACACACACACACACGGCTGACATTTCCTTAAATGGTAGTACATTTTAGATCCAGAGCTGGAATACATTTAGATTTCAGTTTCCAAACTACACATTCACAAAGGTCTTTCTGATAAGATAACTCATTTTGGCTTATTACCTGTCTGTCTTCCTGCAGGCTCCAGAGGCATCTTAAGATAAGTGGAGCCCATCCTCATGACAAATTGCTGAGTTTAACCTTACCCACATCTGTAGCCATGGTAACATACAGTAGTCTTATCTCGCTATATAAGTAGACTGTTTCAAACATACAGTATATACACACAACCATATTTATTTAATGTATTTATTAGAGCTATAGTGATTTTCACTTCTGAATCTTCCACCCACAGAACACATAAAATGCAAGTTAACTGGTGTTTTACAGTTTTTATGATTTGGATTAGACTTGTTCAGTTCCTGGGGGGCCTTTTTAAGTAGATTGACTGTAGTAATAATAATGATGTCTTAGATATCATGGTTTGTGTTTTACAATAGCTTTTTTTTTTTTTTTTTTTAAAGAAAAGCACTGATCCCTGGCTATGCTTCATGAAGACATATGATTCTCCTGACTGCACTTTTATAAAACCAAACGCTAGGCTGAGGCATGATGCCCGGGTTGTGATAAATCTTTACTCCAGTATGTAGAGTTCTGTTACCCCCTGGTGGTTACAACCACAACATAAAACAGCTGCGTGTATACAGTACAGCAAGTCTGGTATTTTATTCATTCTCTTATGTGCATTCTTATGTTTATTCTCTTAAGTGCAAACAAGGTAAATTAATTTACACTGTGTTAACTGTTGCAGTTTGTCTGTCGGAGGCTGTAAAGATTTAATGCAACACTTTTATGTAAATTTGCCCCAGGTGGACATTACAGTAAAGATCAGTTAGGCAGTAATAATTCTAAAATATATGAATTATCAGACTAGATTCATTTGCTTTATGAATGTGTAAAGCTCATTTTCTCAGGGGTTCTGGTCATTTTTGTCACACTTCAGCATGACTTTGATCCCGATGCCCTGTTTAGTCGTCTCGAACGCCTGCACAGCTTGCTCCAGTGGAAAGCGGTGTGTGACCAGAGGCATTACATTCACACGCTTAGAGGCCAGCATAGAAATAGCAATAGGCCACCTAGACAAAGAAAATAAAACATAAGGGAATAAAGAAAGATTTGTGGAAACATATGGTAAATGGGTGGAGCTGAATATGATTTGAATGATTTTTTAAGTCACTGAGGCACCATATTTCAGTGGCATAAGGCCTATCCACACACAAACTATACATGCTGGATCACAAGGCAAGTTTCCAACCTTCTTCTAATGTCTCCGCTAATAATTGCGGAGGATGTCTGTGATCTCAATCCCGTGCGAATTGGTCATGTCTGTCATTTGTAAAATATTTAGTAAAACATTTAGTAAAAAATTTACCATATTTCACTGAACACCAAAATCCTGTGGTAATATTAGTCCTGTGCGAATCAGCATGTCTGTGATTTGGCCATTATTTGGTGATACTAGTATTTATAAATTTTTCAAGGTTTTTGTTTCCTGGGTGACTTTTTAAAAGTATTTTTGGGTGCTGGGGTCATAATGCTATACACCATACAACAGTACAATGTGCAGAAGATGAAAAATCACAAATAGGGCTGTATTTGTATGAAATGTTACATTATTTGTAATATGTAATATAAATATAACTCTAATATATAATATATATAATGTGACATAACAAACGTAATATTTATTTGTATGAATAACATCATATCTGGGAGATAAGTCAGGAATTTTTGTAAATTCGCAGACTTTGCTTATTCTGTGAATGCGCTACCGTGTGTTGTTACTACTTTATGTGTTACTACTAAGACAAATTATGTCTATTGAGGTGAGCATGTGACGATTTTGATGTGCATGATGCTAAATTGACAGCTTCTATCAAAGATTACTGATATAATGGCCATGTAGGTTCAATGCTACTGTAACTAAAAAGAATTTGTTGTTGCACACTTGTATAATGGCTTAATGCACAAATACTGTATTTAGTATATTTTGTGTAATACTTAATACATTTGATTGTTTAGAAGTATTATTTGAATTCCATGATATATATTTATAACAAATGAAAAAGATTCAAGTGCACTACAAGTGTACTTACTCTTAAAATGGCACACATTATCTGAACGTTGCGTACTGTTTTACTCACGTGTTGCAGTAGCGGAACACGCCTCTGATGTCCACTTCTCTGACAGCGACTCTAACGAGAGGCACTGCTGTCATTTCAGCACCGAGTCCAACCAAAACAACTACACCTCCGGAGCGAGTGGCCTGTACACACAAACATAATAATACACACTTCATCTGTGTGCACCCAGCAAAAACAGATTTCTATTAAAGTTTCTTCTTATTGTACTGGGAACTTTCTATGCCACTTATTTACTGTCACTTATTTATACACTTTATTTACTGGTTACTGATAACCTGCTGCGCTATGACAACTAGGGATGTTAATCATTAATAACAACTGCCTAAGATTTTTATTTATTTATTTATTTATTTATTCAAATGTAAAGGGCCCCATTATGTAATATTCACTTTTTGCTTAAAATACTATTTGGTTTGTGTACGTTCATGCAAAAACATGTAATAATTTCTGTAACTTTAGACATTAAAAATCTGTGCTTCTGATTCGCTAAAATAGGAGACCATTTCTGAAAAAGGTAGTAGGAAAAGCTATTTTATTTAACTAGAGCAAACTTAGATTGCGAGTTGGGCGTTTGACATCTACAGTATCACCAAACAAAAAAAAACAGACATGCTCTGTTGGCTTAAAATAAAAACACCAAACACTTTATTTTTAATACCAAGGAAGTGAAGAACTTTTATTTACAATGGACATGTTCCTTCGGTCTTCTTGAACAGCTTTCTGCACAATTTTCATGCACAATTTTCATGCACAATTTTCAGCTGGTCTGGGATCAGCTATATAGAAGCTTAAGCGTGACTACATAAATTCCTTATTGTCATTGTAGTAATACGATGAAATGTTTTGTATTTACATGCTGACGCTGAAAGTGATGCTAGTTTTTTAAAGTTACTTTTTCAATCTGTTCTAAATAAAAATTTAGATGCATATACAGTAAAGTACGTTACAGAAGATTTTGGTTGTTATAAATTTTTCTGATCTGCACTCTAACCATGGAATGTGTGACGAATGTGATTATAATGTAAAGAATATTTAAAAGTCACCAAACCTCGTTCTGTGCAAAAAGGCATTTCAAAGTTCAATTGAAGCACAGCTGAGACTAAATCCAGTTGGAGTCTTTCAAAGTTACAGTGAATTTAGTACAAATCTAACTCTTTTCTTTCCTCTGAATTAGCCAAATGGCCAGATGGTTAGCCATACAGTTCTTTTCAAGGAAAGCTTAGCTTAGTCTTTTTATTGTTAATTAATGAATCCATTACTGACCGTTTTTTTTTTTTAAATGGGAGAAATTTACAACCATAATGACAATTCTCAAAAGGACTAGATGAATAAACTTTTTGCCTAATTCTCAATAATAGACTAAATAACATTTTAACAAAAGTCAGACTAACATTGCAGTGGCACGAAAGTGGAGAATGATCATTATATTATTATTAACATGATAACAATAACTGATTGTTTTGTTAAATGGTACTCACATAGATTGCTGTTTGGATGCTGCTCTCGACACCGGTACACTCTATGGATATATGAGGCATGCCCCCCAGCATGCCATCCACACGTTTGGCCAGTTCCTGTGGTGTATCTCCTCTCTTAACAGGAAGAACAAAGTCAGCTCCTAACTCTTTAGCTTTGGCCAACCTATCAGTAGAAAGGTCTGATGGTACAAGATGATGTCATATGAATGGACAGCACATGACTTTGTGACAGTTTTGCACATAATATTCACGGTGCTCTAAAATAGTACCTTGTTACAAGAAAACAATATTTAGCTTAGTCCTGCATCAGCCCTGCAGGTTAAGTCAGTGGGGATTTTGAAAACAATATAATGCTCTTACTGCTCACTTTGTCAACATAATAGGTGCATTTTATTATGGAACATTTGTACAAATGTACCTTACCACTTATAAGCACTTGAGAGGCTCCCATGGATTTAGCTACCAGCAGAGAGACCAGGCCGATCGGTCCTACAGGAAACAAAATATTAGCTGTTATATTAGCTGTTAGTCAAGGACCTGACTTATATCAGTGATACAATAAGTGCTTTAGTTTTAATTAGTGGGAAATAGCATCTTCTGTATGTCTCATATCAAAATATACAGTTAGTCCCTGACTTACGAAGGAGTTCCATTCCCAGAACACATTTGTTAGTCGGATTCGTCCATAAGTCCGACAAAGTGAGTCTTACACCCCATCTCACCTGCGTGGAGTCAGTGCGGTTTAATAGCACGGTTTAGCAGTTTTGGCGTGATTACGTTTTCATGATTACATAAATTTTTCAGAGGAAAAAATTAAAAGTTTAATCCTTTCAGCAGTCTTCGCGGAGGCTCGCTGATCCTGTGACATCTCGTGGTCCCTATTACATCTAACCACGTAGGTGAGATAGGGGTGTTGTACACCTTTGACACAAATATATAATGTAAAGCAGAATAGGTGCTATTTTGTCTGAGATGGTTTTTTCACCATCAGAACAGCTTTGCAGGACGGCTATTCTCCATCATCTTGCTCATTGAAACCGGTGAGGCTGTTTTAATTTACTATCAAAATATAACATATGATTTATGGTTGTAAATATCGGTCTGGTGCATATCTGATGCACTGGAATGTCGAATTTTTTGTACAATACATGTGAGCTACTTTACTCTGTGAGCATCCATATAAAACTTTTGGAAATCTGTTTTGTATTAAAGCCCAAACACAGTGGCCTAATTTGGTTGGGGCTAAACCAGGTGTTCAGGAATAAAAGTGCCCCTACTGAGGTTGATGGAGCAGCTATCTTAAGGAGGGGGTATAAAAGGGGTAATAACCTGCTCCACAGATGAACACAAAGCTTCCCAGAGTAACTCCGCCTCTTCTGCATGCGTGAATCCCCACTGAGAGTGGCTCAATCAATGCCCCTTCCTCATAACTCACATTATCAGGAAGCCTGCACAAAGGAATTTAAACGATTACCTGAAAAGCACATGGATTCACAGCCTGATGTCTATTCTTGTGGCTTAGAAATGTAAAAATATTTCCAAAGGTTGGGAGTCAAATGTACAGTGCACGTCATGTTGAGAAAAACTAACTTGTAGCAGAAGTTAGCATTATGTTTGTAGTATCTGCAGAGGTTCCCGTCATCAGGGGGTGTGGCACAGAAGAACACTGTGGGTGATATGTTGTAACGTCCAGATTTAAAAAACTCGTCCATTTCTCGGGGAACTCCAGGTTCAATAGCCACCCTGTCACCTGATGAGACAACAAATTGGTAAATAAATAGGATTCAAAATGGCTTCTTATGGAACTGTATAATTTATCGATTGTTAATTATTAACACAATGTCCACCTATGCAACACTGATATCACTAAAAGCTGTATTAAACAAATAAGTCCAATATGTAGCTGACACTTCATTGTTTTTATCATCAAGTGTGTGACTGTCTGGTTTCAACAGATGACAGGCACGACATACAGTTGTGTGGGTTTATGAATCCAAAGAAACATGAATAATATTGACTTAAACAGTGCAGGATAATCTTTAAACATGCATTTCTCCAGCAGACCTGGTTTAAGATGAGTGACTGCAGATCCTACTTTGACCACTCGCCCTGATGCCTCGTGGCCAAGGACCATCGGCTTCTGAAGAACAAAATCTCCAATCCGTCCATTCTCCCAGTAGTGAACGTCAGAGCCGCAGATTCCCACCGAGTGCATTTGAAGTAAAACCTCTAATGGCCGAACAAGACAAGAGAAAAACGGTGATGACCAAGTTTAATGTATGAACATGAAATCCACATGAATCTTCTGGATTTATGACCTTTACCATTTCGAGACAGACACAGAAGGAAGAGTCAAACGATGTGCTCTATAACGGACACTTGGGAGAATGATGAAGCCAAGAAAAAAGATATTTACACTTTTATACGCTTTTTATAAACGCTTTGATTGAATGCATGAATTGCATTTTAAATGATTATTATTTGAAGCGAGATAGTAAAACACTGAAAAATGACAATTTTAGGGGCACATATAATATCATCTCTGCAAAACGGCTGAAGTTAGAAGTTTAAAGGTTCTAGGGAAGCAAGACTGGTCACTTCCATGTTGCATAAACTTCAGAAGTAGCTTATTTGGCACACACATTTCCTGCATTATGTCTATCAAAAAAATCAGGAGCAATACTGGTCCTGGGGCACAGAGGGGCAAAGGGCATAAAACATTATTCGAGCTCATGCAACGTCAGCATTTACTGTCAGGGAAAACCTGTGCATTTGTGATCATACAGTACCATTAGCTCCAGGTTCTGGGATGGGACGTTGTTCCTGCAAATAACAACATTAACCATTAAAACAAACTGTCTTTCAGAGAAACATTAGTTTATTGAGATAGCTGGGTTAAAACGAATTTGTCGTACCAGCCTCAAATCGCCTTTAGCGTGCAACACTGCGGAAAGGTTGTCTTTCTCCATGTTCTCCTCGCGCGCACCGCAGTGTTTAATCTCAAAGTGTTATTTAAAAAGCGGCTCTCACGCTCTCACTTTTCTCACTAGTGGCCCGCTAGATCCCGCCTTCTACAATCGGATTGGCTAATAGATCCCGCCTCTGCGTCACGATTGGCTATTGTCTCCTGTCCACACAGCAGTTCACGTGACAGCATAACGTCGCGGAAATAGAAGTAGCAGATACGGCAAAATAACGTTATTTAATTTTATTTGTACCATTTTATACACATTTTCAGTTAGTCCATTTTTTCCCAATGTTTTTCTGCTTAAGTAGTTCTGTTAATGTATCTATTTAAACAGGATTACAGTAAACAAACATGATATTTCCGTATCTAGGCGGGCATGTACGGCACTAGCCAATCACAGTCCGAGAGTCAGATTCTACCAGCCAATGAAATTACGAATAAGAGTTTCACGAGTATGGTGGCCATAGAATTTGCACCGCCTTCTTTCACATGTCTTGGATTTCTATGCAGCCTAATTTAAAGCTGGAGCCTATAAATATCGGTATTATTTTAACATATAAGGCTATTACTGTATATCGTGCCTAAGAGTGAATTCATGACACGCACCAGACAAAAAATAGGCCTATAAACTTTATACTGTATTGAGATTACCACGTTTCATTCATGAATAAATAAATAAGAAAGAGGGTGCAGATGTTCAGCAGTTACCTCAGCCTCTGAGGTTGCACAAGCCAGTGTACAGCCGTGGGCAAAAGTTATGAGAATTACACAAATATTACTTTTCAGAAAGTGCTTTTTTAGTGTTATTATCCAGCTTTTTGTCCAGTGTTTTTATGGTGTACTGAAGTGACAAAGTCCTCTATTGACATTACATTACGTTTATTTATACGAGTCAATGTTGTTGTTGTTGGTCTTTCTGCCTCTTGAGGATTGACCGCAAATTAATGTCTGGGGAGTTTAATGGCCACAGACCCAAAATTTCCATGTTTTGTTCCCGGGCCACTTAGTTTTGACTTTTGACTTAGGGCAAGATGCTCCAGTATGCTGGAAAAGGCATTGCTCATCACCAAACTGTTCTTGGATGGTTGAAGGATTAGCTTGGAGGATTTTTTTTCTTCTTTATTAATGGCTGTATTTTTTAGGAAAACTTGTAAGTGATCACACTCCCTTGGCTGAGAAGCAACTCCACACATACAGTATGAAGGGTCTCAGGATGGTTTCCTGTTAGCATGATACAGGACTGATGGTAGCGCTCACCTTCATACATTTCAAAAAGGGCTGCAAAGAAAAACATCAGAACAAAACACAGAAGCAAAACATTTAGTCATGGTCTCGTGTCTGTCCCGAGCCTGAATAAAGGAGGAGGGTTGTGTTAGGAAGATCATCTGGCGTAAAACATGTGCCAAACCAATGGCAGATATCAGGCCCGGGATAACAACAGGTGGTCAGCAGGATACCTGTGGAAATTGGGCTATTGTTGGTCAAAGAATGAAAAGAAAATGAGCCGGCAGACGGGTCCAGGAAAGCAAGACTAAGAACATTGGTTCTGGTTTCAAACTGCTTCACAATGGTGTAGATAATAAGAGAAATTGTTTAGAGCTAATACTAAAAGAAGAGTATGCCACGAATGCGAAACTGGAAGCTGATGGGGTAATGATAAATGTCATCAGTGCATACACTCCACAGGAGGCATGTGATGTGGAGGAGAAAGAAGATTTCTGCATTCAGAGCCACTTTAGACTTTAGGACATGACTATAGGACAGTTGTTTGAATCTATAAACATTTCTATGGAATAAATAAAATAATTATTATATTCTTTAATATTTATAATATTTATAATTCTCAAATTTTCTGACACTCTTGTAATGGCATCCCACAATCTGGCAATTATACTGTAGCTCTGCGGCTCCATGACCCCCAAAATGTTAATTTTTCTATACAGTACTTGCATTGTCAGTATATTACTGTGTCTTGTTCATCTGTTGCATGGAGCATATTAACCCTGTCCTATACACCTTCTATAATTAGGAAATAATGGGGGCAAATGAAGACTAATGATTCAGGATTAAAGTGAACCCTGTCTAGAGTCTAGAGTGTACAGTACGTATGCACGTTGTACGTTGTACACTTGTACAAATGTTCATAGACATGTGCAGTCATCAGCCACTTAAATAGGAACACGTGTATCCCTGCCCTTTCATGCAATTATCCAATCAGCCAGTCATGTAGCTCACCATATATAAAATCATTGGTTGTTTCTTTGGCTAAGTCGTCCGATTAACTGTTCATTTGTTCTCATTCGCTGCGCTGTTTTGCATTTACCTGGTAAATAGATAAAACACTCTGTGATGTGAAAAACCCCTAATTATCCAAAGGAACATGTTGAATTAGTGTCAATTATGCTTTAGAGTACGTACTAATATACCATATTTATTATGAACAAATTTCTCAATACACATTTGTCACTAAGTTTACTAATTAAATTATTTCAGTTATTCTTCAAAAAAGATTTCTTACAAAATCTTATTTAAACCTGGAAATCTAGGAGTCTGAAAATTTCGAGGTGGAAATGTTCCAATTCACTGAGTCATGTTTCTCACACAAGTGAGCCATCTTGTGGTCAAAAAGAAAGCCTGAAAAACTCATGTAGTTTCTCAGTCCTTCAGTTAGCATTTTTGTTGGTTTAGACCAACCTACAACAGCTTAATCTACAAAGACAATGTACAGATAATAAAAGGTCTTATGCATAAATATCGTTCACTCACTCATTTGTTATAATGCTCTATCCTGTATACAGGAGACTTAGGGCACGAGGTGGAGTACATCCTGGACGGGGTGCCAATCCATTGCAGGGCAAACATACATACATACACACACTAACACACTTATTTACACACTATGAGCAATCTAATAATGAGAATTAGCCTAATCTTTGGGCCGTGGCTGGAAACTGGTGTACCCGGGAGAAACCCACCAAGCATGAGGAGGACATGCAGACTCCATGTGCACAGACCTAAGGTGGGAATCTGGAGGTGTGAGGCCATAATGCTAACCACTAAGCCACTTTTTCTTTTTTTTCTTTTTCATTTTAATACTGTGGCAAGTTTTAGCAAATCAAAACATTCCTGAGACAAGAGAGAAATTTTGCTAGTGCTAGAGATTAATAACTAGTACTGCATTTCTTTGGACAGAAACATAAATTTTTTATTTAGAAATTATCCCAGGAGGTTACGCCCTGCTGTCAAACGTTCTAAGGGCATACACGACAGGATGCTTGCTTATTTATTTATTTATTTATTTATTTATTATTAATAACATGGTCTAGAATGGTCAGACTGGTTTAAGATCATAGAATGACTACAGTAGGTAAGAAATGTGGCCCTGTAGCAGCATGGTGGCTTAGTGGCTAGCACTGTCGCCTTGCACCTCCGGGTTTCAGTTCCCACCTCAGGGTCTGTGTGTATGCAGTTTGCATGTTTTCCCTGTGCTTAATGGGTGTCTTCCAGACTTCCAAATTTCAGATATTTCCTCCCATAGTCCAAAGACTGTAGACTAATTGCAGAGTAGACTAATTGGAATTCCCAGAGTGCCTGTAGTGCGTGAATGCGCGCGTGAATGTTAACTGCACTACCACACTTGTAAAAATGGAAATCAGTACAATGGTCACCAATGGCCTCCATGGTCCCTAGTTGGACTACAGAGGTTCATAGATGGTTGGATGGGTGGATGATTAGCACTTTAATCACAGCCAATCATCACTTGAATTTTACAGCCTATTTTAGTATTGTTGTTCATTTGGTCATTCTTTCAGTATGATAATGCACATTGCCACAAACTTATCTCAGACTGATAGCATGACCTCCAGTCTCTCTGATACGGGTTTCTGTATTTAGTCTACGTGGTATGACTTTTGCCAATCATGGCCCGTGAGGGAGATCTTACTAGCCAATCAAAACACAGTAGGCGGGACCTAGTTGTCTGTTGGTTGTTTAATACCCATAGTGGTACGGCGATGTTTTACATAAAAGCCCCTTCCTGCTCTTTTGCACTTGGTGTTATATTATTGAATTTTATTGCGAAGTGCCTCAGTGCCTCGCACAGTCTTAATTACGGCTCGGGTTTGTATTGTACTGTATAGACCGGAAATTTCCCCAGACCGTGTAACCATGGTGACGCCGCGCGAGCCTCGTGCCTGCTGTAGATGCATTACTGTCACCTAATTCACGGTGAGATTGTTATGAAGCGAAATGAATATAGACGATGTCCTTAATGAGTGCAAAACCAAGAGGTGGGAGTCTTTAAACATCAGCCACCGCGGTTTAGTTGTACTGCCAGCGCGCATCTCAGAGCTGATCACTTTAAAGAAATTGTTCCTGAACAACAATCACCTGATTTTACCCCCTGAAGAGGTAAGAAGGCAAAGGGAGGAGCTGTTTTAAACACTACATTAACTTATATATACACTTATATTTTAAGCATTCTGATATATATTAGATATAAGTATAATATACACCCTTCTGCATATCATTGATATTGTAAGTTACTTCATACTGTATGTGTTAAACAAGTTAAACAAGTTCCCACCACTTCTTCTTCTTTTGTAAATCTTCTTCTTTTGTATATGACTTAACTGTTTTGTTACGAAACTACTTTTGTAACATGCCAACAGATGGCAGCATAAAGCTGCACAGACAGTCACAGGGCGCACCGATCTTCATAAGTCAGCGTGCCAAAAGGCATCGTCTTGTGTCTGTCGGTGCTATTCTGATTAAGTGCATTACCACGTCTGCTATTTCATCATGGACAGCAAGTTGTAACAAAGAGCGAACGTGAAATTCTAATTTAAACTACAATATCTTTGACATGATCAGAAGAAACATTGTGTCGAAGACTGCCACGAACGCCATCAGGCTGCCAGGGATGACCCCTCCTTCATGTCGAGGATCTTTACCAGTGACTTACCTTGGATATATGGGTATGACCCTGAGATGAAACAACAGTCTTTACAGTGGAAGAGCCCATCATTTCCATGCCCGAAAAAGGCGAGGCAGGTCCGCAGCTCGACCAAGTGCATGCTTATTGTCTTTGACATTTGTGACATGGTGCACAATGATTTGTCCTCAGGGGCCAGACAGCCAATAGCGAATTCCACTGCCAGGTTTTAAGGCACTTTATAACAGAGTTTATAAACAGAGCTTATCTTAAAAAAGCTAAACCTTTTTTTTTTATTCTCTAAAATCTCTAAACTTTTTGATACCACCTTATACTATCCCTTTGATCATTCACTAATAGACACTGCTAAACTCTTTTCTTTGAATAGACTCTACTTAATTTGTACTCAAAAGTTTGGTACTGTAAAAATGTAACTGTTATTTGAATTCTCCTACATCTTCACCCTACTCCTTTGCAGATTCTGCATCTTGAACAGCTTGAGGAATTGTGCCTGGATCAAAACCAGTTGACTGTGTTACCTAATAACATCATCACCCTGAAACACCTGACATACCTGGGAGTAAACCACAACCCCCTCTCTGTCCTTCCTGAGGCTTTGGGAGAACTTAGAGAACTCAGGGAGCTCTGGGCCATAAACTGCGGACTCATTTCTATCCCACCATCTATTGGCAAACTCGGCAAGTTGCAAAAACTTGGTCTGAGTAGTAATTCCATCACTACATTGCCACCACAATTTGGGAACCTCAAAAGTCTGCAGTGGTTAAACTTGGCTGATAATAAAATAGAGGATGTACCAGAGGATTTGAAAAACTTGCAGTCACTAGTCTTCATCAACTTGAATAAGAACAGCTTCAAAAAGATTCCAAAGGCACTCATTGGTTAGTTATATGTGTTAAATATACTGTATGCAGGACCAGATTATAAATTATAGTTTTCTTATGAAAAATATCAAGGCATATTGTATTTTTTGTGTCTCTCATGAACAGTGCATGTGAATAGTTGTGTTTATGTTGCATCTTAAATCTATTTTCCAGAAATGACAAGACTTCAGGTTCTTCTTATGAACTTCAATAGTATTACCTCACTGGATGATGATTTAGTTCTAGGTTTCAGCAAACTTCTAAAACTTGACCTCAGGCAAAACACATTAACACTCAGACCACGTCACTGGAAGGTAAGAATATAAAGTGTATGCTTGCAGAGTTTGGTGTATGTACATTTGTTTGACTTTGGGCATGTAATTGTTTTTCTCATACTTGTGACTATTATTGTAATTCCTCTCTCTCTCTGTCTCTCTCTCTCTCTCTCTCTCTGTTTTATTGCAGGGTCTGGATTTTATATTGCTAGGCAGCACAGAAACCTCAATGGATGATATATGACAAATACACAATAAATCTGACTTGTCCAGTGTTTGCTTTTCACATGGCTGGTTATAACAGAAGGAACTACAATGAAAGATATATAATAAGCACACAATATAACATAATAAAAGAGTCATTTTATTATGAAGAACATTGAGAACCAGGTAAATATATTCCTTAACAAAACTAGGTCTGGTTTTTATGATAAAATATATTCACTTATTCTCTATACCTCTTATCCTGAGAATGGTAAATACAATGTTGTAAAATATAAGTGAGGTTTATAAAGTTAAGGATTACACTGTTAGATATTAAACATGTCAGTAGACAGTAGATGGTGCTGTAATGTACAGTAGGTCATGACAATATTATATACTCAGTTATAACATTACACCTTGATGTTAAAAGTGATGTTTGTTGTTCTAATATTGTATTACAATCTTGTCTAGATTCTGTAGCAGAAAATGTGCACATTCAAATGCAGTTTTTACTCCAAAAAGCAAATTTACATTTAAATTCCATTGTAGCACTGCAAGAGTACTACAGTATATACAAAAACGTCCTACATAGGCTGTCTTTTAGCATTAAAACAGATTGGGATGTTCTTGTGATTATCCGTCATGTAGTGTATGTATTGCTAACTGTTGGGACATGCTGAACAGAGATTTTTGTGACCATGCAATGCCTCAGTTTCTTTTGTTAAAACATTCTGTGTTTCATTCTGACATTCATATCACATGGTAAATCTCTTATTGTAATTTCATTATGCTTAAAAAGAAATATAATTGTGTGAATATTTCCAAAAAATATATATTTTTAAAGTAGTAGCTAACAGTAATTTACAGCTTTTGTGATGTGAATAAATGAATTGTGAATTAACTATTTGAATTTGTACAAATGCATGCAAATTTATTTCTGCCATTACGTTGGATGATTTTGGACAATTCTACTATATTTGTATCTAATTTAAACTTATAACTGAATGATTCTTGGTATTATGGAAAATTGTTTGCTTTAATATTTAACACCATGTGACCCATATATTGTTCCAATTATGGTGCATTAGGTTTATAGGTTTCTGTTTCACAAAAAAGATTTATCCATTAAAATGCTACTATGGCTCCCTGTTCACTTTCACATTTACATCACATTAAACATTAATTCGTGATTTTTCTGCCATTTCTCTGAAATCGGGTGTCCTATAGGTACTATATCACTAATGATGTAACTACAGGTTCCTTTTCCCGCTAAATGTTTTACTTATCAGACAATATACAGTGTAGTGTATTTTACATGAGCTAGTTTTCACTGAAATGACAATGGATTTAGAGAACAGGGTTATTGTCCATTTGAGGAAACAAGTTTTTAAAAAAAAGTGTGAGAAAAAGAGAACCATAAAATTTGCAAGGTCAAGGCCAAACACCACTGTGTGATTTACATCCTGAGAAACCTACCTAATGCTATTTCACAAGTGATACAAACTTTCATCCTTCATATTGGTATTGATAAAACATAGATTGATATAATTCTAATATTTGTCTTCAGCCTGTAAACTTTTTCATAGTATAGCGGAATAGCATTTATGTCATACTGAAAATACCAACAATCTCACACACAGGACTATCAAACAAAACTTTCTCTTCTTTTATTTGTCCAATAATGACAGTGTTAGACTTGCCAGTTTTGTTTTTCCATTGGCCCCAAGGAACAAAACAGAATCTCTAAATGTCTATTATCTCTAGCCAATTAGGCTAATTTGCATTCCTGGGAGGAAACTGTGTAGAGGAAACCCACCAAGCAAGGGGGGAACATGCAAACTCCACACGGGACTCAAACCCCGACCTTAGAGGTGCGAAGCCACAGTTTTGTTGGACATTCAGCTGCTGGCAATAAACAAATAATAATAATAATAATAATAATAAAGCTGCTGATGAACATCTGATCCGCACTTGGTAAAGTTTTGCCACCCTATGCCGTTGCTGACACAATCCTCCTGTTTTATCTGGGCTTGGGACAGGTGTTCCGGGAAATTCAGTGTCCCTATGTGTCCCCGGTCGCGCTGATGAAATCATGACGTCACCACCTAGCGCCGAGAGGGCGAACGAGGATTTTGACGGTGTTTCTCTCGTTTTAAAGTGTTTTTACGAAGTTTCTGAATTAAAAAAACAACATATGCAAAATAGTCGAGTGTCTTTTCGCTTTTTTGTATATTTGAACATAATTCAGACGTTTTAATCCGCTGCAAAAGGCTGGTTGCTGGGCAAGTTCTGAGATGACGATTCATTTTAATTCCCGTACATTAGCTGTGTGATGATGGATGTGATATTGATTTATTCTAAATATATTTAAGGTTATACTTTGTAACTGATTATAGTATGTAACTCAAAGGGTAGAGTAGCTGGCCACGCTACTCTGTTTTACCCTCTCACACATCCAGTTCTATTAAACTATCTGGTGTACATATCAAAACACACAGTACAGAGATTTCCCGGAGTCTTGTTTAAATTACAGTGTTAAAAAATTTTTTTTATTTTATTGTATTACCTAAGCACACATGTCTCTGAGTGAATTTCAGACATCCCTGATACTTCCACAGCCAGTAGGGAGGGGGAAACAGATTTTTCTGATGCCCAGGAAAATATGTTTCCCATATTTCAATCAAAAGACAGCGTTTTTGAAAAACTTTCTGACCACTATTTTATCTTTGTTACAGGCACACATGTCTCTGAGTCAGTTTCAGACATCCCTGATACTTTCTGATGGCCAGGAAAATATGTTCCCCACACTTTAATTTAAAAGACAGTACTTTTGAAAAAAAGAGAAAATGTATGTGTGTATATAAAGTCTCATGCACATGCTTGATAAATATCACATCACAATTATTATTATTTTTTTTTGGGGGGGGGGGGATTTCCCCCCGATTTTCTCCCTAATTTAGTCGTGTCCAATTCCTCCCCGTCACTAGGGGGCTCCCACATTAAGGCTACTACTACCACTGAGCCGGGAGGGCCGAAGACTATCATGTGTTTCCTCCGAAACACGTGACGCCAGCCGAACTGCTCGCTCGCGCGAGTGTGGGCGGCGTAACACACTCAGAGGACAGCGCTATCCGCTCCCTCCGCTGCGCGAGCTCACAGACGCCCCTGACTGGCTTGTCGGAGACTGGATACTGGATGTCGGAGCACTAAGTACCTCTCA
This sequence comes from Clarias magur, assembly GCA_013621035.1. Lineage (NCBI taxonomy): Eukaryota > Metazoa > Chordata > Actinopteri > Siluriformes > Clariidae > Clarias > Clarias magur. The sequence goes on along the minus strand of QNUK01000314.1, from coordinate 645,733 downwards.
TCCTTCCCCTCTGAGAGAGGAAGAGCCAATCAGCTCTCTCTAGACCTCCGGCTGCGAGAGGTTACAGCACCACCCGGGATTCGAACTAGCGATCTCCGGATGATAGGGCGAGCTTTAACCACTGCGCCACTCGGAGGCCCTCACAATTATTTTTTTAATTGAAAAGATGTTAACACAGTCTCTCCTGGAAATGGAAAAAATGCACAATATTTTCAGCAAACATTGATGTATAGTTACATTTTCTGTCATAAATTGAACAAAGATAAAGAAAAAAAAACATCATCGTGGCACTGTACAAAAGTTTGGGCACCCTACATAATCAGTACTTAGTAACACCTCCTCTGGCAGATATCGCAGCTTGTAAATGCTTTTTATAGCCATCTAAATGTCTTTCAGTTCTTGTACTTGGGATTTTCTCCCATTCTTCCTTGCAAAAGGCTTCTAGTTCTGTAATATTCTTTGGTCGTCTTGCATGCACAGCTCTTTTAAGCTCTACCCACAAATTTTAAAAATATGTTTAAATCAGGAGACTGAGATGGCCGTTCCAAAAACTTCAGCTTGTGTCTCTTGAGGTATTCCATAGTGGATTTCGAGGTATGTTTAGGATCATTGTCCTGTTGTAGAAGCCGTCCTCTTTTCAGCTTCAGCCTTTTTACAGATGGTGTGATGTTTGCTTCCAGAATTTGCTAGTATTTAGTGGAATCCATTCTTCCCTCCACCCGTGCAATGTTTCCTGTGCCACTGGCTGCAACACAACCCCAAAGCATGATAGATCCACCACATGATTAATAGTTGGCAAGGTGTTCTTTTCATGAAATGCCGCTCCTTTTTATCTCCAAACATGCCTTTGCTTATTGTGGACAAAGAGTTCTATTTTAACTTCATCAGTCCACAGGCACTTGTTTCCAAAACGCATCAGGCTTCTGTAGATGTTGTTGCATACTTCTGATGTTGGATTTTATGATGGGGACGCAGGTAAGGTTTTCTTCTGCTGACTCTTCCATGACGGTCTTGTGGAAAGGTGCACCACCACTCCTGAGTCTGCTAAATCTACCTGCAGGTTTTTTGTAGTCAAATGGAGGTTTTGATTTGTTTTTCTAAGCAGCATATGAACAGTTCTCTCCGAGAGTTTTCCTGGTCTTCCAGATCTCATCTTGACCTCCACAGTTCCCCTGAACTGCCATCTCTTAATTACATTTTTCACTGTGGAAACTGCAAGCCGACAACACTTTGCTATCTTCTTGTAGTGTTTTGTCACACACAGACACACACACACAGTATGTGTTTATGTACAGTACCAGTCAAAAGGATGGACACACCTTCTAACTCAATGTCTTTTTGCTTTGTGATTTCTTTTCTCAAATATAGAACAATACTGGAGATTTGGTAATTGGATTTGATACCATTTGTAAATGGAATTAGGTAATTAAGTAACAACCACAACACCACCAACAGTCAGATGTTATTTTTTACATGGGGCAAAGGTAACACGATGCACAGAATGTTTTAAAAAACACTGTCTTTTAAATAAAAGTATGGGGAACGTATTTTCCTGAGCATCAGGAAAATCCGTTTCCCCCTCCATACTGGTTGTGGAAGTATCAGGGATGTCTGAAATTCACTCAGAGACATGTGTACATGTGGCAAAGGTAACACAATGGACAGGATGTTTTACAAGACACTGTCTTTTAAATAAAAGTATGGGAAACGTATTTTCCTGGCCATCAGGAAAATCTGTTTCCCCTCCTCACTGGCTGTGGAAGTATGAGGGATGTCTGAAACTGACTCAGAGACATGAGTGCCTCTAGTAGAGATAATACAGTAATAATGTTTTTAAAAAAAACACTGTCCTTTGAATTGTAATATGGGGAACGTATTTTCCTGAGCATCAGGTAATTCTGTTTCCCCTCCCTACTGGCTGTGGAAGTATCAGCGATGTCTGAAATTCACTCAGAGACATGTGTGCCTGTAGCAAAGATAAAATAGTGATCATAATGTTTTTCAAAAACACTGTCTTTTGAATTGTAGTATGGAGAACATATTTTCCTGAGCATCAGGAAAATCCGTTTCCCCCTCCCTACTGGCTGTGGAAGTATGAGGGATGTCTGAAACTGACTCAGAGACATGTGTGCATGGGGCAAAGGTAACACAATGCACAGGATGTTTTTGAAAACATTGTCTTTTTTATTGAAGTATGGGAAACGTATTTTCCTGGCCATCAGGAAAATCTGTTTCCCCTCCCTACTGGCTGTGGAAGTATCATGTGAGACATGTGTGCTTAGGTAATACAATGAGATGTTTTTTTATTAACACTGTAATTTAAACAAGACTCCAGGAAATCAATTCTCCCAGTTAACATATGTAATAAATTTCAAGCTTTCATACTTTCTGACATTAAAGAAAAGGAATCATTCAGATACAATATTTAATGTAAAAATACTATTATAATATGTGCTGTGCCAATTATGTATGTGTGTTTTATCATGGGTAACCATACAGCATATGATGGATTTCAGGATCTCGTGTTTCCCATCATATGTGGGTGTAGATGTAGGTGTGATGGCTGAAAGTAATTCAGATACGTAGTTACAGATGAATAACTCTGAGTGTGGTGTATATAATCACTGTACTGTGTGTGTGTGATGTGTACACCAGATGGTTTAATAGAACTGGATGTGTGAGAGGGTAAAACAGAGTAGCGTGGTTAGCAGTTACTAACTATCAGAAGTAGACACTCTACCCTTGGAGTTACATACTATAATCAGTTACAAAGTATAACCTTAAATATATTTAGAATAAATCAATATCACATCCATCATCACACAGCTAATGTACGGGAATTAAAATGAATCGTCATCTCAGTACTTGCCCAGCAAACCAGCCTTTAGCAGCGGATTAAAACGTCTGAATTATGTTCAAATATACAAAAAAGCGAAAAGACACTCGACTATTTTGCATATATTGTTTGTTTAATTCAAAAAACACTTTAAAACGAGAGAAAAACCGTCAAAATCCTCGTTCGCCCTCTCGGCGCTAGGTAGTGAGTGACGTCATGATTACATCAGCGCGCGCACTGCGCGCGACCGGGGACACATAGGGACACTGAATTTCCCGGAACACCGGCACTGCATCCAAAGGCTGGGGTTTGGGTGGGAATTGAACCTGGGTTTAAACTAACTAAATGTAAAAAAAAAAAAAAAAAAAAATTAATTGATTTAATCAGAATGCAGTACAGTTACAGAGAAGATTTATGGTTTTTCATTAGATTTAATGAGGAAATACGTTTAAAAAATATTATCCTTATTATTTATTGATTATAATAAGCCAATAAATTAATATGTTGTAATCGTTTATTTTCTCTCTCTTTCTCATAACCGATGAAAAAACGGTGAACGTTTTATGATTCCCAGTATTGCGCGCGCCATTTTCGACTTTTGTAGTCGTAAATAAACGTCTGAGATAAGTCAACTGTTCCGTAATTTATCGTAGAGGTTTATTTACGACTACAAATGTCGAAAATAGATGTCTAAGGTGAATTACGAAGCAGGTCATTTATCTTAGACGTAGTCGTAAATAAACGTCATTATTTTACAACGAAGATAAATTATCTGTGTCGTAATTATACTTTCCCTTTTTTTTTTTTTTTAACTCGGTCACATTGTTCGGCCAATCAGTCTGAGTTTTAGGGGCGTGGCGAGGAGTGAGTAAACTTGTAGGGTTGCCAGACCTCTGATTGCTTATCACGTAAACATCTTGGCACAGTCAGAAAAAGATGCGCCTTATTTATAATGAATAAATCTGTCGAACCTGGCAACCCACTAGATAAACTTCTGCCTTCAGTGAGAATGAAACGGCTTTACCTGGACTCATTTACCCAGAACCGCTAAAGAGGAAACAAGGCGGCACATCTGCAGTTAAAAAAAAAAAAATATATATATATATAATATATATATATATATATATATATATATATATATATTGTTTCACCACCAAAGAAAAAGAAAGCTCACAATGACGGGCCATACGTGGGGTTATGGTGAAGAAGATGGTAAGCAGAATTTTTATCAAGCTTTGCTACCTGTTCCCTTTAGAATTATTTACACTGTAACAGCGTGACAATTATTTGTAGCGTTCACTTTAGCCGAGCACTATTTAAAAAAAAAAAACTAATGAATTTGAAGGATTCGTTCACACTGCAGTGTTGAAATGTGGAGTATTTTTTTTAAATACAGAAAGACCAGGGTAGTTAAAGAGAGATTAAGAGAGAGAGAGTGTATGTGTGTGTCTGCATTGCACAGGGGTAACCCCACTAGTCCTGTTGTAACACAGCTGAGAGAAGAGCTTATAATGACTTATAGCGCAAAACATACCAGGTACAATGCATGGGTGGAAATACCTTTTTTTCCACAGCAAGTGCCTGATTTAAAAACTCTCAGACTAGGGCACTAGGGCAGCACAGTCAGTCATTCTACAGATAAGGTGCAATTTGGGTTATAAAATGTATTTCTTTCTTTTTTAATAGCAATACCTTACTTTTAAACTTTATGAATCCACAAAAAGGTCAAGCTTAATGCATTTTCGTGTTACTTAATTCTCTTCCTGGTAACACCAATGATGGTAACACTAACGGCAATTTACAAAAGAATGCCTTTCATCTGTAGAACCAGATGATTTTCAGTTGACCAAATATAAAGATTTATAATTATAAAATGAGTCGGACACCAATGACGGATCTAAAAACTTTGCATAAAATTGCAAAATAAATGACGTCATTTCTAAACAAATGAAGAGAAACATCTGACATAGCTTTTGCATTTGTCCAGCGCTCTTCATCAAATGACCTCTGACGCAGGAACGATTTCAAACTGTCCGATGTGTTTCAAAATCAATCTATTTTTGTGCAACAGTAACACCAATGACATAGTTTAGGGCAACTGATATTTATTTCATATTACAAGTTATATATATCAATTATTGTTTCATGATATTAGTGTTTAACTTATTTTATAAGATATATATTTCATGATTGAAAGACTATACTATGTTTTCTTAACATGTACAAGTAATGTGTCTGTTATGTATTTAAATGATTTTGGCATCAGTAAAACTAAGTGATGGCACTTTCCACCATTTTTGCAGAAGGACCCAATTACTGATCTGTTCCTTTTGCTTTATGAAATGTTCTCAGGTCCATCTGCATGGTACAAATCGTACCCCATCGCTCAAGGTGCACGCCAGTCCCCAATTAACATTGTACCTGAAGAGGCAGTTTATGACAGCCGCCTGCCAGGCATCTCGATCAACTATGATAACTGCACTTCTCTTACCATATCCAACAACGGGCACTCTGTGGTGGTGGAGTTTGAGGATATGGATGACCGATCAGGTTGGTGTCAATGGTACTTTTTTTTTCTTTAAAAATAATATTCATGAATTAATGTTTTTTGTCTCAAAAGGCAACTTCCTATGTTGCTTTATATCCTGACAAACCTTTTTTGTATCATTTATGATGCATAATAACAATAATAATTATTATTATTGTTATTATTATAAGTGTTATTTATACAATTGTTTAAAAAAAAGTTACAAATACTATTTCAAAACTCAAAATTCCATGTATTCATATATTGAGAGAGCTGACGTTCACCATATCTTCCTGTCTTCAGCATTATCATGGCTGTATGTGCTCAACACTTGATGATGGAAACCTGAGGCTTAGTGAAGAAACCGACAATAGAATTGGGCTTAGTGACATAGGGTAGTGAACTCTGAGGAGACATTTAAGTCCACTAGATGATAAAATAATAATAGTATAATTGGATCACTCATGCGTTGAGCTTTATTGGTTAATCAATAATTCAGTATTATAATAGACGAACTGTACAGATCTGGATGACTGTTAACCGTCATAGGCATCAGGAATAAACAAAACAAGACATTGTGTAATGTCTCTAACAAATATAAAATAACTAAGGTTTTTTCTGTACTCAATCTACTAAAATGCGTTATAATTTTGCATCATTACAGTAGTGTGAATATTGGAAAGAATAATTGTTTATTAGGGTGGCATGGTGGCATAGTGGTTAGTACCCATCCATAAATATTTTGAGCAATTAAATGCTTAATAAATTCTCTATAGCTGAAAGACTCAATCACAATACAATCAGACTGTTTTATTCTCAGCAGCAGATTCTGCATAAGGGCTGTTTTTTGCAGTCAGGCCCATGTGTACACAAACCGTCATGAACTTGAAATGAAGTAATCATGATTGAAGAGTAGATTCTTTGGCTTTAATTTGGTGGTTTTAATAAAAATATTTTAGGAATTAAATTATACATAGTCTCTCTATTCCCGTAAGGTCAGAAGTCATTTGACAAACAATATTATGAATATAAGCATTATTTTTAATACTTGATGCAAGTCCTTTGCACAGAATACAAATCCATACACACTCACCAAATGCTGAGGTTCCTCCCTTCAGATACTTTGCTGTACTCACTACTGCTTGTTTGTAATGAATTAAAGCTTGAATTAAAGCCAAATGTCCACATTTTAGTGACATCTTTATTCCTTTATTTTAAATCCACTGTAATGGTATACAAAGGCAAAATTACAAAAGTCATGGTGTTGTTCAAATGTTTATGAACCCGGCTAAACATTTAAAGTGTCTGATTTAGAAAGACTATTATGCCATTACCTCAGCATGATTTTGGCTGACACATGTAATTTCTTCTCTGACCCTGTCTGACCACTGTATGTAATTATTGCACTCAGGTTTTTGTATGTGTCAGTATTTCAGGCAGAGTTATAATTCTGCCTGCAAATTAAATTGCACTAAGAAAAGGACACAGACTGGGGTATTTCTCTGCATATTCATGTTTGTTCCTGAGTTCTTGTCTTCTTGTTTGGTATCATGGTCTACTTGTACAGTATGATGTCACTTAATACAACAAGAATTAGGAATGATTAAAACGTCTATAAGCAGTCTTGATCCTACCCGAACACTGAGAGCATGTCTACTGGCGAATTGTTAGTGAGTATAAAGTGATAAATCAATCGGTTATTTAAAAAAATATTTGTGCACAAAATCTTTATATGGTGGAAATTGAGAAATACAGTTAAAATGTGATCAGGTACATTCTAGTTTGTTCAGGTTATTTTTTACATGGTAAACTTGCAAAAACATTTTTTTAGGAATGCAAATCTGGACTTCAAAGTCTTGGTGTAGGGAAACAGTCAGACATACTAAGACAACAGTCCAGTTTTCATAGGCAGACGGTAAACAAAAGTGGCAGCAATGGCCCCAGGCCTTTTCCTGTATCATTTACCGGGGCTTTTTATGTGCCTTTACAGAAAGGCAAGTTGTCATATTCTATTACTAGGCATCCTTACCAGTGACGCAGTATTAGTTTGTCTCTCACTCTGTGCTCCTTCTTCTAAAGTAAACTTGATACGTGTAGAAAATAAGGGGGAAGAGGATCTCTTATGTAGTGTTGGACCTAGTACTTGGACCTAGATTAGGGTATACCTGATACATTATTAAAGGAAGAGTAACAAGTTTAGATAAAAATAAGTGTTTACACAATTTTCCCTTTAGGTCAAATGTAAGTGATGTACTGTATCAACTGGTTTGTGTTCAACATGCATCTTTTTAGTTTTGTGTTGTAACTATTATGTTAATTCCCATTGCGTCTGCAAAAAAATTGGGTGAACTCTGAAAGAGCTTGTACTTGGCAAGAACACAGTATCTTAGTGACGTACTACAAGCTTAGAGCAGATGGGAAAGACTGGATGGTGTTCTGACTGAGTTCTCATTGGGATGTCATTGTTACCCAGTAAGTGGGGTTTTTCAGTTTTTTAACAGCTTGTGGTTCATGCCCAGTCTGTGTCTGGTTCCGAGAATTAAGTAAAAATACCGGATCCAATTTCTCACACGATAACTTTGTGATGAAAAGCACTGTGCGCGTTGTATGCACCTGGTAAGTGCAGTGAGATATGATCGGAAACAATAATAAGTTTTATAAATAAATCAATCAATTCAAGGAAATTATTGACTACATAATGGATGAATTGAGTGTCGGACAGGGACATGGATAAGATTTAATTTTTTTCCTAATTTTTCTTCAATCCTGCTGCGTTCTTCAACATTTTTATGACAGAGGGGCATTGAATTTCACTGCAGTGTGATGGGGCCTTACAAATTACGGAAGCTTTATGCTGATTAATACATGGCTGACATTGTGCAGTTGTGCAGTTAAAATTAAATTGTTAGTTGAGAATTGTTTTTATCACACCAAGTTCTTAAAGTTCCACAAATTTCGATGGTCAGAGGCTAGAGTTTTGTTCATGTGTTCAACATTGTGTGTGTTTACCCATACAACCTTAGACACCGAGCTCATGGAATCTGATCACTAGCTGAATCACTCTTCTCCCATGACAGTGATCCAAGGAGGTCCACTTGGAAATGCATACCGACTCAAGCAGTTCCACTTTCACTGGGGAGGAAAAGACTGCGATGGCTCTGAACACACTGTCAGTGGGAAGACCTACGTGTCTGAGGTGTGAACACAAAACAATGAGATTAAAAAAGAAAACCATCAAAGGCAGTCTCTCTCTCTTCTCTTTCATATCTTACTCTGCTCATTCCCTTCCCACAGCTACATCTGGTGCATTGGAATGCTGTGCGCTATCGCACGTTTGGTGAAGCTGCTGCAGCTCCTGATGGCTTGGCTGTGCTGGGCATCTTTTTAGAGGTTAGAACCTCATATTTGCTGTCCATTATTTACATAAACTATATAATGTGGTGAAGTGATTAGCACTGTTGCCTTGCACCGCCAGGGTCCGGGTTCGATCCGCGGCCAGGCTCGATTCCCGTCACTGTGTGCATGGAGTTTGCATGTTCTCCCTGTGCTTGGTGGGTTTCCACCGGGTACTCCGGTTTCCTCCCACAGTCCATAAACATGTAGGTTAGGCTAATTGGCGTTCCCAAATTGCCCGTAGTGTGTGAATGAGTGAGTGTATGTGTGTGTGTGTTTGTGCCCTGCGATGGATTGGCACCCTGTCCAGGGTGTACCCTGCCATGTGCCCTAAGTCTCCTGGGATAGGCTCCAGGCCCCCCGTGACCCTGAATACAGGATAAAGCGGTATAGATGATGAGTGAGTATGTAATGTCCCCCTAAAAGCAATGTAATTATTATTTATTAAATTATTGTTGAAGTTAAGGAAGTCAGTTTAAAGGAACATTTCACCTGATCAAAGTGAGAATATTGATATTGTCATAAACTAGTTGTAAGAAAAAGTAGTGGCAGATAATGGTTTTTAAAATATTATGCTTGAATTTAAAAATGGAATCTAACTTCTTTAGTAAGAACTATAATGGGGTTTATGAAAATCAAAGTTTTTATTTATTAATTTAATGATGCTTGATTATAACCTCTTTTACTGTGTTTTTATATGGTTGTTTGCAGAAAGGAGATGAACATAGAGAGCTACACACTATAACAGATGCATTGTATATGGTCAAATTCAAGGTATCTCTTTTATTTATTGAGAAATTCCATAATGAAATGATGCCTTTAAAATATTGAATTGTAAAATCTATTTAAACGCTGTTATAAATAATCAATATTGCAGTAAACAGTATTTATTTTTATTTTTTTTGCAAGCAAAACACATCAGCATTGCTTTTTTTTGGTCAGCAAAGTGGTCTGTTACATATTAAGTTTCTTTCCTAATTTTCCTAAATTTGGAGTTCTGTGGAGAACTAATGTTTGCAAATATAAACACATTTGTATAGTGCAGCAGTCAAAATTAGTACATATATGTGCAATATATGTGTGCAGTATAAGTTAAATGAAAGTGTAATTTATTGAGAGAGATTATGTTTGCAGCAACTTTGTCTCCATCACCACCGTGGGTGTTTATACTAAAGCCATGATCCATCTTTTCAGGGAAACATCGCAGATTTCAAAGGTTTCAATCCAAAGTGCCTCCTACCTTCTAGTCTAAAGTACTGGACGTACCTGGGATCTTTGACCACTCCTCCACTCTATGAAAGCGTCATTTGGATTGTTCTAGCTGATCCTATTAGAGTCTCGGATAAACAGGTGGGTTACCTAACTTTAAATACCTGCGTGTTCATGCATTTACATCCTGCCACAGCACTTCCTCACAGTGGACAGATTGCCGTCTGGTTCTCAACCATCACATGGGTTTTATTATTTGGATACTTAATGTAGCGGTCAGTTCGTGGAATTGAATGGAAATGCTCAAACAGACCTGTTTATGGTTTTAACACTATATATAATCACTGATGTCTTTTAAAATGCACTACAGACATCTCAGAGCTCAAACCAATCAACATTGGAATACATTTTTATCCTCAATATGTAATTTATTGTCACTTCTAGATTCAGGCTGGAGGTGGTGGCTTAGTGTTTGATTTGCATCATAATTTATTTCAGATTTAATTGTATGTACTTAGCTTTTATAACCCTGACTTATTGTTCAGTCATACTTTATGTATACTGTACATTGCAGTGCTGAGCTATTGCTGAGACCTTTGGACTTCAAGTTTGCACAAACCTATCTAATATCTAGCTAGCAGTGATTACGTGCCTTATCTGTTAAAAATAGTAGCGTTGATGCTTTAGTGTTTTATTAATCTTTTAATTTTTTTTTGTAATTCATCCCAACAGTATCAGTTTTATTCTTTGCATGCAGACACACACTGCTCCAGCTTTATCATGTTTTTAGACCACTACCTCCTCCTCTGTCTTACTTATGCTATTATGTTGCGAAGGAATCTGTTTTTCCAAATTGTTTTTCCAATTTGGAACAAGGCAAGTATATCAATTTGGCATCCATCCTAACCAAATTTATATGAAACCATTTGGCGGTGTCTCCCAAGCCCAACAGAAGGATTACAGCCTTGGCGTTTTCAAGTTATGAGTATCCGTTTGGTACCCACCCTGAACCTCCTAGGCAACTTGTTTATGGTCTGATTGGAAAATGAGACATGTCGTGTTGAGAAACACTAACTTTCTCTACTAATGACCTCTTTCTCTCTCTGATACGCATGACATTTGAACACACAACCATAAAACTTATAAAAAATTGTATCAAAATGGAAAGCAGGGTTGCCTTGTTTAAACTTTGAATGTGTTCCTTCTGGGATGCGCGTGGTGACTGGGGACGATTCCACTTTAACATGAAGCTGTTGTTTCAGAACCGATTAAAACAGATTTTGTCATTGGGATTCCTTCAATTTACACTCTGGATAATTTTCACCAAAAAACACTTTAGGGTTTCTTTGGAAAACTGCCATTCTGCACTCAAGTGTTGAATGAAACACATGATACTTGACAGCCCACAACCTTAAAGCTTCCTCTCTTAAATAATTTAAGACCCAAACCTCCATCACCTACGTTTCCTCTAATACTTCTATATGTAAAAAAGAAATCAAATAAAAATCACAGGAGCGCTGTTGCCTTTGAAGTGAAAACTTGTTACTGTACATTCCCTGTGTCTTTGCAGGCAATTTCACATAGGGCATGTTTAATTTCTACCATGCCCAGGAATGATTGCTCACCCTCCACACTCCCCCGCTGACTAGCGATCATATAAGCACTTGCATATTCTCACTCTACACACCTACTTGATTTGTGACCCGCAATTAAACACAAAAGAAGAAGAGAATGTTAAACTTTGCTTAATAATATCGAGATTTCGACAAATTAAAAAAAAAATGTCAAAAGTAATGCCCTCGCGTGCTTTCCTACTTTATCATCTATGGATGTATAGGTCAGAGGATGAGATGGGCACAAGATTTGGAGTAGACAGATGGCGCCAATTATGTCACGTCTAAACGGCGATCTACTACCGGCTTGCATATTTGATTTGGTCCGTGCCAGAGTAAACTATCGTTCTCAAGACCACCTTTTCCAGTAGACTTGGGTGCGGTTCCCGAGCATGGAACGATGAAACCTGACTTTGGCGTCAAGTGTTTTCGGGAACGAACCCCTTTAGTGTGCCATGGAAGGGGGCTGCAGCAAGTCCCACACGCCCTGAACACACGCGCCCTCAGCACGCAGACACGCACACTTTGAAATCATAGACAGTATACAGGCTCATTTCTTTAAAAAACCTTTTTAACCTTAAGTCATTTTTAGCATTTTTGCACATGGAAAACAATGTGCCATTGTGCCCCTGCTTCACAGTTTGTAGAGGAATTGTCTTTTTTTTCCCTAATATTTATAATTGGTTAATTAATTTTCAGTTGAACAACGTTGGACAAGGAGAAAGTATTGCCCAAATATTTATGGACCTGGCTTTGTATGTCAGCGTTAATGATTACATTGTGGTTAATTTTCATCCAGCTTTATCAGCATCATTACACATTTTTTATCATTTCTTATCTAGTCTATAGTTGTCTCCTGGTGTGACGTAGGTATCAATACATATATTGTTAAAAAGCACAGATGCAATCCTTGAATGCTTTGAAGTCTCAGGAATGCAGATCAAAGGGTTTTTCTTCCTTCACACCCCTGTTGTGAGCCACAGTAGTGTAGTCCTGCATTAAAAGTTAGCAATAAAGGTCATTCTGCAAGTCTCTCCACAACCCCCCCCCCCTCCCTTTTTTTTCTGAATGTAAAATCTTAGCCTATTTTACATATTAACAAATGAATTTACAAATTACCTGACTCAGCAGTTGGGTAGTAAAATCTGTTTCCTTCGCTGTTTTTTTCTGTATTCTTGTGTTTGTTTGCTTTGGGGATATTTTTTGTTCCTTGTTGAGACCCTACTCTGACTCTTGCTTATGTGCAATAGAGTCACAAATTTACAACTGCACATGAATGACGAGATTCAGCTGACTCAGTTCAGCTTGGATCAGTTAAATGTAATCAACATGGCCTCATAGTGATGATGAAATTTACTGTTGTTATGCTTACTATTAAAATTGGCCAGTGTAACAGTAGAATTGATTTATTGCATGTAATAGACACTTTTCACTCACATCATATTTTAAACGCTTATTATTATTAGTAGTAGTAGTAGTAGTAGTAGTAGTAGTAGTAGTATATTAATTATAACCAATTGATAATTGATAGGTGCATTACAAGCTTTCATATTCAGAAAATGCTGTAATAAATATAAAAAAAACTTATAAAAACTCTGTAAGTTACCTGCATAATAAAATATTTGAAAAGGTGCTCAGCAATAATCCTCACCTGAACTATAGTGACATCAGTTTAGAAAATGCAATAATAAAAAGCTTCATTTGCCATATAGCACCATGAACTAGTTCAGACCCCCTGAAGAACCACTGGGCTAGATTAGTGTGTCCCTGTTGACCATACGAGTCTCAGTGTCTGTGTGTATGCAAAAACTGTTGGAGCAAAGACCGATGTGACACACCCGAACACCATCACACACAAATAAGATTGGGTTTGACACCAATTACAGGAAGCTAAGAACCCTAAGAACTGTTTTTCTTTTTCATGTCCCATCAAGTTCCGAATAAAACGACATGGACAAGATAGTCTTAAAGAAATCTAAAGGAAATTACACTTTGATGTTTGGTTGCATATCACTTTTCTGCAATAACAGCATCAAGCCAGTGATCTGCTGACATCACACCTTTACTGTGTCCAAAAAAAACATGGGGTTCCTATAGCAGAGGTGGAATGGGCTTAGGGCGGGGCTGCAAGTGGTTGGAGTAGTGACCAATCTGATCAACGGAAACCTGTTTTCCATTACACACAGTTAAGGTTGGGTTTGACACCCATTACGGGAGTAATAACAAGTTAAAGAACCCATAAGGAACTTGTGTGAACCTTATGTAGCCTAGCTTACTGGAACCTTCCTTTTCTTCTGTCCTTTCAGAATTTTTTTAGAAGGATTTTCAACACAACCTAATAAATTTTGCTTCATCATTTTGCAATGATATTTTATCATTTTGCTATATTCAATCTTTGCGGTCATCTTAAGAGCTTTTGCGTTACCTTAGCAAGTTTATTAAGCTCAAGGTCTTACATTAACCCTATATTTTATGCTGTCTGATAATTTTTTAAAAACATTTTTAAAGGAAATTGCAAGTACACAAATGTTCTGTATATTAAACAGATGTTCTCTATATTGCTAGTTGTAACAGGATATTGGTCGATTCTCAGGTTTAATGTGGGAACGGTGAATACATTGGCTGGAACTGATATGTTTCTAATAGGATGTTTTTTTCTGAAATTGATTCTATCAACGTAGAAACATGTTTGATTAGCATTAGCAATACTCATTATGACACTGGAATTTTATACAAGGGAACGTTCCTGCCAAACTGGAACTTTTGATTGTGCAGACTAATAGAACATGGTTATGAGAGTAAAAACTAACTTTATTTCACTATAATTCACAGCTACACTAATGCACTTTTCCCAGTGTTTAACTGGTTTAACCTTGGATACCATCAGGGTAGAAAGTTTTCTCGTTATGCTCGAGCCATGATTGGAATGTCCGCTCCACGTCTGAAACTCTTAAATCTTTTTAAAGGGCTGAACATGTGGAAATGGCTTGGAGCAAGGTCCGGAATGTACGCTGTATGGGCAATGCAGCTCTCATCAGCATTCCTGTAATGTGCAAGTGGTGTTGGTGACAAGTTATCTGTAGATTTTTAAGCGTCTGTCATTCCACTTACTGAATGGTCTTAAGAACATCTGTGGTGGTCTCCAAGCCACCTCGGCCAGTATTGTTATTCACAGATGTACAGCTTTCTTTAAAATGTTTGCACCTTTCAAATGTTTTTTTTTTCCCCCGGGTTTGCTGAGTCTCATAACAGTGCTGTGCTTGAAGTCTTCTATAAAAGTCAGTTGACGTTCATCGGCAATGCGTCCATTGAGGGGAAAAATAAATTATCACAAGTCCTAGTTTGACTCGAACGTTCTTTTGTATAAGACTTTAAAATACTGTACATCTGTGTCCTTGAACAAACCAAAACCCGAAGTGAATGCACATGATTGCTTTAAGATTTATTGTAGTAATCTTATCTGTAACAGTGCAGGCATCCTCAGTAATTACATCACAGTTTTACTGTACGTTTAGTTAATTTTTTACTACAAGTATTGGTTTGCGTTGCATTGTAAACACTGAATTCGGAACAAAATATTTTCCAAAATTCAATCCCCATTAAAAGTATTGGAACTGCAGCACACAGTTTTTCTCTGAGAAAAGTTTTGAACAAGATTATCGCGGATGTAACTACTGATAGATGTAGCAGGATGAATTCTGAAGTGTGTAGAGCTTTACTTGGATTCTGCCAAATGCTACAAATCTGATAAGACAGCTCTTCATAGTAAAGATGGATAATGACCCAAAGCAAACCACAAAAACAAGGCAAAGACATCAAATGTTCTTATATGGCAACTTGAATTGAAAATGCTTTACACATACTGAAGACACAACTGAAGGCTGCTGCAGTAAATCCCTGTCAAAGTAGCTCAGGAGAGGAAACACAACATTTGAGGGTTTTGTCCAAGCGATGTCATTAACTGCAAGTTTTTTTGTTTTTTTTTGCATACATGTAAAAAAATAAATTGTTGATTTGTCTAAATATTTTTGAGGTTGTGAAAAATATAATTGATTAGTGCAGCATTCGACAAGAAATTGAAAATGATTGTCTAAATATTTATGGACCTGACTTTATATATAGTGTCTGCGTTAATGATTACATTGCGGCTAATTTTCATTCAGGTTTATCAGCATGATTACATATTTTTATAATCTCTTATATAACCTATTGGTGTTTCCTGTGTTCATGGAGGGTGTCAAAACAGATATCGGGCAAAAGCACAGGTGCAATTCTGAAATGCTTTGAAGTCTCAGGAATGCAGGTCAGAGGGTTTTTCTTCTTTCAAACTCCTAGTGTGAGCCACAGAACTGGAGTCCTGCATGCATCCCCAGCAGTAAAGGTCATTCTGCAAGTCTCTTCACAATCGCCCCCTTTATTCTGAAAGTAAAATCTCAGTAAAATCGATTTTATTTACATATTCACAAATGAATTTGACAATGATCACAAAAATGGTTGTTTTGCTTACTATTGAAATGATCCAGTCTAGCAACAGAGTTTTGTTGCATTTCAGTATGGCATACAATAGAAATATACTTTCTCTCACGTTTTTATTTCTACACTCATATGTCTGATGTTATTAAATAGCTTTAAATTAAAAGTTTGCTAGTGAAAACATGTATAAACTAATAAACTTCTTTTTACTAGACAAGGGAGTAAAAAGGTCCAAAAAGGTTCTCACGGTCCATATGTGTCCAAGTGTAAAAAAAAAAAAAAAAAGCAATAATTCCAGGTAAACTGAAGTGACATTACTTTAAAAATGTAATAACAAAGGGATTTACTTGCCATATCCCACTTCCTGAAGAACCACTGGGCTAGATTAACCTGCCATGTGCATGATTGTGTGTAGCTCAATCCTATAAGCCCTATGTAACTATACTGAGTTATGAAACCCTGGAGATACTCATCAGGGTGGTGTGTATGTGTGAGTATGTTGTGATTTCCACCCTCTGTGGCCAAGGTACATACCAAAACACAAAGCACTTGCATGTCTTTTCATGTCCCACCATGTTTGGAATAAAATATATACTGTAGAAGAAAGAACTGTAAAGGAAATGACACTTGATGTTTGGTTGCATATCACTTTTCTACAATAATGGCATTGAGTCAGTAATCCACTGACATATTGCTATCGCCCTTGGCTTGCTCATCAGGGACAATCTGATCATTAGATCTATACACATTTTTACTTGCGCCTACATATTTCCATAATTCTTTTTTTATTTTGTGCTGCTGCTTTGAGATGATGACCATTGTTAAAAGCGCTGTATAAATAAAATTTAATTGAATTGAATTGACATCACCAGTTTGTCCAAACACTTTACTGTGTCCAAAAAGGCTAAATGTTTCTTTATGTCTTTCTGACAAAGCCATGGGGTTCCTATAGCAGTGGTGGGGCTGCACTGGATGAGAAATGGTTGATGTAGTGACTAATCTGAACACCTGAACCCTGTTTTCCCCCTTTACCATCACACACAGTGAAGCTTGGGTTTGACAACCATTACAGGAGTAATAGCTAGTCAAAGAACTCATGAGGAACTTATGAACCTTATGTAACCTAGCTTTCTGGAACCCTAACTTTTCTTCTGTCCTTTAGAAGCTTTTAAAAGCATTTCCAACAAACTCTAATAAATTTTTATTCTTTATCATTTTTCTATATGGAATCCTTGTGGTCATCCTAAGGACCTTTGCAATATTTTAAAGTTGAATTAACCAGAATAATTTTGCTGCATTGCTGTATAAATGCTTTAATTATTATTTTTAAAAAGAAAATATAGTATAAATATAAACATCTTATGTATATTGCTTGTCGTAAAAGGATATTTGGTGTCTCAGGTTTAATGTGGGAAAGATAAGTACGTTTGCATGAACTTCTGGGTTTCCAGTAGTAAGTTCTTTCTGATAGTGATTCCATTGATGTAGAAAGTGGACAATTTCTGTGTGGTCTGTATGTAGGTCTGTGTATTCCTGCCGAATTACAAATTTGTGTATGATTAGCATTAGCAATACTAATTTTGACGCAGGAATTATATATAATAAATACATACAGTATGTACTGTTGAAGAAACCAAAACTGAAATGGACGCACATGTACATTTTAAGATGATGTATAGTAATATTGCTGTAACAGTGCAGACATCCTCATTTTACATTAAAGATTTATGTATGACTTTTAATTCAATGTATTGTATAATAAACACCAAATATGAATATGAATAACCATTTAAAACTACAGGCCAGGTCTTTTGGTTTTGCTCTACACTGAGGGGGAAAAAAGTTATATGAGACAATATATTCAAATTTCAGCTTTCATTTCTTTATAATGACATCTAGATGTGCTAAACAACTTTGAACGTTGAACCTTTTGGGAGAGCATTTTTTCTCCTGTGAAAATTATTGGACAAGTGGTTTTAAAGAAATCTAAAGGAAATTGCACTTGATGCTAGTTTTTTTTTTTTTTTTTCCCTCTGAAAAAATTATTGCACAAAAGCAGCTTGTTTTCTCTCATAGACAGCGCTCTGATCTTCATCTTTTTTTTTTTGACAAAAAAGCAATCTTCAAAGTCAAAACACTGGGCTCAGTGCAAAAGTAGTCATTCAGAGCAATTGCTTATTTAACTGATCATAACGGGGAATACCTGAGAACTTTAAAAAAAACAAATAGGTTAAAACAAAAGATGGCATGTTCTAAGTATTTATTTGGTCGTTTATCTGACATTAATTCACATATCTGTAAATGTAGCAGATTTAGAACTGTTTTATTCAGTATCACAAGCTGAAATTCTGATCTATTGTCTCATTTTCATCTTTTCCTGTCTTCAGAGTTTTTTTTTCAATACTTTAAACTTTTTGGAGGACCTGTAGCACTACTTTACAATGTGTACTTACCATTTCAACCAGTTAACCAACCCAGTAAAGATTGTCAAAAATGCTTCAAAACCATGATGATGATGATGTTTTTTTTCTGTCAAAAGCAAGTGTATTCCAAGACAAGTCAAGCTTGTTCATTATTCCTAATAGAAATTGGTTTATTGTATTTATAATGCTCTACTTTTCCTTCCCTGTGGCTGTAGATGGGAAAGTTCAGAATGTTGCACTTCAGTGCTGAAGAGGAGGAACAGAGGCATCGAATGGAGAACAACTTCCGCCCTCCACAGCCCCTGAAGGGCAGGACGGTCCGTGCCTCGTTCAAGTAGCTCACTTGTCACTATATTTTTTTAACATAATTTAGCATCTTTTTGCAACCTGGAAGTCTAGATTTTGTTTTTCTTTATCTGAAGTCGGGCACATTTTGTAACTCAGGTTTCAAAGTACTGTTGACGCACTTAGGAAATGCATCATTTTCTGCGTAGACATATATACTGTATCATGTTGTAGACTGACAAGAAATACATATCATGTCGAGCTGATTATACAGTAGATCTCATCTGAATATGCAACAATATTACCAGGTGTTATCCACCTTATTTTGCTTTTATATCAAACAGTAGGATAGTCCAGGAATGGTTCCTTTACAAGTCCTTCCTAAAACACAATGAGTGTCTGAGGGGTTTTACATCCTCTGTAATCTCTCATGATCAGGCTTGTTCGGAGTGATCCGACCTAAGGTACGTGCAGTGACTCAGAGACCGCATGACCTGGGACAAGCCTTCTGTTTTTCCACATCATTTGGGTAGTAAGCAGCCTCTGGCAAGCCACACTTAAAATCTATACCACTTATTATCCTGATGCACTACAATATACTCCAGAGATTTCCTGGCATAGCTAAATACCCCACTACTTGTTACTGTATTTTTGTGTGTGTGTGTGTGTTCTCCAGTACTTTCCATGCAATGCATATTGCTAAGCTTGTGCAATTTTGACTTGTATATGCTCTCTTTCTCCGTATGATTCTCTCTGATGATGATTTATAATGTGTTTTAACCTCATTCATCAACAAGTTACTGAAAACACTTATAGGCTTATACTACTTATATAATGCTTACACTTATAGCTACTGATACTTATAGGCTTATAACTTTTTATGTAAAGTAAAATTTGTAGAACATTTCTCATCCAAACATGAGCTTTCTTCTTTTTAACTTGGAATTAATCTTGCTGGTGCGATTTTTCTAAAACACTCATTCCTGACAGCACTATTTAAAGTTTGACATTGGACCATGACTTATCAAAAATTATCAAAGTCAACCTTTCTTTGAAAACATTTTAAAGTCTCTTTTGGCAGAGATCCTGCTGTCACTGCTTTTAGGTATGGGGTTGTTTGAAATCCAAACCAGCTACTTAATATGGTTGTAAAACTAGACGTACCTGGAATACCTTTAATAGACTTGAATTTGAATCGAATTTGCATCAGTGGTGAATGCTGGCGCAGTTATTTAACACGTTCTTCTCGAGGAGCTCTCTGGCTGCTTTATCATTGTTACAGTTTATACAGCTTACAGCTTATAGCTGGGTTGTATTGTATGAAATGGATGATAAAAACCTTCTCAGGCCCTGAAAAGAGAGAGGATCCATTTTACATGTACAGGTACAGTTCTTAAAGGATAAGCACAACAGAGAGTTATGGCAGCTTTGTATTCTTTATTGTCTTATCAGACATCTGCTTTCTTGGCTTACAGATTTATATAGTTTGTTGCATGTATTTGTTTAGTCTTAATGGTTTACAAAGAGCTATCTAATGTAATTACTAATGTGATTAGAAATAATGGATGAATATAAGTTAAATTAGCTATTTATTGTCATTTTTAATTTTTATTCAACATATAAGAGGTTTATGATTATGCTAATTAAAATAAATGTTGTAATTAAATGATAAATTATGTTAAAACAACTACATTTTCACGTTTTTTTCTTTTGTGTTTGCTTCATTAGTTGCTTAATAGGGATGCTTCTCTGGCCTCAGTTACTTATTCATGATCTGGTCATTTAAGATGAGTGTCTGACGTTTCACTGAGGATGTCCATGTGTCCAGTTACCTTGAAGCATCGAGCCATGATTACAATAACACTGAAAGAGATACTGATAAAGATAATGTGACAATTTTTCTCAGTTTTTGTTGAATAATATTCTGGCCTCTCATGATAAAATGTGCAATTTCACGGGATGTCTTACTGCCACTTTGTGGCAAAAAAAGGAATTAACGGTGAAGGTGCATAGTTTTTTCAGTGAAAAGACAAATAATAGACATTCTGCAAAAGTTTATACATTGTTGGAGGTTTACATTTCCTGGAATATAAGTATTAAAAATAATACTGTATGTTGTTTGCTGCAATATGAAATCTATCTATCTATCTATCTATCTATCTATCTATCTATCTATCTATCTATCTATCTATCTATCGTTTAAAATTAATTAAAGGAAATATTATTACTTAATGTGTCTTCCTCATCTCGACTTACCTGCCAGCTCGACATACTTATACTGTGTATAAAGCATGCATACTGTGTAAGCCCTTATAATCTAAACAGTTTTCTTCTACTATAAAAAGTCTACTACATAAAGCCTACTCGCTTGCTTATTAAAAACTGGTGATGTTTCTGGTGAGCCATAGGAAGTGTTACCTTGAAAGAAAAGAGGAAGTGAAATGAGTGGATTGATTTATAGACATATGACTTAGAACAAAGAGATGTACGTAAGAGATCGAGGCATGAGACAGTTCACACAATACCATAAAACCCTAACAACAATGGGTGTTCCAGTCAAACCAGATGATGAAATTTCTGGTGGATGAAGGCCTAAAATTGACATTTTACAGATGATTTCAAGCACAGTACGGTGATGAGACTCTTTGCCGCAGTATAAACGTTTGAATGTTGCAAGAGTTTAAAGAAGGCCGTACGTCCATGAATTATGATCAAGGCTCAAGGCTGAGGTGGCTTGAAGCCCACTGCAGTCATTCCTGTGAACATTCAGCAAATTTATGGACAAATGGACAAATTTATGGACAAATTTAAAGTTTAAGCCATTTCAGCTCCCCGTTAAAAGAGTTCCTGGGAGGCCAGCATTTCAGATGATCATGATCACGGCTCTGATAGGCTGCTAAAACTTTCTACCCTGGTGGTATCTGAGCACTAGTGAAATTCTGGGATAAATGCATTAGTATAGTATAGATAGTGTAGGTGATAGTGATAATTGATGATGTGGTACGTTTTCTGGTCTGATGAGAACATTTTGGTTTTGGCACAGAGAGCTAGGTTTGGCAGAACCCCAGCAGCCTAAGATGACCACCCCGCACTGAAGCATGGTGGAGGTGGCAACAGGTTACGGTCATGCAGGATTTGGGAAAACGATCAATGTTCAGCACACAATGGATGCAGGCAAATCCTAGAAGACAATCTCTTCCAGTGAAAGTGAAAAATGACTCTATGAATACTGCCAAAGCTACGAAGGAGTTGTCCAAAACCAATAACCTGAATGTGTTTTAGAACGGCTGAGTCAGAGCCCAGATTTTTTTGATTGGGTATTGGTGGCATGACTTGAATATTTTCTGATACTAAGACACATGCTTCCACCATTATTGGCTCAGGAGGAAGCCAATAGTGCTTGTGAATATTTATGCAGTCAATGAATGAGCTGTATATATAATATACAATACAATATACAGGATATACAATTAATAGTATGTAATGCACATGTTATATCAAATAAAATGATAAAAACATCTTTTCCATGTTTCAAACAAAAATGTATTAAGAAAAGAGGGATGCAGGGCAAGTTGCACACAGATATGTACTCCATATAACAACACAGGACATACAAAAGAATCAGCCCTAATCCCTAATGAACAAGTCAGAAAAAGCAACTTCAAAATCAAGGGGAAAAAAAACAAACAAACATGGGACACAAAGGAGAACCCATCATCTTCTGGGTTGCACCAGATTTTGTTTTTCATATATTCACGGATGCCTTGCAATTTGCCTTGAAATAAGGCATTTTTTCATCTGGCAGACATTTTTAAATAAGTAAGAAAAACTCCAATCCTAGCACAGCGAGGACCAGCTGAGGGTTAAAAGGAT
This sequence comes from Clarias magur, assembly GCA_013621035.1. Lineage (NCBI taxonomy): Eukaryota > Metazoa > Chordata > Actinopteri > Siluriformes > Clariidae > Clarias > Clarias magur. The sequence continues at coordinate 623,101 of QNUK01000314.1, read as the reverse complement.
GATTACTGCTTTGGGCTTAAGGGCTTTGACCTGCCTACATTCTGGTTAATTACACTGTCCCAGAGGACAGAGAAACAAAGTAATATGTACGTAATATGTACTGTATATTTGAGTAAAATATGCCTTAAAGAACAGTAATAATCGATTGTATTAGACTGCACTAATAGATCCTGCAAGCACAGTGTTGAGCAAATAGTAGCCCTGTTAAAAAAAAAAAATCTAATTTCGAAATTCACATTTAATTGAAGTACTTTATAAAGAAGTGGGAGCAGTTTTTAAACCGATGGTCAGGAAGCTGGCTGTCCACAGTGTCGACAACCTGAGTGAATCTTTAACCATGTCAGACTGTGATTCATATCTCACAGTTGAGAACAGGCTGCAGCCACAGGCGGTGTGCTTTAGTATGTTCATGCTGTGAGTGGAATATTCTCAGGCTGTGATTTGTTCCATTAAGTAATCAGGCCAAGGTTCATTTCACATGGAGAGACAGACTAATGAGGAGTGGAAGTGCAGCGACCCTTAAAAAGAAAATCACTTTGTTTCTACTTACACAAGAACACACCATGTAATACTTTTAATCAGCTGGCATCAGTTGACAGCTTATTTGAATAATATAATAACATTTATTTTTAATTTATTAATTTACTCATAAATGAGTATTTATTCACTGTCTTAATAATTAATAAACTTTTTTTCAAAGCTATATCTAAAAAATAATAATTATTATATATATTTAAATTTCAGATTTATTTTGCTTATTGTTTGTCATATTGTCCACAAGAGGGCAGTGTAGGACCAGAGTTTATCCATGCAAAGTATATTCTTGCCTAGACAAGAACAAGCTCTGATAAATTACTGTAATTATAATAAAGCATTGGTTAAAAAGAGTCCAATTAAATTATTACACAATTAGTACGTAACATCATTTTGTTTACATTTTCCACATTTATGATTTTTTCATCATAAATGTGAGGCTACTTTAATGAAATCAGAATTTTTGTTGTGAGCATTCATATTCATACAGAATTGCACTTAAATGCTCATATTTTGTATTATTATTGATAATAATAATATTAATAATAATAATAATAATAATAATAATAATAATAATAATAATTTTTGCCTTTTTATTTGTAGGAGATTTTCCTTTTGGAGGAGGAGTGTTGGAAGCCACACCTTCCTTTACAAGGTCATTCACCAGAGTAATGATATCTCAGCATTTCTTTCCTCATGAAATGATGAGGTCGTTCCTTTAAAAATCTCGTGGGAGTCCATATCTGCATTTCACCTGTGCAGCGTTTTGTCACCTGAGTAGTCTTATTCACAGCTATTTTCTATGTGTGCGTTCATTAATAATGAATGAGCCTAAGGCGTTGGTGTATATTTAACATATCTGCAGGAATAGATCTCCCAGAATAGCATTGCTGAAGATACCTGAGCAAGCAGAAAATACACAGGCACGATCAATGTGGTGTGTAATATAAACTGCCGTTGGGTTCCGTCGCATATATAAATAACTGCCATCAGATATTTTTGTCGCAGGGCATATCAGTTATGTCTACTGATGTTGCCCTTCCAAGCTGATGGGGCATGATGATCATGATTACTCTAGATCCGTTTCCACGCAGGCTGCTTTTAGATCTCCTTGAATAAATGACACATGGGCCTGAATACATGTGTCTGGTCATGTCTGTGTTATGTCCAGTCATGCGTATTTGATTACTCTGTGTCTTCCAGACATGGAAAACTAATGGTTAAGAGATTTAAAGAATTTATATCGTCAACTTTTTGTATTGCAACTGGGGAAAACAAGAAAACAGAAAGGTTAAGGAGTTAGAACTTTACATGAAACTAAATTGTGTTTTGGTAAAAAAAAAAAAAAAAAAACTGTTAGTTAAAAAAAAAGGTAGTTAAGCTACCAACTAGATAATTACCAAAAATATCCAGGAAATGTCATAAAATCTTTTGTGTAAGAGGTAAAAGCTGTAGTTAACTATAATATGGCAGGAGCCAATTATTTAAATAGAAAAAGGCCCTCGAGACCCATGAAAATGTTAGTTTTCCTGTGTTTTATATGTGAAATATCCTAAACATAGATGGTGAATATTAGATACCTTAAGTGATATCACAAATCAAAAAGAGTTTTTTCAATGGAAAATATTATTATTATTATTATTTTTTTTTTTTTTTACATTTTTATGTAATGTTGGAATGAAAGTTGTGAGCAAAGTATTATTAAAGGTATTATTTCTTCATTATTAGACATTATGTTTTGTTTTTGTGTGTTTATTAAATCTGTTTTTTTATTTTATATTATTTCCAGGTTCAATTAAAATTAAATTCTAATTCAGTTTTAATTGATTGATTAGTTTCTTTAGATTATTTCCTTGTTTTTAGTAATTGCATCTATATATATATTACATCATTATATATATTATATAAATTATTAAATTAATCAGATGTAATGACTAAAAACAAGGAAATATATATATATATATATATATATATATATATATATATATATATATATATATATATATATATTACAGTAAATAGCCGCGTAGCTCGTGACAGGACACGTTGTTCTTCACCATCTTTTATGAGGCCTTTGATTACTTTTTCATACCATTGAGACATTGTTCAGTTCATGTTCCCTTTTGCTTGTAATCTTCATATTACTTCTATTTCAGTTTGTTCTGTTTGGGCTCAATTTAGTCTTAATCATTTCGATTTCCATTTAGATTTATTGAAAGGTTTTCTATTTAATAGTTTATCATTTATTAGCGTTTAGTCTAATAAATTAGACATAATGCTTTGACCTAGAACTCGCTCTGCCACACTGTCCTTAACAAGTACACAGCATCCATGTTAGCTAGAGAGACCACTTGTCTGATTAAGTGCCCTTCTAATTTTATAAACATTGCATTGTTCCTTCAAGCATCAGCCGCCCGTGGGTTTGTATTTATGGCTATAGAGGGCAGGCTCTGAAGGCCAGGTCATACACACACACACACACACACAAACACACATGGTCTCTGCCTCTTTTCACAGCAGGAAATCACCATGGTTACAAACAAACAGGATGACTCCTACCTTTATATCTCTCTCTCTGCTCTTAACTCTCAAGCTGTCACTGTCACAACATCAAAAATAAAAAAAGAAACTAACAGATTGAGGGCCTAAAATACCCCACATTTTCATTTGTGGCATTGTGCCTTTTTTCTTTAGGGTTTATGCTTGTTTATTGTGAGGACTGATTTGATGTGAGGTTCATTTACAAGACAGACTTGACCTTGAGTTTGACAGCAACATTAACCAACATAACACAACACACACACACACACACACACACACACACACACACACACACACACACACACACACACACACACACACACACACACACACACACACACATACCAGTCAGCAGATCTCAGCAGTGTGGGATTACATTATAGGGAAATGAGTCTATTAGGAAATGTGGCACTGCCGAAAACAGTTGGCACAGTCACCCGGAGCACATTGCTGCTGATTCACTCATATATTAAGGTGCGATTTTGATTCACTGTCTTCCTGGACGGCCTTAAAAACTCGGCAGATGACACATTATGAAGGTGAGGCCAGTTGCCGGATGAACCATTCATAAATCTCAGATGTGCTCGCTGATTACTGGTCGTGAGGAATCCTTATGACCTCGTGTCCCGTGTTAGATACTTACTGTAGATGGGACATTAACTGAGTATACATTCATTGCAGGATTACTAAGCAATGCAGGATTTTGTCCTGAGCTGGTGATGTTGCACCAAGGCAATGACATGACACGTATCTACAGTATGTATGTGCGGATCTACACGCTATTTTTCTTTAAGCTTTAGATTTTCTGAGGAAATGTATTGAACTGTACTAACTAAAGCAAATTCTATTTTAATTTGTCACACACTGTACTTAGCCATACACATTATGATATGCAGTAAAATCCTTATACGAAAAAGAAAGAATGAAAATAATGAAATCAAATATGAAATAAGAGAAAATGATACAAATATGGAAAACTTTGGCTGTAAAATTTGCAATATGTACAATTAATGAAATAGAATTCAAATAGATAAGCTGAGTGCACTTAGTCTTCACTGGTGCGAAAAATGATCAATGTCCAATCGCCAGCAGAACAATGTGTTCAAAGTCCCAGAGGTGTGCGATTTGTACAGTAGGTCATGTGCAAATGTGCGTAAAAATACAATGTTGACCTTGACTCAAAATTTGAAGAAAAACATTCCTTTAACTTTTGACCCCTTTCTGGGAAATGTCAGTGTAACATTTGTTATGGATCTTTAAAGAGAACCCGTACAGCACCGCGAGTAAAGTCTTCCAGGAACACTATCACAGGGGGGCACTAATTTAGCAGTATTGCCTCTGGGATCAAATACTACATTGGCCTTGTGTGTCGTTGACATTCTACACACTTACTATCACTTGAAAATCCCATCACACGCAGGCTACGGAGGTCAGTCATGCACCCGTCACAAGTTTCCATCAATAGATCAAAAAATAGCCTGTCAATGCCTTTTATAAACCGGAGCGTGCCTATAAAAAGAGAGGTCGGTCAGAGGAGATGGCGGTGTGACCCTATCTTTAGCTTTATTTATGTCCCAGTGTTGACAGCAGCACTCACAGGCTTTCCACTCGCCGTGCTGGGGATCACGAGTCTCATGGCACTGTGTTGCTGGAAATCGCCGCCTTGGGAGAAATTCCTCAACACAAATAATGCTAAAAGCCCCCTTATTAAACTAATGACTAAACACAGCTGGCGGAATTCTCTCTGCGAATTTACTGTTTATTTTTAAAACGCCTGGTAAAATAAATTGTGCAGACTGCAAAGAGACTCGCTGATTTTGTTTACGAGAAGGATTTGAGGAAACTATAGCTTTTTATAAACACAATTTATACTGTAACTATTCTCTCTGTTCTCTCAAGTACTCAACCGAGTCAAGCAAAAGTATCAGGAGGCATTGAGACACGCAACGAAGATGAGGAGCAGTGATGCCCAATGGTGATGAAAAACTGAAACTAAATGTTGCATTGTTATTTAATAAAAATGAATATAATGTTGGCGGCATGGTCTTGTAGTGAGCAGCACTGTCGCCTTGCACCTCTGGGTTCAAATTCCAAGCCAAGGCTGATTCCAGTCTCTGTGTGCACGTGGTTTGCATGTTCTCCCTGTGCTTGGTGGGTTTCCTGCGGGTACTCCGGTTTCCTTCCAAAGACCTGCTGATTAGGCTAATTGGTGTTCCACAATTGCCTGTAGAGTGTGTGTGTGTGTGTGTGTGTGTGTGTGTGTGTGTGTGTGTGTGTGTGTGTGTGTGTGTGTGTGTGTGTGTGTGTGTGTGTGTCTCCTGGGATAGGCTATAGTGGTATAGACGATGAGTGTGTGAGTAATGTAATGTTCTTTTCACTTGTGTGTTAAATGTGATTTAGAAAACCGTTTTCAGAATGGAAATAAATACATCATTCTGGGGAAAAGCCATACTTTTTGTAGACTCATGACATCCTTATCCAGAACAACATTTTTAGGGTTAAATGCCAGGTCTAATTTGGCAGTGATGGGATTTGAACCTGGGACTTTCCAATCAGCATGCCATTTCTCTTATCCACGCATGTTTATTTTGCCTCCACGTACAGTGAGGAGGATGGTAAGAGAAATAAAAAATTCTCCAAAGCTCACTGTTAAAGAACTGCAACAAATTATAGCATCTTGGGGTAACAAAGTCTCCAAAACAACCATCAGACGCTATCTACATGCCAACAAGCTCTTCGGGACCGTGTTCTTTGGTCAGATGAGACCAAGATAGAGCTTTTTGGCAACAAATACTCTGAGTATGGCGGAACACAAAAGATGAGTATGCAGAAAAGCACCTCATGTCCACTGTGAAGTATGGGGGGAGGATCGGTGATGCTGTGTGGCTGTTTCTCTTCTAGAAGCCCTGGGAACCTTGGTAGGGTGCATGGCATCATGAATGCTTTGAAATACCAGGACATTTTAAAGCAAAATCTGGTGGCCTCTGCCCGAAAGACTTTCAGCAAGACAATGACCCAAAACATGTGGCCAAATCTACACAGAAATGGTTCACCTCACACAGAAACAAGCTCCTCCCATGGCCATCTCAGTCCCCAGACCTCAACCCCATTGAAAACCTGTGGAGTGAGCTGAAGAGGAGAGTGCAGAGGAAAGGAGTCGGGTCACTTGTTGATTTAGAGACATTGTGCAAGGAGGAATGGTCGAAGACCCCTCTCTTTCTGTGTTCTCTAATCTTGTGAAACATTATAGGAGAAGATTAGGTGCTGTTTTGTTGGCAAAAGGGGGGTGTACAGTATTAAACATCAGGTGTGCTAATAATTGTGGCACCCATGATTTGATGTAAAATTATTATTTCTTAATGTGGGATTTTTTTTCCACTGAATAAATGCACTTGAATTAAAGGTTGGAATTTCCCATGTTATTTAGAACAAAACTGAATTTTTTAGAAGCTAAAGAACACATTTTAACCAGGGGTGCCAATAATTATGGAGGGCACTGTATATATTTTGGAAACCTAAAAACACAAAGATTTTCATCATAACTATAAAATTAACATTGTTAATTAATTAAAGAAAAAAACATCAAAAAGCCCTATTATGCATTTTCTTTTTAAATTGCAATATTAAAAATGCAGTATTATTAATCTGTCTATTTATCAAGCTTAGATTACATCGAGTGACAACTATACCATTCTCTGTGTAAGTCGATGGAAATTATAATATATTAGAAGGCATTAATCAATATATATCTGTGATTGGGATCAGAGCCAGTTTTGTCAGGGGTGCTCACACACACACTTCCAACAATCTCTTTATACTGACCTGGGTTTGGTGGACCTGGAGCATATCCCTGGTATACTTGGCATGAGGCAGGAATACACCTTGGCTGGGATTCTATTCTATTGTATTCTTGTTATTTTATGTCACGAGAGAATTTAAAGAATTTGTTTAAATATTCATACTAAAAAAATATATTTAAAAAAATATTCTATAAATATTCTAAGTTACCTATCAGATTAATTTAATACTCACAATGCCATTACAGTGTTGTGATGTTTAATGTTGATATGCCTTTTAATGTTGGCTAATGGGAATCACAAGCAGTCAATTTATACTGTACACTTTACCTTGAGGCTAATGGTCAGCTGTGTTCCACACTGTACTATAGTTTCCGCTGTACACTTTCAATAACAGTTCTTCTTATCCAAGGCTCAGCAAGCTTTTTTTGACAGTATGACACCTCTAAACTCAGGATGAGCTAAAACAAGAGGAACAAAGGCAGGCTGCCATGTAATGTACGGTCCCCCTTTTGATTTAAAGCGTTCCGTGCCTGGTGACATTTAGAGGACATTGTCTGAGGTGTGTTAGAGCAGATAAATCCAAGCACAGCCAGGTGTAGAATCTGCATTGGCACTCTATATAACATTTCATCATTGAGATCTAATCATGTCCAGACACAGGTTAGCCTAAGGATATACTGTACACACGGCAAAAACAGTTGTGTTATCCATTTATTTTTTACAGAGTATGTTGTTCAATCTGAAGGATTTTTTTGTAAGGATATTTTGTAAGGATATTGTATTATACATATATAGGGAACAATATATGCCTAAATTTCAATCCACCGCTTTCTCTGTTTCTTGAGAATAACTTATATTATATACTGCACTTATCATAATGTAAAGGAAGATATTGATCTGTCTTTGCCTGGTGTGAAACCTGTTACATAATTATACGCCATTTTTGTATATGAAATATATATACATAGAGGGACAAAGAAATCAAGTGTTTTAAGTTGTAAAAGAAACCTAATACCCCCAGAAAGACACATAATATCAATAGAAATGATTATTTTTAATATTACTATGGATATTCACCTTTCTGGGAACCCGAAAAGGTCCAGACTTACATTCTCCAAACTCTTAACTTGTAACTAAGAAGAATTATTATTAGTGTTACAGTAGTTATCAACTAATTCATATTAGCTACATTCCAGTTAATTAATAAGTTAAGACGAGTAAGGGATTAAACAAATGTTCAATCGAAATATAAACAGAGATGTATAGGAATGTACACTTAAGTTTTGTATATTATTCCAATATTGTGCTTCTGAATGCAAAGTCACTATGATGAGAGTAAAGAATGATCCCTGCTCATGAGCTCAATAATGCAATTGTCCTTCTGGCCACAGCAAACTTTTAATGCACCCACATCTAGTCTAGTGTAGGAAGATTAAAACCCCTGATAGTCCCCTCTCTGTGGGCGGTAGAGTGAAACTGTATATCGCAAAAGCTTTATTCACTCACTCGTGCCAGAAACACAGGTCAAAGGGGAATAAGTTTAAAACGGCAGACGTCAGTGTATGGAAAAACAGTTCAAAGCCTGCCATCAACACAATTAAAGCCACTGAGAGACAAACCAAATGGTACGGGATGAAAAAAAAAATTAGAATTTGGAAACATTGGCAGAGAGACTGCCAAAACGCTACACTGAAATAAACTTGGACTTTCCACAATTACTTGTGGAATATTTCTAGTTTTAGAGCATTTGGATGTTCTTATACCACTGAGATTGTATACTTGACCGACTAAGTTTGACCAGATGCCATACAACACGGAATTCCCTAGTTCGTCCCTCTTCCCATCATGAAAGTCTTTCTCCCCAATGACTCCAACCCATCCCATCCCCCCCCCCCCCCACCTTCCCACAAACACTACTCCAGCACATATCAGATAATGGATTGCTTAAAACAACCCACATATTACTACAACTTGAATCAGGAAAACTTGACACACACCTAGAGTGTAGTAACTGTGAGTCAGTAAACTATTAGCATACAGAGATTTTATACGCAGCCCACTCATATTCAGAGCAGTGGATGAGATCCCACTCATTGTGGCGGCCAGGGTGCTCGTGATTCTCTGTGTTCTTGCCAAGCCTGAATAAGAAATCAGAAGGCGGATGGTATGAGTGGGTGGCTGGGAGATGGGCAGTGAATAGAATAGAGGGAGCAGACAAGGCTGGACTCATATTTGATTCACCTTTCATTATGACGTGGGATAGACAACCAAGTCGGATGATGGTGAGTGCCTGCGGCTATTTTGAAGTCCAACTCAAAGAGCAATGCTAATGCACACAAGTGGCATGATGGAGAAGACGGGAGATCAGAGAGTCAAAGAATACAAAAAGCTACTGTAGGTATTGTACCAAATAAAGTTAAATAGGGCCACAATGTTCTGACGGCTTCTCTCTCTCTCTCTCTCTCTCTCTCTCTCTCTCTCTCTCTCTCTCTCTCTTATTTGTCATACTATCATTGTGAGGACAATTATTCCATTATTATGATTAGCAACACAGAAAATAACCTTAACCTAAAAGAAAATATCCCCTCACCCTAGCACTACTAGCCAACAGAACAAAATGGACTGAAATAATCTGTGACTATTTTAGAACTGTTGAAAGAGTAAACAGTGATCAGTCAAGCGAAGAGCGAAGATAAGGCCTGAATGAAAGGACTGAGGTGTATTGTGAATTTCCATTACAAATTCACAAATTGTTGTAAATTCACTTACAGTATAATAAACTGTTACTAGTGTTGTTTCTTCAGTAGTAGAAGTCGAGGCTTTATATGATATAGCTTGTTTTCTCAGGATGACATTTAAACAGGTAAAGATGATTCCAAATAGAATTTTAGACATAATGACAAAGTAACTGAGCACTTTCAGATCAGGTTTGTACAGTATGCTACAGTATATGCTTTACTCTGTACACGATACGCTGTGCTGATATTCAGTACTTGAGCACGTCCTCCCATGTGACATTGCTTTCATAAAACTGTTCCTCAAACACCATATACTTTCAAAAGATTTCGATTACTCGGCTAACACATATCCTTCTGTGACTAGAAGAACTAGCATTGAGATGGCAACCAAACAGGGTGAATGTAGTTCAAAATTCTTATCAGTACTATATAACCAAAAGGTGAGGAGAATACACCATGGAGGTCGTGGACAGTCCTGAGAAACTTGAGATTGTTTTTAGAGGGGGGGTGGGGGGGGGTGATGGGGAGGGTTTCCCCCGATTTTCCCACTAATTTAGTCGTGTCCAATTCCTCCCCGTCACTAGGGGGCTCCCACATTAAGGCTACTAAAGTCGTGAAGGCCAAAGACTATCACATGGTTCGGAGGAAACCGCCAGCCGACCTCATCTTTTCGAACTGCTCACTCACGCACCATTGGGGGCGCCATAACACCCTCGGAGGACAGCGCTATCCGCTCCTTCCGCTTGCGTGAGCTCACAGACGCTCCTGATTGGCTGTAGAGCCCTGATTAATGTGAGAGCATTAAGTACCTCTCATCCCTCCCCTCTGAGAGAGCTCGGCCAATCAGCTCTCTCTAGACCTGCGAGAGGTTACAGCATCACCCGAGAATCGAACAGGCGATCTCCGGATGATAGGGCGAGCACTTTACTCTAAATAGCATTATATGGAAAGTTAGTGCACTAGGTAAGGTAGGGTGTAAGTTAGAGCCCCTTGTTATACGCACCAAGTAATGCCTTTGAACAGAGGTTACAGAGGGATTTGGGATTTAGCCTTAGCTGAACTGTAAAATCACATGAAGATTTCAGAGACAGTGGTGCTGCTCTCTCCATTATCACCCATGCTGACGACTGAAAATTAGTGTAATTAATGATTGTTTAAACATCTGTGATGCAAAATGCTAAATATAGTTAAACACACCAATGCTGTTTTGAATGCCTCTCATCTGATCAGATCAGTCGGAATGAACTATTGTATAATTAATTCTATAACGGCAATACAGTGGCTTAGTGCTTAGCACTTGCACCTCCACGATCTAGGTTTGATTCCATGTGTCTGTGTGCATGAAGTGTTCATGTTCTCTCTATGCTTAGTTGCTTGGTAGGTTTCCTCCCACAGTCCAAAGACTGATTAGGTTAATCGTCATTCCCAAATTCCCAGTAGTGCGTGAATGAGCGTGAGTGTGTGTAGGTGTGTGCCATGCAATGGATTGGCACCCCGTCCAGGGTGTACCTTGCCTCGTGTCCCAAGTCTCCTGGGATAGGCTCCAGGCCCCCTGCGACCCTGTACACAGGTTAAAGTGGTATAGACGATGAGTGAGTGAGTGAGTGAGTGAGAGTAATTCTATCATTTTAAACATTATTTCTATTTAAAAAATAAAATAATTTTGTATTTTGAATGACTACTGGATGGGAAAGACTTACTAGCTCATTAGTCCATAAGATGTAAATAAGAGCTGGTCTAAAGATAGACCGTTTTTGGACCATATTTATTATTTATTTACTTTATTTATTCATCTATTTATTTACTGTAAATACCTTATTCTGTTTAGGGTTATCTCTAGGGTTATGTCTATCCCAGGAACATAGGGGGGCACCGGTAGCAAGGCACCAAGCACACAAACATTCACGCATTCTTTAATTCTTCAATTTAGCCTAGTTAAATCTGCTGGCATGTTTTTGGGGAGGGTGATAATACCAGAGGAAACACAGGCTGGCATGAGGAGCGAACAGTAACCAAGGCTTTGGGATCAAACTGAGGACTCTGGAGCTGTGAATCGGCAATGCTGCTGGTGTGTGCTTATTTCATTTGATTTATATATCTTAGTATATATTAAACCCACAAAATGGTCTTAAATATGAAAATGAGAATTCATTGAGAGGACTTCAAGGCCAGTTTTTATGACCGCAATTTCTGTGAGGATTTATGTCAGCAGTGATGGAGGGATGACTCACTCACTGTTGGGAATAGAGCTAAATGTCACTGAAAATAAATCAATTGATCATTATGAAGATGCCTTTAGAGTGTTGAGGTATGGAATCTGTTTCGTCACAGTCGCTGTCATTCACTGATGAGTGTCAGTGTTCTCACTGATTAATAATAATGTACTCATAGGCACCCAGGGACTCTTATAAAAACATCAAACTGATTAAATTCACTATGTGAATGCAACGTCTCTTAACCACTGATTGGGTTCTGTAGGTGATTCATCGCATCTCCATACAGTATACACAGGTCCTCGGACAAAAGCTGGCCACTTGTCATGGCTGGCATTGAACATTCTCTGCCATTCAGTTAACACAATACGTGAAAGGTCTGTTGCATGAACCCTAACTATTTTCTTTCTTCCTTTTGCCGGGAAGCAATTCAAAATGGCCGTTCTGAAAATAGAAGCTCATACGTTTATTCGGTTCCTTCAAAAATGAAATCACAGTCCTCATCGACATTGTGGTTATTGTCGTCATCCTCCTCCACCTCCTGCAAGCCAGCAGCGTAGACGCACACATGTAAAAGACCTCCTTAGACTTATGTGCAATTTGACCAAGAAGTCAAATGAAAAATGTCAACAATGTACTTTTAAAAAAGACAGAAGTTGAGAAAGAAAACATAGAGTGCACACAATTATAGCTTTGGCCCTTCCAGAGGATCCTACAGAACACAATCGGAAACGTACATCTTAAAAGTACACTGATTACTGTTGCTTAGCAAATAATGGTCTGAGGTGAGCTGCAGTGCATTAACAGCTAATGCACTGGCACTCAAATGCATCAGGCAACCAACAGCATGATAAGATGCAATTTAAAATCCTTAATTTTGTCAAGGAATAATAAGGGGAAAAGTGTAAATATATTAAATAAAACACAACTTATTAGCTGTTACAGAAAAATAACCAATTATGGGGTGATATCTTCCAAAATAGCACATCCCACAACATTTTTTAAAGCTATTTGACCACTGTTTGACAACAACATACATATTAAATAATTAAAGAAAAAGAAAATTAAATTAATATTAGGGGATGTTCATAATAGCTTTTAAAATAGATTATTATACAGTTAAAGCAATATACTACATGGGGAATTCAGATCAAACTGGGATTTGTGATGAACCTCCTCATGAATTAAGTTATAAAACATTTACGGAAGACTTGAAAACGCTTTAAAGAAGGCCATATGTCCATGAATGATGATCCTGGCCAAGGTGGCTCAAAGCCCACTACAGTCATTCCTGTGAACGTTCAGCGAGTCTGAAGAGCTAATTCATTTATGAATTATTGCAATAAATGCTGCTTTACTGCATCCAGATGATCTGACTTCAGACTCGTTTATTTTATAGCTGTTTTATTTTTTTCAGATTACCATAAGTAGTGTTAGTCAGTTTGTACAGTAAGTATAATTAGAGGATGGGTTCTTAATCCATGGATAACTTGCCACCAACAGGCAGATTAGGTACATCCGTTACGCATAATTTGTAGTATTACTATAATGTATACAACTACAAGACAAAAAAGTTGTCTGTTGTTTCTGAGGAAACAGAGCTCTTTTAACATCTGCAAAAAGCTCATAGAGATGTTTTACTAGTCACTGGTGGCCAGTGTTTGTCTCTATGCTGTTGTGTGCTGGGAAGGGGACCTGAAAAGCAAAGATGCCACACGCTTGAACAAAGATGGTTAGGAAAACGAAAACTGTTGCCGGAGCTTGTGTTGGAAAGGAGGATCTTGAACAAAATGCTGTCCTGCATGTCCAAAGCCAAATACCAGCTGTATAGAGACACACCCTTTAATTACATGCTAATTACATGCTTTCCTGATTATTTCCTTCTACAATGTAAAACTATTGAAAAAGAAATCTGTTAATCTCCTCTGAATAGTTGATATTGAGATGTGTCTGCAAAGCCTTCATACTGGTAGTGCCGTTAGTTATGTAGTAATTTTTGAGGCTGGTAACTCTCTGCAGGAGAGGTAAGTTTTGGTCTTGCTTTCCTGTCATGGTCTTCATGAGCGCTAGATGGGTTTTGAACTTGACAATATTGATGGGTTTTGCAAATGCATTGACAATACTGTTCTTACATGAAAGAATCCAGAACAGCTGACCTTTGTGTCTTAAAATAACGGCTGTTGTTGTTGTTACTTAATTATCTAATGCCTTAGTATACATGTTCTATCTATCTATCTATCTATCTATCTATCTATCTATCTATCTATCTATCTATCTATCTATCTATCCATCCATCCATCCATCCATCCATCCATCCATCCATCCAGCCATGACTTTTTATACAGTATATTATTTGAGCCTTGCCTAGTGGGCACTACCTAACTGCTTCCCTTAATGCCTATTGTGCACAACATAAGATGCTTTGCTGTGTTGCTGAAGGTTAGAAATTGATGCCTGGGTTGAAAATAACTGTCTTCTGTGGAGTGCTGTGTTACTGTAATGCCCTTCAAAATGGCATTCAGCCAGCATGTAGCCTTGGCTGCTTCATAGCCCTTACATCATCCTGCACCTAGAGAAGAGCTTTGGTTACCTCTTCCAGAAACATCACTGTTCCTGAAAGAGCTTCCTGCCCACAATAACAACCTCACCTTATACTACATATTTACACATTTAATTCAACTAATAATTCATACAATGCAAAGTCTACAAAATTGATTATAAAAGTCCTATAAATTTCTGCAAGCTGTCTGGTGCTGAAGGATGACTTTCTGGGAAGACAGCCCTTCTCTTTGTAACAGCTGGGGATGAAGGAAGAAGGGGGCCATATTGTAATGGTTGCTGCCGATGACCCATAATTATCAATGGTGAAAGATACATCAAAAATTAAACTTAAAATGTACTTTGGGCTGTTGTGAGAAACAACACTACTTTGTTTCTACTACTACTTTCTAATACATACATATAGATAAGATTTGTTTATTTTTGTGAACACACACCAATGTAAAAATATGATCTATTTTTTTTCCTGGTAATTTTCATGCTGGTCATTAAGCAAGCTTATCTCTGCTCTAGTCATTAGATAACAGAAATATACCAGTATTACCAGTAATTCTGGTGGGTAAATTTAGACCTGGCTTTCACCAAAATTAGGTGCAAAGGGCAGGTGCATGGAAACTTTCAAGCAAGGCTTTGTCTTACTCTGGGATAAGCCATCTCACAACTGTGCGTATGAGGGAGTAGACTGGCACATTTCCAGCAAATGTATTAAATGCATGTGTAGGCAGCAGTATGTTTTTTGTGCCCCATGAGCTCCACATTCCAGTTTGTTTAAGAACTTGAGAATTTCCAAACTATTTAATAAACTGAAAAAATCACCATAATGTTGTCATGCACACTCGTAGCACAACCGGCACTAGGACCCGGAAGTAATACGGTCGGGTTTCAGGAAGCATAACAGGAAACAAGATGGCGCTTCACATTGCTCAGTCATTGAGTTTTGCCCAATTGTAGCCAGGACCGTTGCAGCAGTACCGTTGCAGCTCCACTAACCGCTCTGACTCGCCCATCATCTCACTCTTTCAACCTCACCTCAACTGCCGTCTCTGCCTTCCATGAGCTCTGTCGCCATTTCACCACTGCTCCCATCCTCCTTCACCCGGATGCTGACAAACCATTCGTTGTGGAGGTGGACGCGTCAGATGTGGGTGCCGGGGCTGTTCTCTCCCAGCGAGGTCCAGACCAAAAACTGCACCCCTGCAGTTTTTTCTCCAAGAAATTTGATGC
Organism: Clarias magur; assembly: GCA_013621035.1. Lineage (NCBI taxonomy): Eukaryota > Metazoa > Chordata > Actinopteri > Siluriformes > Clariidae > Clarias > Clarias magur. Next base: position 607,492 of record QNUK01000314.1, on the reverse strand, counting down.
CACTCAGCAGCGATACGGAGTAGGGGACTGCGAGCTGCTGGCCATAAAGTGGGCCTTGGAGGAATGGCGACACTGGCTCCAAGCTACGGAGACCGAACCGGCAGGTGTGCCGCCTGGCTGACTCTATGTACCCAACGCCATCAGGGCCGAAGTACTCCAGTGGGGACACTCCTCCCCACTTTCTGGACACCCCGGAAAGCGGAGCACCCTACTTTTCGTCCAACGTGCATTCTGGTGGCCCAATATGAGGAAGGACGTAGACGAGTTTGTCCAGGCGTGCCCAGTGTTTGCCAGGTCCAAGGACAGCAACCGACCATCGCCAGGGGAACTTCAACTACTCCCGGTTCCCCGCCGACCCTGGACACACATTGCCGTTGACTTCATCACGGGCCTGCCGGTTTTTCGAAGGAAGAGACACCATCCTCACTATCGTCGACCGGTTCTCCAAAGCTGTTCACCTGGTGGCCCTCTCCAGTCTCCCGTCAGCTAAAAGGACAGCCGAGCTGATATTAGAGCACGTAGTCCGACTGCATGGGTTCCCAAAGGACATCGTCTCGGACAGGGGGCCCCAGTTCACGTCTCAGTTCTGGAAGGCCTTCTGCCGTTTGATCAATTCCACCTGCAGTCTGTCCTCCGGTTACCATCCACAGACTAACGGTCAGACGAAGCAAACCAACCAACAACTGGAGCGCTACCTGAGATGCTTCATTGCTGATCGCCAGTGCTCATGGGCCCGCTACCTCATTTGGGCTGAGCTGTCTCACAACCTCCACATGTCTTCTGCCACCAACCTAAGCCCATTGAGGTATGCTACGGCTTCCAACCTCCAATGTTTGACCATCAAGAACCGGAAGTGGAAGTACCGTCGGCCCAACAGTTGGTTCGCGGTGTCGACGGCTATGGAGACAAGCAAACAATGCCATTCAACAGGCTAACCGTCGTTACACTCTACAACATCGCCATCGACACCCACCGGGACGAATGTACCACGTAGGTGATAAGGTATGGCTATCAACAAAAAACCTACACCTGCAGACCGAAACCAGAAAGTTGTCACCAAGATTCATCGGACCATACCGCATCAACCTCCAAATTAACCCTGTCACCTACCGGCTCCAGCTGCCTGCGGCGCTCCGGATCCATCCGGTATTCCACACCTCCCAGCTCAAACCCTTCATCACTTCACCAATGGTTCCCCCCACTAACCCTGCTCCTTCTCCCCGTATCATTGAGGGTGGTCCCGCCTACACCTTTCGCCGGATCCTTGACTCACGTCCTCGGGGCAGAGGGCTCCAGTACATGGTGGATTGGGAAGGTTACGGTCCCGAGGAGCGATCTTGGATTCCGGCTCGATTTGTCCTAGACCCCGAACTCATCCGGGACTACCGTCGTCGGGTATCCTCCACCCCAGGACCGTCGAGAGTCGGTCCTGAACAGGGGGGTACTGTCATGCACACTCGTAACACGACCGGCACTAGGACCCGGAAAGGAAACAAGATGGCGCTTCACATTGCTCAGTCATTGAGTTTTGCCCATGCTATCGCCGACGCCTCGCTCGTCTAAACGTGAGTACTCACTTTCTTGGGTTATCGCTTCCGATTGGGTGTGTGTATTTAGAACGCGGGTTTATTTGTGTAAACTCTTGCTCTCACTTCGGGAGAGTTCTAATAATAACCAGCATGGTTATCCTGCCTGCTCGCGCTACTTCTGCGTTTGGGTTTACCATCCACGCTACAGGGCTTACTGCTAGTTTTCTGATTCATCTCCGGTTAGTTCGTGACAAATGTATTATTTACTGTAAAACAACACATATTTCAAATTCAACACTCAAAGCACCTATACACTTTGATGTCTTTATTAAGAAAAGAAAGAAGACAGAGATTTATTATTGGATTCATTGGTAAAAATACAGAGGTCTTACACAAAATGTCTAAAGGTTGGTAAAAGTATGAAATAGTAATTTTTCTTCTTTTCCCATCTCAACCTTGCCCTGTATTTCCTTACCCACAGTTTGTGTAAATCTGTTCTTCTTGAATCAAGCATTTTCTATCTGTACAATTTAAAGCTGCTTCATTTTTAAGGTAAAAAACATCTTGAGAAAATTTTTTCAAGAAGATTTCAAGAAAGACACTCTTATTTTAAGGGCATGATTGATAGATCCACCCCGACCACACTGGGAAGCTATTCTGCTTGAATCGGCTATTCTGCCATTGGGATTAGAACCCCATACATTTTCTATTTAATCCTCAGAAGGAAAATTGCACTTTGTTTAATCTAAAATGAATGATGTCAAACTATATAACTATCACCAGATTGTCAATATGGAGCACTTCTTTTGATCATCAAAATCTTTGTGACTATGTAAAAATAAAGCAGCTCCTTAGCTGTGTTGTCAAAACAGGAATAGATATGTGTAGAATGTTTGGTTCCTAGGTACCCTAGAATAGGCAAAGTGAGCTGGAAAGAGGAAAGTAAAAAATTAGTGAACACAAATTAGTGAGCCATGTTAAAATAGGACAAGCAAACTCGGACGACAGATGCTGCCAACTCATGCAGATGGCAAACACTGGTGCACAACTGGATAGTTGTTCATTACTAGACACTTTAGATTTCATTTCAATTTCATTTTTAGTAATACAGCTACTGTGGATGACACTGTAGCACATCCAACAGACAAGTGTGTTCATAGTGATCATAACTGGAGTTTTAATATGTCATATGTTAACTACAAGACAGTCAATCTGGGATACAGTATATAGATCAAAATGTGCTGAATTCAGTCATGTGCCCGCTGACCAGCTGTTCGTGGCCATTGGGGGCATCATCAAGGCGCTCTGCCATCTAAAGGTTAACCCAGTATAAAGGAAATAACTGGGCATAGTTCAGTGAACATCAATAACTGCTTTCTTCAGTTAAGTGGGTACCTCCTGGGTGGTACTGTACTATGTGTGATGTCACTTGTGGATATTTGGGAAGAGGTGAAACGGAGCTCACTGTCTTGTTTGCAAAATTTCGTACACTTATGACATTTTTTCACAGCCCATGTGTTTGCTTAGTTGGGATGAGTGCTTCCCATCCTCTGGAGAGTATGCCATCAAGATTTTGTAATTCTTATGTTTAACAATAACAATGCCAGAAAGTCTTCATTCGAACAGTATTAGCACCGGTGATACTGTCTGCTCTTATTTTACCAGGTGCACTACGAGGTGGCTATTAGAAGGCCAGAATCATTTTAAATATGCCCTGCACAAATTCCAAAGAGATTTTAAAGAAGGATGGAAGTTTTCAGTCATACAATCTTAAAATCCTTTTAAACACTGACCACATAGGGTTATGGAGTAACAACTTTGTTATCAGAACCTGGTAAAAGGATTGAACATATGGGATAAATTTCACTACCGGTACTTACCAATGTAACTGCTCTGGGAGCCCTCCACTCAGCTGAAGAATTTACATATGCATTTTTCACAGAATGCTTTTTTAAGTCATTTAATTGTGAGAGGACACACTACAGCCATTTGGTGTGTTTTATTTATTTATTTTTTGATGCAGGATCCAGTGCCTTTCCCAGAAACATTAAGTGCATTGAGTCTGACACCTCATCATACAGAAGTAAAAAACACACATATTCACACTAACTAATTAATACACACATCGAGCCTGGCTGTTGGTTGGAACACACCTACTTACCTCATTTACCACAAGCTAGCTAGCTCAGCTTTAGCTTAAGTAAAATGCTATAGTGGCTAACAGTAATTTATATGCTAATGTTACTTATTAGCATTTGATTGAACTCTCTTATCCATACCCTACACACTATCCCATGTCAACTTCTACTATACATCTTGTGGTAAGCTAAATTACACCAATGCTGGTTAGCCATTTTAGCTAAAGTGATGGATAGCAGACAGTTAGTAGTTAGACACCTCTATTGCAGCTGTCACTAAAATCAGCCATGTTCTTAATTATACATAATTTAATGGCTCAATACAATTTTAACTGTTGAGTTATGTAAAACTGCACCCTCTACAATTGTCATAAATAGGAACTCTAAATATGGAGATGAAAACATTTATTATTATTATTATTATTATTATTATTATTATTATTATTATTATTATTTGTACCAGGCTGCAAATATTTTTATTTCTGTTATCCAGTTGGACATTTTACATGTCAGCCTATGGGGATTGACCCACTTTTAGATCCAAGTGCTCATTCAGGAAACTGCACATTATGGCAACCTTTTTTTTTTTTTTAATCAGAATCAGAGGTTGATCCATTGTCAGTGCTCAAACATGGTCACACACTTCTGCCAAATAGAAACACTTGTCAAAACAGAGTCACCCAAAAGCCAACCTGGGAAGCCAACCAAATTCTATCCTGACCAGACAGGGTTTGGTTAATCATCAACCATGGACAAAGAGAGGAGGCAGGTTGAATCAACAGGTATTGCAGATTGTTCTCACGAGTGTTATTACCAACAGCCTAATTATGTGTGATTTTTTTTTCCCAGTAGTTACTGGGAAAAAAAATCACACATAACAAAATTTGTTTTGCGCGAAGAGAGTTAGGGCTGCCACAACACACTCAGATTAAAGTTGAATTTGAAAGTGCTTTTTTGTTACATATAGAGATTTACACAGGTACAGTATAATGCTTGCAATGATATTTTTAATTTCAGGTTCCCAAGGTGTGCAAACGTTCCATTGCAAAATTCAAGACACATAATGCACATAAGACATGTAAGACATATAAGAGCAGTAGAAAAGTGCACAATAGTGCAGGATAATACAATGAAGGGAATACAGTACATTGCAATATATAGGTGCATATAATATGTACTATACACATTACGTATATGAGTGTCTTGATTTGGTGAATATGATTTGTGTGCTGTTAGAATAATGTAATGAGATACTTCATGCTAAACACTAAACACATGTGGATAATAGGCCCCTTCTGAAAAGCTCTGTCTCTCTTCTTATATTAAGGCATCATTTGCCTGAGCACACTATTGAGAGCTGTATGTGGGTTGAGTGGCTGCAATTCTTTATTATTTTCCTAGACTTCTGTCCTCAGTCACAGAAGTACATGTTCTGCAGGTCTGACAGATGGTCCCCAGTGGTATACGGAGATGATCACACCACCCATCATGTCTTTGTGGTCCAGACTGGTGGTGTTTCCATATTAAACAGGAATATTGCCTGTCAGGATGCTTTTTAATAGTAAACCTCTACAGAGGTGCTGTTTGTCAACAGGCAAGGCAGGCAAGTGTTTTGTATACAGACAGGTCTGATTTCCCCCCGAGGTCTGACATATTTATTTATTATTTCTAAGATAATTTTTTATAAATTCTGGTTGAAAAGGACAGCTGCACATTTTTGACTAGAGCTCCAACGTACTCCAGAATTGCCTCTGCACCAACAGAGGAAGGTGAAGACGTGAACAGCAGTCTGAGAAGGTAGTAAAGGGGTGCCTCCGAGGGTGCAAACCAAGTTAACTTCTCAGGGATCTAAATCTATTGATGTTTAGAGCCTGGAACCCTCATTATTCGTGTCCCAGTTGATCAAGAGTGTCCTGTGACTCCTTCTGTGCTTCTTCCCAAAGGCAACCACCAGCTCCTCCATCTTGCCAATGTTTATAGATAATTTGGCAAACTGACACCAGTGTTTGTGTTTGTGGTTTTTTTTAAATTTATTTTTACCCTTTTACAAATATGACTGTTCATTATTGTTGTAGAGCAGCCAAGCTACAGTGATGTCATCAGCAAACATACATACTGTCCACGTATGGGGCCATGTGGTACGTATATGATACATCTAAAGGGAATACATAATGTGGCTGAACACACATCCTTGAGGGGCTCCACTGTTGAGATTCAGAACTGTCTGTCTATCAGTAAAATCAGGATTCATCTAAAGAAGAAGTAATTCAGTCCAAAGACTATGGGTTTTCCAGTCAGCCCACAAAGGTCCTATCGTGTTAAATGCGGAACTTAAATAGCCTCTTCACTTCGTTTTTAGATATATTTGTAGATTCAACAAAGTATATAGGCAGCAAATGAGCTATGTCATCATCAGAGGATCTGTTATTCTGGTAGGCAAACTGCAAGGGGTCCAAATTCTTTGGTAGGGAGGAGCAGATGCTTAGCACTTCAAAGCACTTGGTAGTTAGAATTGAGTGCTAGTGGAAGAGACATGCTGAAAATCATTTGCAAAAGCAGTAAAAAGAAAAAAAAAATCCTTGTTAGCGTGGTCGTGTTGAACAGAACTGTCTTCCCAGGTTGTTTACAAATCTCTAAGGTTTATACTGTACTATAATTTTGATGAAGTTGCAGAAGGTTCTGTCCAATTACAATAGCTATCGCTTATCAAGAAATAATAGTTAGAAAGAATATTGCATGCAATCAGGAATCACTTCAGAAACAGTCAAAACTATGTACAGTACACAATATTAACACATGCTACAATTCTCTATATGGCATTCCTGTTGGGCATTTATGTTTTTGTGCCTCAAGCTTGTCCCTGTTTACAAAGACTTCTGTGAGATATTGCCTGGCTCAATACGCAGAAGCTAAATATACACTATATTGCATCAAGGTACTTACATGCTTCTTGGTACAGGAAGACGTTTCTTATTTGACCATCTAACCTTCACTCGACTCCTACGCTTCTGGTAGTGATAAACAGTCCTGGGTGATGAAGTGGACTGGAGAGGGGCTAAAAGGCTGAGGCCGTATTAAATTAATCAAGCAGCTGAACATTGTTTCATTTGCATAAATTAAATGCACTATAAATAATTGCTGATGTTTGTTCAGCTGGTGTATGTGGGCAGAAAATCTGGCAGTTTAGAGTATTTTTGCTCTGAATATGATGATTTTTATTCTGCCTTGCCAGTCTGAACATCTTAGGCTGCAATCTTTCCGTTGAGTCTATGTGAACTGAAAATATATGATAGTGAGCCTCATCAATCTCACCAAACAGTACTTCACTGTTTAAGCTCAGATCATTCAGAGCAGAAAGGGAGGCCTACCCGCAGTTCTAATTTTGTTATGATGTTTTACAAAACTGACAACAGAGCTTGAAGAATTTTCCTAACGTTAGAGTTTACTCTGAACAAACAGTTTCCAGACTAACAATAAGTACGCTTGCGTTGGATTCAAGCGTCATTGCTTGATGCTGCAATCGGGAAAAAAGAAAAAGAAAAATAAACTCAAAGGAACTGAGGAACTGAATGGAAGGAAGTGAGACATATTTTCCACAAAGTTAAAAAAACGTTGCGTCATGGGGCGCTTCATCAGCCTGGAGAGTGTTTACAGGCTGAAAAGTGTCTACAGCTGCTCTCTTCTTGGCGCAGAAAAGCACATGCATATACAGATGATGGAATCTTTCCAGAAGTATAACAGACAGCAGCACAGATGGCATTAACCCTAACTGTAGCTTTTGGGGCCACGGAAAAAGTGGCTAAGATGTTTAATTATTCCTTATTA